>CM072527.1:16424552-16874552 GCA_036898135.1 Oncomelania hupensis | reverse complement strand
GGTTTTCATACCTAATTCATGCACACACAGACTCACATTACACGCACCTAAAAACATATCCATTTAGTTAGAAGAATCATCCACTCTGAGAAAGAGACTGTTAGCTCTCTGAGCTACTTAACAAGAACATTGAGACATTACTTCTGTGCCACAGCTTTGCCTAGCTAGTAGTTTACGTTTCAACGCCAGTGCCTATTATTTGAAGACTTGCATTTTGAATTGATTTGTTGATTTTGATTTTTCTGAATACACTTTGTAAAGAAACTGTTGTTGTTTAGTTCTATTTGGGGTTTGTTGCAAGGGGAGGTAATTGTTAGTTAGTATTGGGACGGGGGTCTGTTTAGGGGTTGAGGGGAGGTTAGTTCCCATTTGTCCTGTGTTTGCTTGTTGATTGTTGAATAAAAGAGTGTGTGTTTGTACTCTGGTATTTTGTGTTAGTTTATTTTGTTTGAGTTTATTCTTTTCACTCGCTTTATGAGCTGACGTCACTGAACCCGCTCGGGGGACGTGACATTTTGGTGTCAGAAGTGGGATAACTCATTTTTTTTGTTAGGGTATTGCCAGAGGTGTATGTTGTGTGTTTGAGTTGTTGTGTGATAGGATACGCAGCGGGCGGTTGGCGGGAGTGTGGGTGTATTGCACTAGGGAACACACTCGGAGTGCAGCATTAACGGGGAATTGGGTTGCAGGGTTCACTTGCTCGCCTTCAGGGGTACGACGGTGAACGATTCCTCGGCTCCTGTGACTGTTGTGTTGCGTATTCATTCTGTTAGGTGTTTGTATCAGTTAGGTGTCATTTGTTTTGTGTGTACTAACATCTGTTCTTCCCTTCTTTTCTGACATGGCTACGCGGGAGGCTCGAGCCGCGATGCGCCGCGACGCTAGGACTCGTAAGGAGGAGGCCGAGCAGGAGGATCGGGACTTCCGGGATGACGGCTCAGTGACAGGGTTGTTGGAGGAACCTTACGCAGTGAGTACTCAGACCACTGTGCCTAAGATGTATGCCAAATCGCCCGGTGCACAGAGCAAAGTCGAGGTCGCGCTCGGTGATAGTGAGAGATTTAGACAGATTGGGGAAAGTCTGGGTTTCCGAGACGGAGCGTTAGCGCACTATATCGTTAGTGAGATGAGAAGGGAAGAAGAACGGAGAGAGAGGGAGGATGAGAAGAAGCTTCTGGAGGCTAGATTGGAAGCCGACCGGGTAGCCAGGGAGGAAGAGCGGAGGGAGAAGGAGGAAGAGAAGAGGGAAAGAATGAGGAAGGAGGCAGCAGAGAGGTTAGTTAGGGAGGAAGAAAAGAAAGAAAGAGAAGATGAGCGTCGACGTCTAGAAGCTAGATTGGAAGCTAGATTAGAGGCTGAGAGGGAAGACCGACGTCGGTTGGAGCAGAGGATAGAAAATGAGAAGCGAGAAGAGAGAGAGGCTAAGGAAGAGGAAAGGAGGATGTTTGAGATGAGGCTAGAGGAGGAACGTAGAATCAGAGATGAAGACCGAGCTGATCAGAGGGAGAATAGGGCTAGAGATAGAGGGGCAGCATACTCAGTCAAACTGAAACCCTTGGAGGAGAGAGAGGATGTGGAGGCCTACCTCCAGATGTTCGAACGGGTGGCAGAGATTCAGGGTTGGAGGAGGGAGGTATGGGCGGTTAGGCTAGCGCCTTTGTTACAAGGGGAAGCCCGAGATACGTACCTTCGTCTGACGCCTGAGCAAGCCCAGGATTTCGACATTGTGAGGAATGCGCTGTTGAAACGCTTCAGGAAGGACGCCGACTACTATCGTAGGCAGTTTCGAGAGGCCAAGAAGGAAGCTGCAGAGACGTTTCCTCAGCTAGTAGTAAGGCTAGGGTCGTTAGTGAAGAAGTGGTTTTCGCTCGCCGGCAAAGACGTCACCGACGTAGGGCAGGTACTAGACACTTTCATTGGAGAGCAGCTTTTCTCCATCATGACTACTGAGCTAGAGATCTACGTGAGGGAGAATCTACCTGAGACTAGCCATGCCGCAGCAGAGTTGGCGCAGCGTGTGGTAGATGCCAAGCGGGCAGCATCAGCACCGGCACCCGTGCTACCCAGTCAGAGACGCAGTTTTCCCAGACGACCGGAGGCTCCTCAGCAACCTAGCAACCGGGGAAGTCAGGGTCAGAAGGTAGGGAGGACGGAAGGGAGTAGTGGGGTACGTCGTTGCTACCGATGTGGGTCGGAGAAGCATGTGGTCAGGGACTGCAAGGTCAAACCTCAGACAGTAGGCCAGGTTACAGTGGGAAGGACTATTTCCACGGAGACCGCACCTCGGGCTAGCGTGTGTGCAATCAAACCTTATGATCCATGGGGCCAAGGTAGGGCGAACGGGCAGGACGTTCGAGTATTGAGAGATACGGGGGCGGAGATAGGGGCAGTCGCGAGCAGGTTAGTCAAACCAGCTGATTTGACGGGTCGGACTGTCGAGATTTGCTTGGCGAATCGGTCGAACGTGGGTCTGCTACCTACAGCTTGGGTGGAGTTGGATTGTGCGCTGGTCAGGGGGAGAGTAGAGTTGGTGGTTTTCGAGGACGGGCCCGATATCATCCTGGGTAACTGGGTAACGTTTGATAGCGGGGAAAAGAGCCCTGTTTCCTTGTTCGGAGGTGAGTGCGCGATGGCTGCAGCAGTGCAGACTCGGGCGCAGGTGAAGGCCGAGAAGAAGAGGGAGGTACCCTTAGCAGTGGTCGAACCATCCCAGATCTCTGTTAGCACCCCAGAGTTAATCAGGATGCAAGAGACCGACGAGACGCTCGCGAAGGCGAGAACGTTGGCACAGAGTGGTGGGGCGATAGCGTCAGGTAGGGCGTCAGCTGAGTTTCGCAAGAAGAAGGGGGTGTTGTACCGGGTACACACGAAGAGAGGTAGCCAGGTCACGCAACTGGTAGTCCCGAAACAGTTGAGAGGGGGGATCCTCCAGTTGGCTCATGATCCACCCATGGCTGGGCATTTGGGAGGGAAACGTACCAGGGAGCGAATCTGGGGGACATTCTATTGGCCGGGAATGTGTGCCGAAGTACGGAGGTATTGCGCCAGTTGTCCTGAATGTCAGAAGGTAGTACCGAGGGGACGGGTGAGGAAGGTACCACTACAGCAACTTCCGCTAGTGGACGAGCCATTTCAGAGGGTGGCGGTAGACATTGTGGGACCCATCAAACCCAAGTCAGATCGGGGTAACATGTACATCCTAGTGGTAGTAGACTATGCCACACGCTATCCCGAGGCCGTACCGCTCAAGGGCATAGAGGCAGAGAGGGTGGCAGAAGCACTGTGGGAGATTTGGTCGAGGGTGGGCGTTCCTAGGGAAATTTTGACAGATCAAGGGACGCAATTCATGTCTGAAGTCATGCGGGAGATGAACAGACTACTGTCGATCCATGGGAAAGCCACCACGCCGTATCATCCACAGTGCAACGGACTGGTTGAGCGTTTCAACGGGACGCTAGTGTCCATGCTCAAGAAGTTAGCCACAGAGCAACCTACAGCGTGGGACCGCTACATTCCAGCGCTACTATTTGCATACCGAGAAGTAGCACAGGAGTCTACAGGGTTCTCTCCCTTCGAGCTCCTATATGGAAAGACCGTGCGGGGACCGATGGCTGTATTGCGAGACCTCTGGACCAAGGAGATACAAGAGGAGGAGGTGAAATTGAGTAGCCAGTACGTGGTGGATTTGCGTAACCGCATCGAGGAAACATGTAAGTTGGCACAAGGAAACCTCAGAACCGCGTCAGCCAAGCAGAAGCGGCACTTCGATAAGAAGGCGAAACGGCGTTTGTTCAACGCGGGGGATCAAGTGTTGCTGCTGTTACCAGAGAAACACAACAAGCTGCAGCTAGCATGGCGAGGACCGTATGAGGTGATCGAACGCGTGGGAGAGTGCGACTACCGGATCAGGATGCGTGGGAAAAGTAAGCTATACCACGCCAAACTCCTGAAGAAATTCCATACCAGAGCGACGGTGGCCACGATCGTTGTAGACGACGAGGGGGTAGAGGAGGAGGAAACTATGCCGGTGTTTGGGGATATTCCCGTAATCACCTTGACAGCATCAGAGACGCCCCGCGACGTGAAGATGGACGACAACTGCCCAGAGATACGGGAAGAATTGCAGGAGCTGGTGTGGCAGTTTGAGGATATCCTAACCGACTTGCCGTTACGCACTACACTGGACGTGTGCGAAATACGTGTGGACAGCGACATTCCAGTGAGGACGCGGCAGTACCCACTTCCCCATTCGCATCACGAGACCATCAAGAAGGAAGTGGAAGCGATGCTAGCGATGGGCGTCATTGAGAGGGCCAGTTCGCCATACAGCTCGCCCATCGTATTAGTAAAGAAGAAGGAAGGCACGATGCGTTTCTGCGTTGATTTCCGGAAGTTAAACAAGCACGTCGTATTCGACGCGGAACCATTGCCGAACATCGACTACTTGTTTTCCAAACTGTCAGGGGCCAAGTATCTCACCAAGATCGACTTGACCAAAGGTTACTGGCAAGTGCCTATGAACAAGGGAGATAAAGCGAAGACGGCATTTACAACGCCAGAGGGACAATTTCAGTGGGCCGTAATGCCGTTTGGGCTGAAGACGGCGGGAGCAGTCTTTTCTCGCATGATGCGGAAGTTATTAGCACCCCTGGGAATGTCGGAGATCGACAATTTCGTCGACGACTTGTTGGTAGCCACCATTACCAAGCAGAGACACCTGGAATGCTTGGCACGTCTTTTCCTTAGGTTGCGTGAGGTGCAGCTATCCGCCAAACCATCGAAGTGTTACCTGGGTTTCCGAAGAGTAGAGTATCTTGGGCACGTGGTTGGACAGGGAGAAATTCGTCCTGAGGTGTCAAAGATGGAGAGAATCCGAGATGCACCACGACCAACGACCAAGCGGCAAGTGCGCTCATTTTTGGGTTTAGCCGGATACTACAGGCGGTTCGTACCCAACTTTTCAGCGGTTGCTTCACCACTACACGATCTGACCAAGGGAGGCAAGCCGGGGGCGGTACAATGGACCGAAGCATGCGAAGCTGCATTTTGCACACTGAGGGAGAAGCTGTGCTCTGACCCTGTGTGCTGTCTGCCGGACTTCACCCTACCGTTTGTGCTACAGACAGATGCGTCGGAGGACGGAGTAGGGGCCATTTTGAGCCAGGACAGGGGACAAGGATTACAGCCTATTGCATGTGCAAGCAAGAAACTGTCGAAACCCGAGAGAAACTATTCGACCATTGAGAGGGAGTGTCTAGCGTTGGTGTGGGGTGTGCAGAAATTCAGTCAATACCTATACGGACGTACTTTCGTAGTGCAGACTGACCATATGCCACTGCAGTACCTACAGCAAGTGAAGAACACCAACAGCCGACTGATGAGATGGGCACTTCAGCTGCAACCTTTCTCAATGTCTGTGGAGCACATTTCTGGGAAGGACAACGTTCCAGCAGATTTCCTCAGCAGAAACGCGCAGTAGGTAGCATAGGGGATAGTGAGAAATTCGCGTCGTAGTTAAGGTTCTTCAAGGTGTTAAGAACTGGGGGGGGGTTGTGTGACGACACGAGTTTTCAGATAGTAGGGAGAGATACACTTTTTACGAAGTTACACTTCTCCGTATATCTGCTGTACATAGAATAGCGTGACCGATTTACTTTTGCGTATGAAAGTGCAGTTTCGTAGAGTCCGTGCGATTCGTAGAAGACAGGGGGTCGGCCAATTTCGAATAGGGGTACGCGTAATAAAGAATGTGCATACTGACGAGAGCTCGACTATTTTGCTTGTGGCCGGCGCAGATTTGAAGGGCAGAGTGGTTTGAGATGCTATTGCGTGAGGAAGGAATTCTAACGAGGCAGCAACCCTGTGACAGAGGTCATCGTAGTGTAGGGTACTGTTGGAAGGGTGTGTGTATTGTTTTATAGCCACCCAAGGTCTTATGCCCTCGTCGGGATAAGGATGTTTAGAATTCGAAGGAAGATGGTAACTGCCATTCGCCTGTGAGTGTAGAGTTCCATACTTAAGGTGCGTGTGGTTCTCGATTGAACACCCACCAAGACTTAGTGTCTGTAGCAGAGCTAAGGTGTCCTCATCCTCAGAATAAATGTTATTTGGACAGTGAAATAACGTGCAAGAGCAAGAGAAAGAGACTCTCAAAAGACTAATCCATTGTGTTGTGACAGTGTTGTGACAGTGTTGTGTCGTGTTGTGGTGTTGGGGTAAAGGGCGTCACGAGCCGAGGCCTGTAAGGTAAGCAAACCCTGTTGTTCAATTCTCTAGTGGCGCGCTCCGAGAACTGCGTACGTGTGTGAGTGGTAACGAGTGTGGGGAAGGGGATGTATTTTAGGATGTGTAATGAATTTTGTTGATTTTATATGATTTTCTTATGATTTTCTTATGGTATATGTGACGGGGAAATGTCGTTGCTGTTGTTGTTATGGAAGTGGGTCAAAGGCGACGATGGGGAATATAGAGAGGGAGAGAGAGAGAGTGAGGGTGTATGTATGGATAGAGCGATGAGATGTAGTATACTAAAGAAAGATGAAGTGATGATTATGAAGGAAGCATGTTTACAGTATGGATGAAGGGAGGTAATCGTGATGTGCTATAATTGTTGGGGGTGACGGTGGTGATGAAGGGGGGCGGAATGAATCAGGACTGTGAGATGGTAGTGTGGTTGCTATAATTATGTATATTTATACAAACATTGGTATATAAAGCAGATGTGGATTATTAAGCATCAGGGTTGGTTTATATTATTGAAATGTGTGTATAGTGTCTTGTATTATTATTATGATATTCATAACTATACAGGTCAAGATGGCGGACGGAGGACGGCGTGTTATATTATATTATATAGTGTTTATTGTTCGGTGGGCATATTGTTAAGACTATGTATATGTCAACAGGTGTGGGCTGATGATGATTATTACATCTACGTGTTTATTTCTACGCATTATTTCCACGCTGTTGCCTTTGATGTGCCTGTTGTGCTGTACTGATGTTGATGTTGTTGCCGCTGACTGGGTCCTAGCCAGCCTGGGATGTACCTTTGCTTCTACAACAGAGTAGTGTTGTGGTGATTTCTTACACTGCTGCAGGTTTTGCCTATGTATCGAGGCAACACATTTCCAGGAGGTTTTCATACCTAATTCATGCACACACAGACTCACATTACACGCACCTAAAAACATATCCATTTAGTTAGAAGAATCATCCACTCTGAGAAAGAGACTGTTAGCTCTCTGAGCTACTTAACAAGAACATTGAGACATTACTTCTGTGCCACAGCTTTGCCTAGCTAGTAGTTTACGTTTCAACGCCAGTGCCTATTATTTGAAGACTTGCATTTTGAATTGATTTGTTGATTTTGATTTTTCTGAATACACTTTGTAAAGAAACTGTTGTTGTTTAGTTCTATTTGGGGTTTGTTGCAAGGGGAGGTAATTGTTAGTTAGTATTGGGACGGGGGTCTGTTTAGGGGTTGAGGGGAGGTTAGTTCCCATTTGTCCTGTGTTTGCTTGTTGATTGTTGAATAAAAGAGTGTGTGTTTGTACTCTGGTATTTTGTGTTAGTTTATTTTGTTTGAGTTTATTCTTTTCACTCGCTTTATGAGCTGACGTCACTGAACCCGCTCGGGGGACGTGACAACCAAGTCGCATATTTCCAGCCACAGGGAAGCCGCGGATACTGTAATTGCTTTTGGTTTCGAGCACGTATTACAACTCCATGCTGTTCTGCGTCTGCGTGTGTATTGTAAAGGCAATGAAGTCAGCTGTAAGTGCCGATAGCATACGGCCTTTGGAACGGTCGGAAACGAGGTTTGCATTCTATTTTTGCAAATATTAGACCTACAGAAATGTGTGAATATATAAGTAAGTAGTCATCTCTTACTGCGAATTACACATTTTAAAAATAACTATTAGCACCATTTTGGTCTCGAACTCAGAAACTGCCAAGCTGGTTTCAGTTGAGTCCCTTGCAAAGGACCGCTTGAAACCAATAACATTTAACTGGACTGATTTGGATTAAATTGAATGTAACTGGACAGGCTTGGATTGCATTGAATTGAATTGAATTTAACTGGACTGACATGGATTGGGATGAAATTAATTTAACTGGAGTGACTTGGATACTATTTAATTGAATTTAACTGGACTGACTTGGTTGATTGGTTTAAATTGAGTTTGTCTGGACCAACATGGATTGAAAGGAATGTCACCGAACTGATTTCGGATTGAATTGAATTTACCGGGACTGACGTGGAGTGATGGCAAACACGCATGGTCTCCAAACATCCAGACGATGGACATGGCACAGTCCCGACGGGGAGCATCTTACCAAGATCGACTACATCATAGTCAAGACACGCTTCAGATCAAGCATCAACATTGGCAGGACACGCACTTTTCCAGGAGCTGACATCGGACCACGATCTCGTCATGATTTGCTTACGGCTCCACTTGAAGAGAGGAAACACAGCAAAGTGCACTAGACTGAAGTTCGACTTGGACAAACTGCAAGATCCGGAGATGGCAGACATATTTCAAGCCACAATTGGAGGGAAATTTGCACCACTGCTCAAGTTTGGAGCTGGTGAAGTAGAGGTCGACACCATGACCACCGCTTTGAACTCAGCTGTGACAGATGCCGCCACTGAGATCCTTGGCAAGCACTGCCCAAAGAAGGAACCGTGGATCACACCTGAACTTTGGATCTGTTTGATAAACGAAGAGAGATGAAAAAGAAAAAGAACACCTCACTGGGAGCTGATGTCTACCGAAAAATCAACAATGACATCCGAAAAGGTATGCGCATAGCCAATGATAACTGGATTGAAGACCAATGATAGGAAATAGAGAACAGTCTGAACAAGAACAACAGCAAGCAGGCCTACCAGACTGTGAAGCGGCTGACAAGTGTGAAACAGCCCAAGGTCCACACGATCCAAAGCAAGACTCGCATATGCCTTGCAGAAGAAAAAGAAGTATTGGATAGATGGACAGAGTACTGCTCTGACCTTTACAACCACAAACCAATCGGAGACCCATCAGTTCTAGCATGTCCCCAGAACAGAGAAGAAGAAGAAATCCTCTTAATTCTCCAAGAAGAAGTTGAGGCAACAGTGCAATCGCTGAAGAATGGGAAGTCAGCGGGAGTTGACAAAAGACCCGCGGAATTGCTTCAAGCAGGTGGAGGATCGATGACTGATGCCCTCACCATTATTGGTAACAAGATCTGGCAGAGTGGGGAGTGGCCTACACCACGGACCCAGTCGCTTGTCATCACTCTTCCCAAAAAAGGTAACCTTCGGGAGTGTAAAAATTACCGCACCATCAGCCTCATCAGCCATCCCAGCAAGTTCCTACTGAAAATAATAGGCTGAAACCCCAAGCTGAACAAATCATAGCTAAAGAACAAGCAGGATTCAAGGCAGGGCGAAGTACCACTGAACACACCTCAGAATAATCTGCGAGAAATACCTACAGAACCAACAACATCTATATCATGTGTTTGTAGATTTCAAGAAAGCGTTTCACCGAGTCTAGCATGCAGCTTTGTGGGCAACCATGAGAGTGTACAACATCATCCCTAACATTATTGAAGTAATCAAAAGCCTGTATGACAAGGCTAACAGTGCAGTCCTCCCCTCAACAGCGCCATCGGAAACCAGCAAGTTCCTCCTGAAAATAATAATCAACAGGTTGAAACCCCAAGCTAAACAAATCATAGCTAAAGAACAAGCAGGATTCAGGGCAGAGCGAAGTACCACTGAACAGATTTTCAACCTCAGAATAATCTGCGAGAAATACCTACAGCACCAACAACATCTATATCATGTGTTTGTAGATTTCAAGAAAGCGTTTCACCGAGTCTAGCATGCAGCTCTGTGGGCAACCATGAGAGTGTACAACATCATCCCTAACATTATTGAAGTCATCAAAAGCCTGTATGACAAGGCTACCAGTGCAGTCCTCCTCAACAGCGCCATCGGAAACTGGTTCAGAACAACAATCGGTGTGCGTTAAGGATGCCTACTCTCTCCAACATCATACTGGAGCGCATCATTTCAGATGCCCTTGCAGATCACGAAGGCACAGTCAGCTTAGAGGGTAGAGAAATCTCTAACCTCCATTTTGCGGATGGCATTGATGGATTGGCTGGAGAGGAACAAGAACTTGAACAGCGGGTACAGAGGCTTGACACCACCTCTAGAGCCTATGGAATGAAAATAAGTGAAAAGAAGACCAAAATGATGACCAACAACACCAATGACATCAATATGGACGTCAAAGTCCAAGGTCAATCCCTCCACACAGTGCATAGCCTCACCTATTTAGGAGCCATTGTATCAGACAATGGGTCCCGACAGGAAGTTCTCTCCAGGATCGCACAAACAACTGCTACCCTGAGAAGTTTGAAGCCCATTCGGAAAAAATAGGACCATCAGTCTACATTCCAAGGTAAGACTTCTGCTTTCCCCATCTTCCTATACGCTTGCGAAACATGGACCCTCACAGCAAATCTACATCGAAGAATACAAAGCATCGGGATGAGGTTCTACTGAACACTTTTGGGCATTTCCTATACCCAGCAGATCACCAACGACGAAGTCCGACAGACCATCACACAAGCCATTGGACAACACGATGACCTGCTCACAGTGGTGAAGAAACTGAAACTCCGATGGTATGGTCATCAGAGCATCAGGTCTTGCAAAGACCATCGTGCAAGGCACTGTGCAAGGAGGTAGAAGAAGAGGAAGACAGAAAAAGAGATGGGAGGACAACATTCGAGAATGGACTGGTTTGACACTGAGCGAAGCCATGAGGGTTGCTGATGACATAGAAAGATGGAGTATGCTGGTTAAACGATCATCGAACGACCTTCGAGTTACGGGAATGGATAGGATAGGATAGGATAGGACTTGGAATTTATTGAATTGAATTTAACTGGACTGACTTGTATTGAATAGAATTTAACTGGACTTTAACTGGACTGGCTTGGATTGTACTGAACTGAATTCAGGGTGTCTGTACAGCCTCGCGGGAACCGTTATAGGAACAGGGGACTATGCGCTACCGGCCCGGGTGAATTCCAACGGGGTTGTAGAGTGGTTTCCCCCGGTGATCGTGACGGTAGCTTGCGAGATGTCCATCTATAACTACCCCTTCGACACTCAGACCTGCCTCATCAAGCTGGTGGTGTGGTCGTACACTACGCGGGAGATTAACTTGACCTACTTGTAAGTAAGTTTTGTAACTGTATATAATTTATATACATTTTGTTTATATTTGGAGGAGAGGGGAGGGTAAGTGGCTGTGTTGTGTTGTGTGTACGCATTTTTAATTGCTTATAAATTTTTTTTAAAAATAAATATAATTTTTCTTGTACGTGTTTTGAAGGCTGTATGTATCATTCTTATATATTTTTTCTGTGTATGAGACTTTCAATTTACATTGCTGTGCTCACTTCATATCGTACAACTATAATAAATCGAAATGTGGAAGAGAGGAGAGGGAAGGTGAGTTTGCGTGTGTGTGTGTGTGTGCGTGTGTGGAAAGGGGGTGTTGGTAGGTGTGCTTGCTTTTTTAATTTTTAAAATTTTTATTGTTAAAATATTTGTTTTTGCTGGCCTCTTTGATGCCTGTGTTTGATGTTTGTTGTTTTTGTGGTTTTTAGGGTTTGGTTGTACCACCATGTCTTATTGACTGCATGTGTAGTCTATCCGCCTACTATATGGTTGTAAAGCTCACAGAGCTGTTTGGATAATTATATGCTCTATATTAAATTGACTGTAAATAGTTTATATTTGGCGAAAACGGTTTACCATAACATTTGCATTGTTATTTCATACTGTCACCGCCACGACTCCATCCAAGCAGACGCCACAAACAAACAACTTACACACGCAGACAGCCCAGACAGAATGACGATTTCCCGCAGACGTGAAGTGATGAAAACACAACAAGTATATATACAACTTTCAACCTATTTATTCATTCAAGCCACACACTCATACACATGCAACATTTACACATGAAACGAGGAAAATGATGATGAAACAATCAACGGTGCAATGAAACAATGAAATGGCATGTTGCGTTTATTGTTTGATTTATTTTTGTTATAAGCAGAAAGTTTAAAGATGTTATGTTGCAAGATGTTAATGCGTGTAGTGGCTCAATACATAAACTTCCGCTCGCTATCAAACTCTTCTTTTACATATAAAGAGAAGATAAAATACTGTCACAGAAAATGAACAATATTTACTAGTCATAATAAAATCCCCTTCCTCGAAAGGTAGGCAATTTCAAGTTAAAAAAATACATAACCCAGTTCGACGAGGGTAAGTCTGTGCACGCGATCGTATCACACACAGGTTAGTCTCTGGTAGAGTTCCTCAACACTTGGAACGGATACAGTCGTGGTTCTTCATAGGTGACTTGACTCTAGCCCTTCCAAATAGATAGTAACATCACACCCGTGGAAATAAGGTGAAGTTCCAGGATAAAGGTGAGAAGAGAAAAGGTAAGAAGTCCCACCTGTATTATCGAAGCACAGGTGAGTATCACGAAACCCCTATTATAACGGTTGCCAGGTTATTCGCTTGGAAAGCGATTTTATTATTTCCAATCAGCCTCTTGGCGATAATCAATGAAAATGAAAATCCTGGCCCTAAATTATCAAATCATCCAACTCAACAATTATTTATTTACATTTAACACAAGAGCATTGCGCGAACAGACCATTAATAATTCATTCAAATGTATTTCTATTATCGAAGACGCAATCTCCAAGAAAACGGTTACTCCATGGCAACCGGCTAACAGTTCGTATTGCGCAACTCGCAATCACAACTTCTTCAATTATAATCATCGTCATTGTGTAAATAATTACCATTTATTTACCCGCAAGGATCCCTCACTTAATGCATAAATTAAATGAATATAAACAACAACATTTCGAAACTTAGATGATCTAGAAAATTACATAATTTATTTTCATTGCGATTCCCGTACGAAAAGAACGACACATTATTTTGTGTTGCACCTTCTGCAACCAAAATTATACCTACACATTAAAAATCGTTCCGTTAATTAATTACCCATAATTAGACGAAACAATTCTCTTACAAATGATAGTATCCAAGTATAGAACTAGACTCTCTACGATTTATTTTATTCCTAGAGTTTCACCCACCAGTTACAAGACCTCTTCAGTTCGTAGCAATTCGACCCTCAGATCGTCAGTGGACAATGTGATCAGCGCTCTTCTCTCAAAGACGAGTTACAGGACATCGAAGTAGACAGTGGCTATGGCTGCAACAGGTCTACGTTCGACATCGTCTGCTCCCGGCTGTCTTCCATCTCTGGCATCAATCTTGTCAATATTCTTCCAGCAAAATGTGTCCAAACGGTTCTCTGTGATATTATCCTCAACAACACGTCGCCGAAGAAAAAAAAGATGACGAAGCCTAGCTTGAACGTTCCGATTTCCCAATATTTGGATGACGGTTTTCGACCGTTAAAAAGCAGAGCTCGGAGGGTGTGGTCCTCTCGCTTTGAAGTCTGAGTCACAAGTGTTGGTAAACAAATATGCCTACGATGAAATACCTGTGTACTTCGTTGTCAATACCAACTTTACGTCTCACCAATATGAGAAGAGTACTACGTCAAAAGTCTTCACAACAAAAAATGGCTGCTCTAAGAATACGTCACTTTTATTGTGAGGTCATAGATTCTTGACTAGATGTCTTTTTACTATCATTCATATTTAATATACAGTAACTTCACATAATATAAACAACTACAATTATTCTTTACTTCTCAGTTTAGTAGAAAATAATAATTCTATATTATCTCGAGTGATATGTCCAAAAATGAAATAACTTTTCATTACAATACCCCCCTTCTTAGATAAAAATTGGTCTAGCCAATTTCACATTACATAGAACGACTGAGATAATCCGCTCCAACGTTGTCTTTCCCTGGAATAACCTTGACGACGAAGTCGTACTGTTGCAGTTGAATGGCCCATCTCATGAGACGACCATTTTCAGTTTTGGATTTCTTCAAATACTGCAGAGGTTGATGATCAGTTTCAATAGTGAAGGTAGTCCCGTATAGATACGGTTCAAACTTCTTCACTCCCCAGACAATGCCCATGCATTCTTTCTCAATGGTAGCATACTTGGTTTCAGCGCTGTTTAGTTTCTTACTTGCGTAAGCTATCGGCTGAAGACCGTTACCATGATCTTGCAGTAGAACTGCACCCAGACCTCGATCTGAAGCATCGGTTCGAAGTACATAAGGTTTCTGCGTGTCTGCCATGATGATAATGGGTTTCTCGCACAATTTTGCTTTCAGAGTATCGAAAGCTTGCTGACACGTGTCATCCCACTGTACTACATCTGGCTGTCCTTTCTTCGTCTTATCAGTAAGAGGAAGAGCAAGAGTAGCGAATTGAGCAATGAATTTTCTGTAATAATTCGCTAAACCTAAGAATGAGCGAAGATCTTTCTTTGTTCTGGGTTGTTGAGCGTTTCTGATCTTCTGCAGCTTATCAGTCTCTGGTTGAATAATGCCTGAACTGATTTCGTGACCCAAAAATGAAAGACTCTTGTATCCAAGGTAGCATTTCGACGGTTTGGCAGTTAGATTGTTCTCCTTCAACCTGTCCAGCACCTGTTGAAGTATGCAGATATGTTCTTTCCACGTTTCCGTTGAAATGAGTATATCATCCATGAAATTACTCACTGACTCCTGGTCAATTGGTCTCAGAAGTTTTCGCATCATACGTGAAAAAATCGCTCCGGCGTTCTTCAGTCCAAAAGGCATGACCTTCCACTGGAACTGACCTTGCGGAGTGGTGAATGCAGTTTTTTCCTTATCTCCTTCGACCATCTTGAGCTGCCAGTACCCCTTGGTTAAATCTAATTTACTGAAAAACTTCTTGTTACTCAGTTTGGTGAACAGCTGATTCACATCGGGCATAGGCTCAGCGTCAAATTTGGTCACCTGATTCAGTTTACGGTAGTCTATGCAAAACCTATTACTACCATCTTTCTTCTGAATCAGCACCACCGGTGCATTATACGGTGATGCAGCTGGTTCAATCACTCCCATCTTAAGCATTGCATCGACTTCTTGTCCGATGACTTGAATTTTGGCGTACGGTAACGGATATTGCCGTACGAAAACGTACTCTTTCTTCTCCTGCGGTATCTCGCAAGATTGTAAAGGAGTACATCCAGGTAGATCTGAAAGTACTGACTCTCTTGCCTGTATGCATTGTTGAAGCTCTGCTTTCTGCTCTTTGCTAAGAGTTTCAGCAATGTTCACCTTCTCAGGTCCCTCTAACCTATTTAATTGAATCAGCGGAATCTCTGAAGTCCGCGATGTTGGCACATCATGTTCGCTAGCGTCTTCCATCATCACTACTGCTACAATATGTGTCTCAGTACTTGGCGCTCTGTCAACATACTTTTTCAATATATTGGCATGGTACAATCGTTCACTGTCACCAAATGGCAACACGGTAATCATAGTCGTTGACTTTGTCAGTGACTATGTATGGTCCACGCCAAGTCATTTGGAGTTTATTAGCTTTGTTTGGGAGAAGGAGCAGCACCTTTTCTCCTACGCTGAAAGAACGAGCTTTTGTCTTCTTGTTAAAGAATTTCGCTTGTTTAGCAGCGGCTCTCCTCAGATTTTCTCTGGCAATCGCGCATGTCTCCTCAATTCTGTTGCGCAGATCAACTACATATTGAAATGTAGTGCGAACCTCTTCGTTCTGGTCATCTTTAGTCCAGAGTTCTTTCAGTATCTGCATCGGACCGCGTACAGTTCTTCCATACAGAAGTTCGAAGGGAGAGAACTGTAGCGATTCCTGCGGTACTTCCCGTATTGCGAAAAGCAAAGCCGGAATGAAACGATCCCATTCCCGCGTTTGTTCTTGGCATAGATGTTTTAGCATATTCTTGATCGTACCGTTGAATCGTTCGACCAAGCCATTACCCTGCGCGTGATATGGTGTCGTGCGCAATCCTTTAATACTGAGCAGACGGTTGACCTCATCAGCTAAGTTTCCAACAAATTGAGAACCGCGATCTGTAAGGATCTCCTTTGGTATTCCGAGGCGGGTCCACATCTCCCACAACGCTTCCGAAACTTCCTCGGCCTTGATCGATTTAAGAGGTTTAGCTTCTGCATACCGAGTGGCATAGTCAATCATCGTTACAATGTAACGATGTCCGCGATCCGACATTGGGATAATCGGCCCAATTAGATCCACGGCAACTCTCTCGAATGGTGTGTTTATCACTGGCATTCGACCGATGGGGATTTTTCGTGTATTACCTCTGGGCGTGGTCCTTTGACATACGTCACATGACGCACAGTATCGCCGTATGTCACCACAAATCCCAGGCCATGTAAAATCATCCCAGATCCGACCCCTGGTTTTTCTGATACCCAAATGTCCGGCCATTGGTGTATCATGCGCTAGTCGCAAGACTTCAGCGCGATATTTAGACGGAACAACAACTTGGCGAGTCAGCTTTCCGTTCACATCGAAAAATCTGTATAAAATATTCTTGGACCATCGATAGTCCGACAGAATTTTCTTTCCTTTCTTTCCTCGGTCAGCTTCGGTTGTTCCCGTCTCTGCTAACTTCCTGATTTTCTCTAGAGTGGGATCTTTCTTCTGTTCCTGACTCAAATCCTCTGGAGTCACATCGCCCAATAACGACCCGGAGATCTTGAGAACTCGGTCCGACTTTTTCTCATCTCCTCTTGTCTGCACTGCAGAACACCTTGACCGTACGGCATAAACAGAGATAGGTACGATCTCACCTAGTTCTGTGGTACGATAATTCCCGATTAAAACCGGACAAACAGGATTATCCATCATAGCAACTTCCGTCTTTCCGCTGAAAAACGGAGTCTCTAACTGAACCAAAGCGATGGGCAAACTCATCCGTTCAGTACTGGACGCAAGCATAACATCGAGAGTCTTTCCAGTCTTATATTTGTCGGGTATAAGACTCGACTGTACGATTGTTACAGATGCTCCCGTGTCGCGTATTGCTAACGCGACTTTGCCTTCCACCTTCACTTCACACTCAGGTGAAAATGGAATCTTTGTGCACGATTCACACAATTCACTACTCGCAGCCTTACTAGACTCGACCATATTTGGTACAAATACGGCTGCTGATTGTTTGGTCGACCTTTTTGGACAGTATTTCGATACATGTCCTTGTTCGTTACAACTATAACAAGTTCTGTCAGTAAACCTATTCCTGTGACCTTGACCTTGCGCGAACCGGTTCGAATCCATTCTATTCGGTTGCGGTTCGACATTGTCATTTTTAGGTTTCAGATCTCTAAGCTTGTTTCTCGCATCAAAAGAATTCTTTGGACGTTCATGGCTTGAACCTGCAGTTATTTTTGCTGACTCAAAAATCAGAGCTTGTTCAACAGCTTCTTCTATGTCACTAGGTGACTTCTCAAGAATGAACCTTGCTTGGTCATAAGGAATCCCTTCAATGAATTTCTCCACCATGAAGAGATCTCTTAATTCCTTATATATGTCACCCTTATTAGCTAGTTGCTGCCAACGCGTCAACCAAAGGTCAAGCTTGGTCGCAAGTTCTTGAGTAGTTTCACTGCTTTGACGCTTGGCCGATCGAAATTTCTTTCTATACTCCTCTGCGGTCAAGCGAAATCTAAGCAGTAGAGCTTTCTTGAGTTCGTCATAATCTGCGGCTTTCTCATCTGACATTAGCGAGTAAACCTCCCGCGCTTTACCTTTCAATAAAGTACTGAGTTTCAAAGCCCAAATATCTTCATCCCACTTCAGCTGTTTGGCTGTTCTCTCGAACGTACGGAGATATGTTTCAAGGTCGTCTTTATCTTCTAAAAATGGTAATTTAACCTTGAGGAAATCTTGTTGTAGGTGATTGGAATGACTAACTCTGACTCCATTATCAGCTGTTCTTTCAGAATGATCAGTTTGGATTTTCAATCGTTCTATCTCGTATTCCTGATCATCTCGGCGCTTCCTTTCTTCGACTTCTGCTTGAAACTGCAATTTCTTTTGCTCAACTTCTGCTTGAAGTTGTAGCGTCTTTTGCTCAGCCTCAAGTTGTAACTTCTTTTGCTCAGCCTCAAGTTGTAACTTCTTTTGCTCAGCCTCAAGTTGTAACTTCTTTTCTTCTAATTCAAAATTCCTTTTCTTTTCTTCTTTCTTTTCTTCAACTTCAGCCAAACGGTCTTTCTCGTCCCTGATATATTGGAGTAAATCCGCTCCAGATAAACCCAAACTCTCACCTTCAGCTTTAAACCTAGCTGTTGGGTTATCTCCCTCTATCAGACGAGACTGTGATCGAGTTGTCATACTCATAGATGTAGACGGGTCAGCCATAATCCAGAAAAAAAATTCTAAGTTGAAATAAAATAAGTAGATTGCCAACACTACTCAAGGAACCTAATCACATGAATTAGAAAAACGAACATAATTATGTATTTCCACTTCACTACGTCTTATATTAAATTTAATAATGCACCCTCAGCAATTATTAAAAACACTTCGCAGTTACTGGTACTAGATTCTGCAACTGCCTATACTATCCAACAACAATTGCTCTATCTGTACCCTCCAGTTCTATAGACTAACTGAACAATGGACTTACTCTCCTGCCATTGCAGATACGGCCTGCTTCGAATAAATACATAAAACTTCCGAAGACTTTATTCGTACATAATCATACCCACGTGATTATATACCTAACATAATTCAGCCGGTCATTCCTTTATGGTGACCCGAATTTGCTAGCCCTTGCGAACGCAATCCAACGTTCCCTGATAACTAATCCTATAGCCTCTACTTCTTATGAGACAAAGATTGTTATAATAATTTCAAACTTTAATGGCCCTTATTGTAGAACTCCCTGCTACAATCTATCCAACCTATTAAAGTACACGCCTTTAACAAATTGTCTAAATGACTGTTTCACAAATAAACAATGTTCACTAGATCTCCATCTAGCTGTCAAAAACGACTAGGTAACTTAGTTTTACATAACTAATTTCTACCTATACAACACTCTAGATTAACACAGGTCCTCGTGTTTCCGAATTCATATTTTACCAATGACCGATACTTGATAAATAAATTCAATCTAGCACACGACTAATCAACTGTATGACTAATCAGAAGAACAAATCTATCCGTCGATTTTTCCCCTTCAATAGAATATTTCCCCGACAGAATTCTATCGCAAAATATAAACTGGTTAAATAGCTAGAACTATCCTTCTAGATGGTTAACTTACATGTTGTTAACGATGGCAAGGTTATTACAACATGTACAAAATATGCATAAACATGATGATAACAAGATTATTAAAACCAGTAAAAAGTTCAAAATCGTGACAGAATTTCCGCAACTTAGAAAATAGAGTTACACTCGTTATAATTTCGTTATAGTTACGTTATAAACTATCCCAGACGACGCCCCCACTTGTTGCGTTTATTGTTTGATTTATTTTTGTTATAAGCAGAAAGTTTAAAGATGTTATGTTGCAAGATGTTAATGCGTGTAGTGGCTCAATACATAAACTTCCGCTCGCTATCAAACTCTTCTTTTACATATAAAAAGAAGATAAAATACTGTCACAGAAAATGAACAATATTTACTAGTCATAATAAAATCCCCTTCCTCGAAAGGTAGGCAATTTCAAGTTAAAAAAATACATAACCCAGTTCGACGAGGGTAAGTCTGTGCACGCGATCGTATCACACACAGGTTAGTCTCTGGTAGAGTTCCTCAACACTTGGAACGGATACAGTCGTGGTTCTTCATAGGTGACTTGACTGTAGCCCTTCCAAATAGATAGTAACATCACACCCGTGGAAATAAGGTGAAGTTCCAGGATAAAGGTGAGAAGAGAAAAGGTAAGAAGTCCCACCTGTATTATCGAAGCACAGGTGAGTATCACGAAACCCCTATTATAACGGTTGCCAGGTTATTCGCTTGGAAAGCGATTTTATTATTTCCAATCAGCCTCTTGGCGATAATCAATGAAAATGAAAATCCTGGCCCTAAATTATCAAATCATCCAACTCAACAATTATTTATTTACATTTAACACAAGAGCATTGCGCGAACAGACCATTAATAATTCATTCAAATGTATTTCTATTATCGAAGACGCAATCTCCAAGAAAACGGTTACTCCATGGCAACCGGCTAACAGTTCGTATTGCGCAATTCGCAATCACAACTTCTTCAATTATAATCATCGTCATTGTGTAAATAATTACCATTTATTTACCCGCAAGGATCCCTCACTTAATGCATAAATTAAATGAATATAAACAACAACATTTCGAAACTTAGATGATCTAGAAAATTACATAATTTATTTTCATTGCGATTCCCGTACGAAAAGAACGACACATTATTTTGTGTTGCACCTTCTGCAACCAAAATTATACCTACACATTAAAAATCGTTCCGTTAATTAATTACCCATAATTAGACGAAACAATTCTCTTACAAATGATAGTATCCAAGTATAGAACTAGACTCTCTACGATTTATTTTATTCCTAGAGTTTCACCCACCAGTTACAAGACCTCTTCAGTTCGTAGCAATTCGACCCTCAGATCGTCAGTGGACAATGTGATCAGCGCTCTTCTCTCAAAGACGAGTTACAGGACATCGAAGTAGACAGTGGCTATGGCTGCAACAGGTCTACGTTCGACATCGTCTGCTCCCGGCTGTCTTCCATCTCTGGCATCAATCTTGTCAATATTCTTCCAGCAAAATGTGTCCAAACGGTTCTCTGTGATATTATCCTCAACAACACGTCGCCGAAGAAAAAAAAGATGACGAAGCCTAGCTTGAACGTTCCGATTTCCCAATATTTGGATGACGGTTTTCGACCGTTAAAAAGCAGAGCTCGGAGGGTGTGGTCCTCTCGCTTTGAAGTCTGAGTCACAAGTGTTGGTAAACAAATATGCCTACGATGAAATACCTGTGTACTTCGTTGTCAATACCAACTTTACGTCTCACCAATATGAGAAGAGTATTACGTCAAAAGTCTTCACAACAAAAAATGGCTGCTCTAAGAATACGTCACTTTTATTGTGAGGTCATAGATTCTTGACTAGATGTCTTTTTACTATCATTCATATTTAATATACAGTAACTTCACATAATATAAACAACTACAATTATTCTTTACTTCTCAGTTTAGAAGAAAATAATAATTCTATATTATCTCGAGTGATATGTCCAAAAATGAAATAACTTTTCATTACATGGCACGTCAGGGTGATCGAAGGTTGCTAGCCAACCAAGTCCACGTATCGAAACGTGCACAGCCAATGTCCGTTCTCACGTACTAAACAAGAGGGGGGGGGGTCAAGTGCTTAGGAGAGGGACAACAAGGAAAGAGCCCACCTGGAGGGATGAAGTCCTTGTCGCCTCCTTGCAGTGTGACGGCCTACGAAGCCCTGGTAACGGTATCCTCCCCTGCTTGTGGCTGTTGTCGGGCACGTGCGGAAGATGACCATACGTGGTGGCGTCGCCGCCCCCACTCGCCTCTGACGGTGATGATAATGATGATGGTGACACAGCAGTCACGGCAGTCCTGCCACCGTCGACGTCACACAACTGAACTCCTCCAGTCAGCCTCACCGCGACGTCGAGGCCAGGCTCTGTCTATCCACGTCACAACCACCACGGGGATGGTGGGGTTGAGGAGATATGATGATGTAAACAATGGTGACGATGCGAAGACAAATGACGATCACGTAAACGTCACAGATGGTGATGATGATGTTTGATCCACCTGACCAAATGCGGTTGTCGTTGACGCACGACGTTGGTCTACGTTGAACAACGTTGACCAGTCGAACCTGTAACACGCTTGTTGCATCGTTAATATCCTGTCTGCCTACCTCTGTCCCCCTCCTTCCAACCACACTCTCCCCCCTCTCACTCACAACTACCTTTCGATGCTCGAGGGGACACAACTGCTGTCTGCTTCCCCTTCCTCGACTCTCTCTCTCGCTTATTCCCCTTAGCTATTGTTACTGTCACTTGCAAAAACGCATGTCATAAAACACCATGAAATTATGAATGCAATGAAATGAGCATAGCTGCAAATGAATACATGTAAGCATCAACACATTATTCATATCAAGCAACCACAACAACAACAGCAACCACTCTCATCCTCACCTTCATTGTCCCCAGCCGCACTCTTCCTTTCTTCTGCCTTCCCTCAGTGCAACCATTTTCATCCTTCCCTAGCCTTACGCACAGCTCTCATACCTACACCCCCAAAGCCAGCAGTAGGTTCCTGGGCACAGCAAGGAAAATATCACCATTGCACTCACCCAAACGGTCCGAATGTAATCGCACTCGTAGCCTTTTCTCCACTGCCCTTCTACAAATACTCCAGTAGGGTAAATCCAGTGTGCGTAGGTTCCTTAGTGGACAAAACCTCACACTACCTACCACACTACACAAACTTGCTATTCTATAGCTGCACTCCACTCTGAGCGTAACACTACAGAAACCAGCAACCTTTTAAACTAGTATCCTTTCTGGACCAGTTATTATAATTCGTTAATAACCGTCCTACCCTACTTTACAGAACACACAAAAAACACAGAGCACTAGACAAATACGTCTTTACCGTAGCTCTCTCAAACCTGTTCTGCCCCAAGGTGAGTATTTCTCCTAACCCGGCTAACCGCTCCGTGCCGCTATATCACGTTCTGCACGCTTCCACGCTTCAGCTATAATAATCACGCACACCACAACACGCAGTTACAACCCCTAACCCCTTCTGCTCTTCCCCCACAGACTGCCCGGGTTTATACCACAGACTGCCCTGTGACACATACACTTAACCAATGAAAAAGAGGGCTTTCGTTGCTCAAACATACCGCTAAATCTTGAAGAGAGAGAGAGAGAGAGAGAGAGAGAGAGAGATTGATTGATTGATTGATTGATTGGTTTATTGCTTTAGGCCACACCCCTTTCGCAAGTACATATAACGTATTTACATATTACATCAATAATGAACAAACGCCTAGACACGTCGCGCGATTTAGAAAACACACACACAATAATAAACTGATACAATATACAGGAAGAAAAGAGAGAGAGAGAGAGAGAGAGAGAGAGAGAGAGAGAGAGAGAGAGAGAGAGAGAGAGAGAGAGACAGAGAGAGAGACAGAGACAGAGAGAGAGACAGAGACAGACAGACAGACAGAGAAGATAAGATAAAATAATTTTATTTTGCAAGGGTAAAAGAATAACTGCTGGGTGCGCATTTTTACATCTTGCCCTTGGGGCTTGTAACAAGAACTATAAAATACAGAAAATTAATGTTTTAACATTAACATCATGGAACAATAACAAATAAACAATATCATCATTAGAAACAACAAAAACAATTAAAATCAAATTATTGTTGTTAATATTAACAACAAATAATGTTTATTTAATGTTTAATGTGTTTTAAGAGACGTGTTCTAAATGATGTAATTTTATATTCTGGAGTGCGGAGATGATCGGGAAAGTTATTCCACAGAGTTGAACCAGAATAAGCTAGACTAGTTTTGAAAAGATCAATTCTTGGAATTGGAACATTTAATTTTGTGGACGATCTGGCAGTTTTGTAGGAAAAAAGAGAACAAAGATAAGAATGTGCATTGCCAGAAAGGATCGTGTGCATAAAAACCCCTTTATTGAATTGTAGACTGTCGGCAAGAGGTAGAATATTTTTCCGTTTATAGTCAGAGAGAGAGAGAGAGAGAGAAAGAGAGAGAGAGAGAGAGAGGAGGAGGAGGAGGTGTACGTTGAACAATGGGATAAGGGTTGAACATTTGACAGCCTAGTCTTTCAACGTGTATTAAAATGAATGGTCATGTACATAAAATGTAACAACTACTGTATAACAGTAGAGCGGAAACGAAATACAATAGATTGAACGTACCAAGCAAGGCAGCACACTAAGCCCTACGCTGAACTTTTTTTTTTTACAAGATTGATGTCAAATATTTCAAGAGGTTTCTTCTAAATTATGAAATTGTGTGTGTGCGTACGCGCGCGCGCGCGTGTGTGTGTGTGTGTGTAAACATTGGTGTTTACCTACCGCCGACCCGTAGTTCAGAGGTAGCGAGGTCCGCCTGGCACATCGAAGATCCAGGTTGGAATCTCGTGGTGGGCAAGATAAACGTGGCCATTTTTCACTGTCCATCTTAGCAGTACGGTTGCTCTGGTGGTTCAGTGTTGATAGCGGTTAATACCCCACTCTACCCTGGGATGGTTATCCCCGTCTGCCATACAGCCAATCGTGGGTGTAGACGTTAAACTTATATGTTCATTATACAATAGTGTCTGGAAATACATTTGAATGGCTTGTCATCTTATTTACTTTTTGTTTTGTTTTGTTTTGTTTTATTGTTACATTCTTTTCAGACCAGTGGATGCGAAGACGACATATGTGGAAAATGGCGAATTTGACCTTGTGTCGACGGACGTCTCATTGCAAACGATTTCGAACCCGGCTGACCCATCTACAGCATACCAAAAATTATTGGTCAAACTTTCCTACAAACGAAAATGGCAGTTCTATGGGCAGAACCTGGTCAGTAATGAATTAAACTTGTGTACTCTGTCTATCTTCCTTGTCTTTGTCTTGCTGATCTCTGTATATCTACCTTTTGTCTGTCTCTGCACACACACACAGACACCTCTCTCTCTCTCTTCTCTCTCTCTCTCTCTCTCTCTCTCTCTCTCTCTCTTTCTCTCTCTCTCTCTCTCTCTCTCTCTCTCTCGCTTTCTCTCTTCCCCCAGTAGGGGTGCTGGGAGTATCAGTATAAATAATATCCCCACTTTCTGGAAATTGAATGCTTTAAATTTCCACTGTCGATTTCTTTTTCCTTTGTTCTTTCTCATTCCTGCTCTGTTCTATCAATCAACTATACTATCTTCTTCTTCGCTAGAACAGTCACCTACCTTTTTTCTTGAAAACTCTTCCGTGACAAAACTCCTCATTTGTGTGTGAGGTCTGTTGGATCAGCTTGGGAATAATAGACGCTTTGTGCCAAATGGTCACTGGGGCTTCCTATGATGTTATTATTTGGTAATATAGGTATTTTATATGTAGGCTTATGTGTTTTGTTGATATTTTAAATTATAATGATGTTTATATTCTATTGGTTTTTTTTTTGTAAGCGGGGGTTCGATAAATTAGAATATAGCCTCAGCGTCCCCTGCGTGAGTTGTCTTTGTGCCGGTGGGTTCTATTGTTGCTGGGCTCTGCACAATGGAATGCTATTACCCACTCGCCTTTCGTCTGCGGAGATCGGCTATTTAGATCGCCCTAATGACTAATCTTAATACACTTATATGTTTGGCCCGGACTGTGTGAGGATGGGGTTAAAGGGATAGGGAGAAACGTGGAAAAGATTCACTGACACACTAGCTCTCGCATGGCTATGAAACATAGGTAGTCCATCCACTTGTTAACAGTAAATATCACACATTTATTTCCTCTACTCTATATCTAATTCTAATCTCTACATTAACTTAAATGTTCAAAGCGTAAGATAACTAGGATTAACTTAACGGTCCAAAATTCACTTCGAGTGGTTCGGATAATGGGTAGATCTTTAATGGATCTATTCTGCTACTGTTCTCGATACTTGCTACTGAGTCATCCTTGGGCTTTGTTCTGGTTTTGCCTAATGTTCTTTTTCAGGAGAGTGGTCTACCGCACAGTCCCTATAGATTAGTGTTCGTGCACTTGTTTTATGGACTTAGCTTGGGCTTCGAGGTGCGGAGCTGTTGTCTCCTCGTCGTGTTTGTTGACTACTGAGCTATTGGAGCTCAGTGCTCTCTGCTCAATTGCAAGCTGTGTGTCTGGGATGACTCTCTGTGGGGTTTATCTCCTGCCGCGGACCCATCTTGCTCGTCTGCAAAACATAAGACGAGTTTCTGCAACGCCTTGTTTACAAAGGGTGTGCAGAGCGTCTCACTGGTGGCAGAAACAGCCCTCAGCGAGATCATCTCCACTTATACAGATACGAGACGAACAATCTTCTAAGTCCGTGGTCCACTGGAATCTCCAACATACTTCCTATATATACATATACATCATGGCTAAACTGAACACAGGGAGAAGTAATTAATAATATGCATCTCCTCCGGTACAGCCACTGGTCTGCAATAATACAAATAGGAGAAACAACAGTTGGTCAGTAGGGCTACCTCATGGTCTCGAAAACCGGTCGCGTGGGTCAGCAACGTGGTCAAGCAAAGTTTTACTAAAATTCACAATTATAAAACATGGCAAGACTTCACAAGCATAATCCAACAATGATACCAATAAATCACGGTGAAACAAAACATTGATCATTTACATTTTGATAATGTATGGCTATACTGCGATGAATGAATTTCACCCGTCACCTGTGTAGTCTTCCGAGAGAGATCTTTCAGCACGTCCTTCTCGGGTGAGGTTTTAACATAACATTTTAACAAAGACTGACGTTAACTGTGTGGGCAGCCCGCGATTTCCCAAGAATCCATGCGCCGGCATGGGGTCTGCTGGATATAGGTCAGCTGGATTATGCTACGGCCTACTTAGTGAAGATTTAGCCTACATATACTTAGAACAATCCTGACTTTTTTCGTCTGCTAGGCATCGACTTTCAGTTACAAAGGCCAAAGAAGGATGAACGTTTAGAGGCTTGAAGCCTTAGTGCAGGGTCCAAACTAGCCTCTTGTGACAGTCTTTATTGTAAAGTGACCGGCTGGTGGAGTGTCTTCAGTGTTACCACTAGGGTTTTTCCGGCAGATCTTTTATGCGGATCAGGGGTGAGTCCTCTTTCAGCGAAGTTGTGGTCTTGATTTTGTGGTCTTGATTCGGCTCTTTGCAGTCCGCTGGACCCTGTAAGCAAAGAATAACTAACTAACTAACTGCAGGTCACTGCCACCAACCTGCATAAAATGTCAACCGACTATGTTATCCTGCTCACCACCAAAAGCAGAAGAGGAATTGCCAGGCGGGGAGAGCATTATGTCCATATGCATAATCCTATGGCTACACCAAAGGATTCTGCACAGCAGGAGCCCCCCGAGGCTAGACTAACCAACAAAGGGCTGCCTCAAGGGAGACAATCTCTCCCCAGCGTGACCTATTTTCTCCCATTCCGTCACATATCCCACAGCTCAAATGGAACCATGTCCTCAGAGTTTCCAGGTTCCAAGCAGGTATGTCTGATGCCACCACTGACTATGCCTAGGCAGTAGTTTCCATTCACTGACTTAACAATGAATGACTGTCTTTAACAGTTTTGACGGTTCAGCATCATCCTGTCCCACGTTTGGCGCAATTTGTACTCGAGTGGAGTATTTAACACCCGACTCTCGGCCACGACCATGAGAACACGGTCTAACCCCAACTGTTAGTTTCAATCATTATCACTCGTAAGAGGGACATAAAAATAGTTGCCTTCCATGGGGGGGGGGGGGGGGGGGGATACTTGTTGAGAGCACACAGGATTGCCGGCTACCAGTGCCACGACACTCGCTGCAGGTCACTGCCACAAACCTGCATAAAATTCCAGCCGACAATGTAGTCCTGCTCACCACCAAAAGCAGAGGACGAATGGTCACGCGGGGAGAACATATGTCGTGTCGCCTTGTCATGCATAACCGAATGGCCACACCAAAGGATTTTGCACAGCAAGAGCCACACAAGGCTAGACTAACCAACAAAGGGCAGTTTGCAGGGGCCGGGTAGCTCAGTTGGTAAGAGCGTCTTGCTAGTAACCGAAAGGTCGCTGGTTCGAATCCCGGATTGGTCAACGTGTGATCATATTATTTTCCCCTTTACCAACAACTGGCCCGCTGGTGTCAGTATAAATCGGTCCAGTAGTCACCTATATGCGAAAGTGTCGTGTGACTATAATCTACAAACAACAACAAAGGGCAGTTTCAAGGGAGACAATTTCTTCCAAGGTGACCAGTAACCTCCCATTACGTCACCCTAAAAATTAGTAATTAACAGGGTGAATTACCTGTATCTCGGTGATTTACACAGGCCACGTGTTAATTACCATTATCACTGATTCTGTAACTGCAGGTTTTGGAGCTAGTAAGCCGCCTTAGCCAGAATTATAAGCATGATCACGTAAAATCTGCAATTTTCAAATGAAAATTGTAATTACAATTTTTGGTTTTGGCTCATTTCCAGGCGGATTGCCAGAGCCAAAACTTAAAATTAAACAGGATTACGCAAGGCTATTTGTAATTTTTCAATCATAACTGTAATTATCCCTTGATATTATAAATATCCGATGATTCTTGTAATTTTTCCTTTATATATATAATTATCAAGTTTTGGCGCTTGTAGGCCGTTCATAGGTGCGAATCAACAACAAGCTGAAGCCTCACGTTGGGTGGCTAGAGTTACGTCCCGCTTTCAGCCAGCGCCTTGAGCAGGTTTCTGGACTGGAAAAGCGCTACATACAAATGATTGAATTCATATACTAATTAATAGATTGATTTGTTAGTCGTTGCAAAGAAAGAAAGAGAGATTCAATGATTGTTTGATTAGTTGTTGCAAAGAGCGAGAGACAAAGAGAGAGACAGAGAGAGAAAGACACAGAGAGAGAGACAGAGAGACAGAGAGAGACGGAGATGTGGGGTTTTGTTGTGTGTGCAGTTGTTGCCGATCGTGCTGAACTCCATCCTGATGAACTTGGTGTTCCTCCTGCCCATTGAGTCAGGCGAGAAGATGGGCTACTCCATCACCGTTCTCCTGTCCTATATCGTCTTCCTGACCTGGGTGACTGACAACCTGCCTTCCGTGTCCACAGACGTCTCTATATTGCGTATGTAAAAATACTTATTCCTCCTTTGGTCGAGAGTATACAATAATAATAATGATACTACTTCTACTACTACTACTACTACTACTACTACTACTACTACTACTACTACTACTACTACTACTACATACAAGTAGTAGTAGTAGCTACTATAAATAGTAGTAGTAGTAGTAGTAGTAGTAGTAGCAGTAGTAGTACAGTGGAACCTCCGGTATCCGGCTCTCTGGTATACGACTCCCTCCGTTATGTGACCTGAAAACTTCTGACGGATTCACTTCCAATAATAAATGACCTCTGGTATGCGACAACCTCGTTTATGCGACCAGCGACCGTGTCTTAAGCCCTTTATACGACCGTCTTAGGGCAATTTAAAAGAGATATCAGTTAATTTGCTGTCTGTACCTTTCGTTTTTTCTCTCATGTTAGTGTACACCTGCTGTTGTCTGCTATTTCCGGTTCGCAAATAAGGGACATTACTCGCCTACACTGGCTGTCAAAATGGCGTAGCGCAAGAGGAACGTTTTGAGTTTGGCAGAGAGAATGAAAGTGATTGAAAGAAATGAAAATGGGGAGAGTTGTTTGTCTATTGCAAGAAGTTTAGACGTTGGGAAGACCCAAATTCAGCTCATCATAAAGGATAAGGAATCTGTGAAACTACGATGGGAGAGTGGAGAAAGTGGCGAAAGGGAAACATCGAAACTGAGAGCTTCTGCACTGACAGACTTGGATGAACGCGTCTGGCAGTGGTTCGACTGTTTTCTATTTTTGAAGTTGTAAATAAAAGACAAAGCTAAAAATGAAACATGTTTTACAGTTTCCTTTGTCAGAGAATACATGCTGGTGAGTGTGAAAATTATGACTACATACCCCTCCGAGCCTGACCCCCCTCCCACCCCCACTCCACCCTTTGTTTCCGGTATAAGACCACCTCTATTATAAGACCGTTTTTTCTCAGATTTTGGACGGTCGTATACCGAAGGTTCCACTGTAGTAGTAGTAGTAGTAGTAGTAGTAGTAGTCTGATACTCTCACCCTTTACATTCCTCGCTCCCCTCTCTCTTTGCAGCAAACCTACACTCTCTGCCTTCAAATCTGCTCTCAAAACTCATCTCTTTCTGCCGCAGTGATCCACCCAGCTTGACCACCCACTCCGACTGATTGTTTATTTTGATTTGCTTCTTCTCGTCCTTGGGATTTTATGTTTTAACATGTCAAGGATAACGTGTGTGTGTGTGTGTGTGTGTGTGTGTGCGTGTGTGTGTGTGTGCGTGTGTGTATGTGGGTGCATGTTTCGAAAGTGTTGGTATGCACCTAGAGTAGACTATTTTTGTATAGATTTGGCGGGCTACAAATGTTCGTAGTAGTGAAGTAGTAGTAGTAGTAGTAGTAGTAGTAGTAGTAGTAGTAGTAGTAGTAGTAGTAGTAGTAGTAGTAGTAGTTGTTGTTGTAGTAGTAGTAGTAGTAGTAGTAGTAGTAGTAGTAGTAGTAGTAGTAGTAGTAGTAGTAGTAGTAGTAGTAGTAGTAGTGGTAGAAGTATAATGGTCTGTCTTTTTTGTCATGCAGAAGTGTACCTGGCTGTCGTGTTGTGCATGGGCGTCATGGCCACCATGTTGACAGCATGGGTTCTTCTCCTGCATCACAATTTCGCCTGTCTTCCGGTTCCACCATATTACAACAGGTTCGCCGCGTCTGTCCTCCATCCCTTCTTCGCCAAGATGACTGGTCACCGGTTAGTTTGTTTGGTTGGATGGTCCATTGGGTTAGTCGGTTGGTTGAGAAGTTGGTTAGTGTGTAGGTAGGTTATTTATTTATTTATTTATTTATTTATTTATTTATTTATTTATTTATTTATTTATTTATTTATTTATTTATTTAAATGTTTGGTTGGTTTTGGGGTTGGTTCACTATATAGTTATTGATTTCATTATTCGTTGCCGATGGAAATGTATTTATTTTATATTTTATTTATTTATTTATTTATTTTTTTATTTATTTATTTATTTATTTTTACATTATACCAGATCCTTGTTGCTATAGTCCATTCGCCAAAGCCGCTGTTCGTTTCCTCTTTCGCTCAGAATATTTATTAATTTATTTTATTTCTATTTGCGCCACACCCTGTTACAAAGGTTGCGGGTTCGATTCCCGGTGGCCCGGACATAAACATTGGCCGTGAGCACTGGCCATCTTACTGTTGCTATTAGCCTGATGGTTGTTTCAGTGTATAGTTTTCCCTTCTCTCCCATCCTCGCTTGTCTGGGATTGTGCTCAGTGGTCTGAGCGTCAGACTGTGAGCCCATGACAGCAAGTGAGCGCCTCGGGCAGCTTGAGTTAGATCCTTGGATCGGTCAGCGCCTTGAGCAGCTCTTAAGCTGAAAAAGCGCTATACAAGAGTAATGAAATAAACAAACAAATAAATGAGTGCCTCACTCACTCACACATTCACGGAGCTTTCTTTCAGAGGAACATATTTATTTTCCCTAGTCCTTGAAAAAGTGTCTAAAGCAAGAAACTTCGAGTTATTCTTTCCTATAAGGTAGCTAAAACAACCTTTTGCTTTGTGTTATCTTGTACTGTACATCTTCCATGCAGTCGCCTACATTATTTAGTTAGTTAGGTAAACGTTCTTTTTATAGCGCCTTTTCCATCCCAAGATCTGCTCAAAGCGCTGAGTGAAACATGGCAACTCTTTATTTCACAGGGTTCAAAATGACGAAAACACAGACCACGAAAATGAGGTCACCACTTTCCAACCGTTCAAGGTAGAAAAAACGGATCGCCCTCAAAGCAAGGACGGCGTGAAGAAACGGGCTTGGGGAGTCAACGGCAGCGTTGTGCACGACAAAGCAAGAATTGATGACCTCAAAGACGGAAGTGACGTGCACGGCGAAAGAAGGGCGAATATAACTCCGGCGACCTTCAGGTGGCAAGAGTTAGCGATTCTGTTTGACTTTTTCTTTTTCTGGATTTTCGGCGTGCTTTTGTTCATCGTGACGATCGTCATCCTCTCTCTGCTGTATGCAAATTATTATAAGTAGCTGGTAATTATTACTTGCCTAGGCCTAAGTCATCCATTATCCCAACCACTTACCCTGTGTTGATTGTTTTTTTTTTTGTTTTCTAGAGCCGAATTTAAGTAATGACTCTTTATGCAGTGACTGCTGTTCACACCTTGCACCCCAACATATCCCAAACTCTTCACCGTGTCCATGCAACTGCACGTTAACCTGAACCCGACCATACTGTCCACAGGGCAGGTGACAAGGCTCCATACAATAAGTACTCATAGCATCTATATAGAAGGCTGGGTGACTAAGTTGTCCGGGAAGTTCGCTGCAAGTTGAAGTCTTGGGCGCCTTGAGTTAGATCCTGATTTCAAACCAACGCATTTGGCAGCTCTTTGAGTAAGTGCGCTATGCAAAAACCCACTTTGTTACTTCAGATGACAATATCCACCGAGGTCTAGTCTCGCCGTTGGGGTGCCGGGGGTTTCAGTATAAATAGTATCCCCGCTTTCTGGAAATTTAGTGCTTTAAATTCCCACTGTAGCTGTCTTTCTCATTTGTTCTTTCTCATTCTTTCTCTGTTCTATCAATCTGCTATACTATCTTCTTCTTCGCTAGACCAGTCACCTACCTTTTTTCTTGAAAACTCTTCCGCGACAAGACTTCTTATTTGTGTGTGAGGTCTGTTGGATCAGCTTGGGAATATTGGGCGCTTTCTGCCAGGTGGTCACTTATTATTTAGCAATGTAGGCATTTTATATGTATGTGTTTTGTTAATTTATAATGATATTTGTATTATATTTTGTTTTTGTAAACGGGGGTTTAATAAATTAGAGTATAGCCTCAGCGTCCCCTGCGTGGGATGTCTTTATTGTAAAGTGACTGGCTGGTGGAGAGTATTCAGTTTTACCACTAGGGTTGTTTCAGCAGATCTTTTATGCGGATCGGGGTTGTCCGGTCCTGATTTGGCTCGGAAGAGTCCGCTGGACCTAAAGCAATAATCATGTAATGTAATGTAATGCGCACCAACACGCGTTCTGTCGCCCTGATTGTAAAGATCCTGACGCTCATGTCTTAGACGGGTGAGTGCCCAGCAAGTACTAATCGACCCTTCCTCCTCCTGTACCTGGTTGGCCGGGATTGTGCTCAGTCGCCTGGGCGTCAGGCAGTGCGTTAGATGGGCGCTTCGGGCGGATTGAAGTTAGGTCCTGCATCGCACAGAACCTTGAGCAGTTCTTGAGCTGAGACAGCGCTATATAAGAGCGGTTAAATAATTAATAAAATAGGCCTAAGTGTCGCGCGTTAAAATGAACACGCCTTTGTTTCTTATATGGGTGTTTTGTACCAGTAGTGTTAGCCTATTTACTTAACAACAATGATTACGAATTAAATGTTTTGAGGTATAGAGAGTATGTGGTGTGTCTTTTCACACATTTCAACTCTCTGTCAGTGTATGTGTGGCAAAAGTATATCAGTTTACCATAATTATTTGAATGTCCAGTTTTAAATGCATTGTATGAAAACCAAGGACATCACTTGACTGAATATGGACATTCTTTAGATGATGTATTACATCATTCACAACATAACAGCAGTGTGAAAAATATTGCAATGACTCCTATTGGTAGACTTTTATAGTTTGGTGTTAAAGCCCTATTTACCTTTCATTCCATTTTGTTATACGGTTCTTAATTGTGATTTGATTTATATTGTTGTTAATATTAATTAATGTCTAATATCACCTGAATGTGTGAATAGACAATGAATGAAATATTGATTGATTGATTGAACTCTCTGTCTCTCTCTCTATCTCTCTCCCTGTCTCTCTGTGTCTCTCTCTCCCTCTCTCTTCCTCCCTCTCTCTCTCTCTCTCTCTCTCTCTCTCTCTCTCTCTCTCTCTCTCTCTCTCTCTCTCTCTCTCTCTCTCTCTCTCTCTCTTTGCTTCCCTCATACCACTTTCTCGTTGAAAACAAAAACAATCCACCGTACCGATCAATCAACTACCTGAATCAGAACTGTATTTGTTTCTAATCCTCTCTTTCCAAATGTTAATTGAAGTCTCGATAGCACAGCTGCATACAAATCTGCATGATGAGTAGAAGTAGTCGAGCAGACCATAATGTTTGCAGCCAACCAGCCATGTGACGTTCTCGTCACGTGCAACGATCTTTCTAGCCCCCAAATATTTTTATGAAGAAATTCTAAGGTATCACTCATTACCACCCTAATTTACCAAGCACTTTAGCCGGCGTTCTTTGATTTTTTTTATATTAACAATGTGTAGGAGCGAGCGTTGTGGCCAAGTGGGCTAAGGCGGGACTAACTTGCCTTGTCCACAGGCCAGAAATCAATGGCGCCTGACAGGTGTGGGTTCGAACCTGCATCGTGGCGTTATGTTTCTCCGAATATTATTTACTTTCGACTCGGGCAACGTCTCGGGGGTTTTCTCCGGGTACTCCGGTTTGCTCCCCCAGCAAAATTTCAAAAAATTTCAAAAATTTAAAGAATTTCTAAATTTTAAAAATCACAACTAACGTAGGTTGGGTTTGGGCGCGCCACAGGCTGCGACTACGCCTTCCACAGGGGAGGCGGCCCAGAATTTCCCGATAAAAAGGGACAATAAAGCATTAAAATCTAAAATCTAAAATCTAAAAAAAAAAACTAAAAGGAGAACAACTGGTGTGTAAATGTTGCCCAACAGATCCCAATCTGTAGTGTAATGTGGACGATTGTCTGCACTAGCACACAAGCATACAAGACCTTTTGCGATGCCTATTCATGCGTGTAAATCTGTTTTTTGGTCCTATGTTGGTTCCTATAGTCTGCTGTATATGCTTTTAGGCTCTAAAGGGTTTTCTGTATATAATTGCGCGTGTGTGTATGTGTGTGAGTGCATGTGTGTGTGTGTGTGTGTGTGTGTGTGTGTGTGTGTATGTACGCGCGTGATAGAGTTGAGATGTTTTGTTTCTTTCTCTCTTTTTGCGTTCTTTTCACAACATAAAACTACTTATTTCGACACTATTAGAAGCCAAACTTCAAAAACAAAATACAAATTGTAGCTCGTAGCTTTTATCTGGACTGTCCCGTTTTTAGCAAAACTATGTTACTGTTATTTATCAGATGGAAACAATACTGTTAGGAAGGACACCCCTTGCCCAAACAATGTTGCTAGCAGCCTTTAGTACTATTGGACTGTGCTTTCTACTTGGCATTCCTAATGTCCAGCCACAAAAAGTATTTATTTATTTATGTAAGCGTCCTTATACAGCGCTTTTTCCAGCTTAAGAGCTGCTCAAGCGCTGGCCGATACTGGATCTAACTCAAGTATGCAAAAATTTCACTGAAGAGTTCCAAAAACCCTTTAAAGTGTGTATGAGCTTTTTTTTCAGAACGTTTACACGAGGTAATATGATTGTAGAAGAGTTTATTAACCAACATTGTGGAGGGGAAAGTTCTCCGATAAGCGTACTATTAAAAGAAAGAACCTAAAACGTTCTTTTGGTTCCCTGAGTACGTCACTGGGCCTCAATAGCAATGATATCGCATTTAGCGTGAAAGGGTGTCACTTCGAAACAACACGTGGAGAACTATTAGCCGTGCTGATCCACAACACACCCCTGGAGCGTTACGTTGTTCGTGGAGCGTCGGGTCACGCTCCGCTAAGTTTGCTTGTGTGCGCTAGTACCATAGACATATATAAGAATATATATGTCTATGGCTAGTACAGGTATTCTATTGGAAATAAGTCCAAGACTTTTTTTTTTAGAATGCTAGGACAAGAAGTTTCGATGTAAAAACAATTGATGCTCTATAATTAGGGTAAACATATATGTAAGAATCTATAAGCAAAATAGCATAAATTAGAAGAATGTTGTTTATTGTTGTTTTTTTTTTAAAATTAGGGTACAGAGACACTTTAAGAAAACTGCTGTTTGGAAAATACCTTCGTGCAGGGTAGGTAATTATACCTGCTATCAGGGTATAAAGGTCTACCGCTCTGAATCAATCAGCTTTCTTTCCTTCTGTTTGTCTTCTTTCTTCTTCTCTCACCCACTACCATCTCTCTCAGCAACCCGCTTGTTTTAAACACTACTTTTTATTTACTCGTACCGATCGGTACACCACAAATCCAACCTTGACCTTCCACCCCTTGAGGAGATGTAGGCCTACTGTACATGTATACTCATACTAAAAATAGTAACTCTTTGCTCAGTCGAAGCGACATGGAACATTAATCAGTAAGAAAAACACTAAAAAGGTAAAGGTAAAGGTAGTCCCATAGCCTTGTGGCCATAGGGGAGCGTGATGTTGGAGATCACACTTATCTTGGGCCAGCGTAATGAGGGTGATGCCCATCTCTCTCCCTCGCTGCTTTACCTTCCCCACCCTTAAGAGAGTAGGTACTCAGTCACAGTTGAGTCAACTGGGGGCGTTGTTTTTTGTCGCTTCACGTTTTGCGGTTACCCATCCAAGTGCTAACCGCACTGGACGGTGCTTAACTTGCGACACAGTAGCGAGTGCTCCAACTACTGCGCTATCCGACACCCCAAGAAAAACACTAACAAGTGGAAACGCACTAAATACCGTCCTGCCAAGCAGTTTCAGCTGCCAGGTTTCGCGGTTATGAAACAAAGACAGTGATTTGTACAAACTGTTGAAATGGCTCGCGAAAGTGCTGTTGATATGGTCATTGCTACAAGCAAGTGGTCAGACACCCACACCTTAATCATGCCCTTCCTGTTTGTTTGAATATCTGAAGATATATATGTTGTTGTTGTTGTTGTTGTTGTTGTTGTTGTTGTTGTGGTGGTGGTTTTTTTAAAAAATTATATTGAGTTATTTAATTCGTTTCGTTTGTAGTATACAATACCTATATGTGTGCGCTGGTGAGCAAGCTCGTTTATGAGTATGGCTTGTGAGAAAATGAATGGCAGGTCCAATAAAATCACGATATGTGTAATCGTGTAAGAGACGTGAAATTTTCTAAAAAAACAACAACTGAGTATTAGGAAAAAGTGGAGGACATAAAGTCAAAGTCAAAGCATTCTTTATACCACACAAAGGAACATTCATAAATGTAGGTAGCGGCAGCGAAAATTAGGTTTCCCAATACACAGGACTAATTATGAGTTATAAAAAGAACTTTTTAACCTGAACACACACAAAAAGCAACAACAACAAAAACATTATTTGTAGTATAATATAGATCAAAGGTAGTGGTCATGATTCTGCTCTTTGCAGTTCGATGAACCCTATAGATAATGACTAACTAAATAGATCAAATGGGTCTTCGAGTTGTGAGCGCTCGAAGAAAGGTAATGTTTAAACGTGTCCAAAGACGTAAGGTGATTAGCAAAGTTAAAACTTACAGCGAGGTTTTTGGATTTGGGACTTTGGAGTTTGGATTCTCTTCATCATCCATTCGGGGTATATTTATGTAGGCTAGGCTGCTTTCGAAACCAAAGCGTGGTTGCCTCAAAGAACAGCGCCAACAAGGCAAGGGGGGAGTGGAAGGGAGGGAGAGGGAGCGGGGGAGAATACAACCTATAGTGAATGACGGATGTATTTGTGTTTCTGGCACACTGACATAAACGTCCGGATTTTAACCCATTAAATGCCTTTTTTTTAAAGTGCAAATTAGATTATGTTTTCATGGATAATTATGTACAATGGACATTTGTTGATCTGTTCTTTATAAAAAACTTTGAAATTACTTACTTAGTTAAAGACGTTCCAAAACTGAGACGGTGGGCATGCATTTTTTAAAGAGTGTATATAACTTCCAGTATATTATAAATATTGACTATATTGTAATATATTTTTCTCTCGTATCAACACCATATATTTGCAATATCTGGCTCACTATTTATTTGGGTTTAAACTCATTTTAAGAAGAAACCGATGTTATACTATGGTTTATCACTACTTGGGGGTGGACATAGTTCTATTGTTCTCTTCATAATTTTTAACATAATTCTAGTTCACTGTAAACTGTCTAAAAACTAATTAATAATTAACATACATTATCGTCATCGTAGAAACGCTAGCAATTAACAAAATGGACGCGAAAACCCACAGAAAGCAGTCATCAAACAGGACCGCTAATTCTTGCCAGGTAAGGTCAGGCTCATCGCTTGTCTCCATTGATACTGCGCCATTTCCGGCCACAATTCCAAAGTCGTCTGCGTCAAGTCTATGTGCTTTCCTTGTGAATTTAGGAGAAGCATGCTTTTCGTAGCTGGACGAGCTCGGTTTAATGTTAATCTGGAGGGGTCGGACTTTGGTTTTTCTGTTTGTATTTTCATTTTCCCCACTTGTGCTTTTGTTGTTTTTCTTCCTCGACAGACAGTTGTGCCAAGGACGAAGAATTCTACTGGCTAGGAAATCGAAGACTGGTGCTACTGGCTCGTCCCTGGGCTTGTGATGAAGACGAAGGACCCAAGTGGTCAGCAGTGTGGCCAAAGAGCCGACCATCAACACCGTTGCCAGGTAAATCTCTGTGAGTGGGTAAGTCGCATGCACAGAAGAAACCAAAACAAAATTCATATAATAATAATAATGTTCGTCATTTGTAAGGCGCCTTATCCTAAGGATCAAGGCGCCGGTCGATACAGGATCTAACTCAAACCGCCCGAGACGCCCACCCGCAGCCTTTGGGCGCATGGTCTGACGCCCGGACAACTGATCTGAGCACAATTCTGGGCAGCCAGGGATGGGGGAGAAGGACCAAGTGTATGCTGGGTGTGTTCTTGTTACCGGCACTCACCCGTATAGGACATGAGCGTCAGGATCTTTAACGTCCATTATGATGGAATGTATGCGACACACAGACAAGACCTCGGTTTATACTCTCATCTGAAGGAGTAGGAAAACAGGAGTAAAGTGTCTTTCCCAGGGACACAACACAATGGCCCGGCCAGGGCTCGAACCCGGGACCTTCAGATCCGCAAGCCGAAGCACTACCATTAGACCACAGTGCCTCCTAAATAACCAAACACACCTCTCTAGGAATTTTTGTTGAAAAATATGCCAAGTAGGATACATGAAATGTTAAAAAATACACTTTCAGAGGCGGACTGTCTGCACTTTCATTGCCTAATTCCTGTATGTTTGGTATCAAACATATTCTTGCCAGGTCTGCAATGTACTTCTGCTTTTACTCTGTCTCTGTGCGTGTGCGTGTGTGTGTGTGTGTGTGCTTGTTTGTGTGTGTGTGTGTTTGTGTTATTGTTGTTTCTTTCGTTAAGCTTTAAAAAAAATTCTTCTGTGAGACTTTTCCTCCACCACCACCCTCTTCAAACTCTTTCCACGCTGTGTATCGTCTACGTGTAAGTTTACGTACAATCATTATATTATTACCTGGCAACAAAAATAAAAAAATAAACACAGTATGAGTATTTCTCTGACCATGCCACCGCATGCCTGTATAAGAACTCCATAACTGGTGCCTAAAGTATCTGCATCAGTAAGACTCACGCAGGATGGAGGTGTCTGTGGATGTGGGAGGCAGGTTCTCGGTCACCCAGGTCAGGAAAACGGTGTAGGAGAGCAGAACTGTAACTGAGTAACCCACCTTCTCACCTGAATCGATCGGCAGCAGAAAAACTGCGTTCATCAAAAGAGAGAGGATGACGATGGGCATCATCTGTAATAATAATAATAATAATAATAATAATAATAATAATAATAATAATAATAATAATAATAATAATTTTTGTGAAGCACGATTCCAAACTAAAAAGTCTGCTCAACTGTAGGATTCTATAACGAAACGGGATATTTCAGAATGTGCATGCGTGAATCTGCGTGGTCTCTCGTTTTACAACTTCTCTAACTCGTAACAATAAACTACGTTGTCACACTCTCTATTAAACAATGAACATAAATCAACACAATAGCACAAATACAACATTTACAACAATCAAATGGAATACATACAATTGCTTCTACTCACGTCATGTCGCAGAATAAATCCGTTGAAACAATATATATAAAAAACTCACAAATGACACACAACTAATCACCGTCGCCAGAGGAAAAAAACGATAGTGTAATTTAAAAAATGATTTAGGATAATTATTTTTGTCACCCTTACGGGGGAAATTCGGGTTGCCTTCTCAGCAAAACGCACCTGTCGCACAACGAGCGCTACCCAAGAGAAGAGAAAGAGGGGAGGTGTGGGGCGAGGGGGATCGGAGGGGATGGGGAGGGGGTGAGTTGTAAGGGGAGGGGGAGGTTCGGGAATAAGTTCTAGTGCTTGCAGTTTATTTTTAATGTTTTGTCTGAATATTTTAGCATTCACCCCTCTAGGACGTGCGCGTCAGTATCTTTACATTCCGTTCCATGGCCTGATGCCTGCGTGCTCTGAGAGCTGGATTTTAACAGTACAGGCGCTGGGCTGCCTGAGTGGCAAGGTTATAATATTGTTGTTATCGGCACGTCATCTGGGGAATTGGAATCGCTTGCGACATGTGATGATATCCTGGAGAAGATACGAGTATCGTACAAGAGGATTAAGATCTGTAGATAGATGAGGCGTTTAGCTATCTCTATCAGTGGTTCTTTACCAAGATTCCTAAGCGAGGTGAGAGACATGCTCACGGTATTTGGGTCACATGATAATTTATATTTGTTATGGGTTTCAAAGTATCAATGGCTCAAATAAAAACTGATTTTTGCTAGTCAGCCGACTAGCTTAATTGGTCTCAAGAGAAGAAGAGCTAGTGAACACACAACAATACGAATAGAATGATACCAGTCGTATTTATGTGATTTCAACTTTTATATCTTCAACACAAATTCTAACATAACCTTAATTAATTGTCATTAATAATAATTGTCCAATAATGAATATGCTGGGAAAGTTCTTTAGCAAGAATTCTTCATCATGTGCTACAGTTTATGCATTTGTTGGTCTAATAGTGTTCCGAGTGGTTTTGACATCAGTTGCAGTTGGTATGAGACTTAGCTTTGGGTTTCGATGAGTGCTTGAGTCTGGTGGTCACTCTGAGGGAGTCTGGTCACTCTCAGGATGATCGGGCGAGTCATGTAGCTAAGAGCCGGACGTGGTGGGGTAGATTCTAGTTGATCTCCTTCTTTCCACGGGAGCTAGCGTTCGGGCGCTGGCTCCTCAGACCGTCCCAGAGCTGAGCTGGAAAATCCAGAGCTCTGGCTACAATATTCATATATCTGATTCTTAAGGCGAATCTATGTCAAATAATATGCATAACATATCAAAAACATTAACCGGTTTCTGTAAATACATATAACATCGAACATAATAATACATGGCAATCAATATAATACGTAAACATACAAGTAGACTACCAGAAAACTAATAGTGTTAACTTACATCTTGTATCTGGGAACTGTGAAGCTGTCTCTAGTCTGTCACTCCTTCGGTGATGCCTGAGGGCTTTTCACTCCAGTCTGCTCCTTTAGCCCTCGTGGTATTATGCTTCGTGTGTGACTGCATATTGGTCACGGGGTGTAGGGAGTATATTGCTGAATCTACGTCATCTCCGACCAATCATCTCGTTCTCTCGAATACGTGAATCTTTCTTGGACGTCGTTGTTCTCTTGTCCCGCCTCTGGGGCACTATCTTTTATGTGGTACGCGCTTCTACGTCTCAACTTCGAGTGTCAAGGGAGAGATGCAGGGTAGAATTAAGAGTCATATGACTCGCGTGGCTACTTAGTGGTCTGATCCATTGACGCCGGTCAGATGTCTAAGTGTGCTAAGTCGCATTCCTTATAGCGAGTTCTGCGTGATATTATCGGGAGTGAACGTCTCAAGGAGGTTAATGTAATAACTGTGAACATTCCTTTAGATTACATTACATGAGTATTGCTTTAGGTCCAGCGGACTCTTCCGAGCCAAAATTCCTTTAGAGAGCTGGTAAATTAACATCAGGTTTTGTTCAATACTATATGTTTATCTCTAAGGTAAGTTACAACATCTTTGTGGTCGACATTTCTGATATTACACGACATATGTTTTGCCGACTCTCTATCTCTCTCTCTCTCTCTCTCTCTCTCTCTCTCTCTCTCTCTCTCTCTCTCTATTTCTCTCTCTGTTCACTAGCCATTAATCTATTTGTTTAGCCACCATTTCCCCACTTGACCAGCGCGTCCCCTGTTTAAAGACGTCAAAACGTAAACGCTTTTCAACGAACTTACGAGGTTTTGCGCATAGAACTGCCACTTTCTTCTGTACGTGACCTCCAGGGATACCCGCCTGTATGCGGCGCTCTCTATAGTAGGACTTCCCAGGTCATTGTAGTAACCCCTGGAACCTTGTAAGTCCCATTCACCATTCGGAGAATACAGCGTTACTAGGTTGATTGCACTGAAAACACCCACACAGACACACACCCACACGCACATGCACGCACACACACAAATGGGGTAAATATCCTTCATCACAAAGTCTGCCCCCTATCTGTGGAACGCCCTTCCTTTTCAGTTGGAACAGAGTAAGAGTTTGTCCAAGTTCAAGAGGACACTCAAGACACATCTGTTGTTTATTATGAACCTCAGAACTGTATCTATACAATACAAACATTCCATAAAAGAATTTAAAAATTTTGTTTTACATCTGGTGAAAGCTTTCCTGGAATACTTCCCTCCATTCTATATAGAAGAACCACGTAAGAGCAAAGTTTGTGACAACTGTTTCAACCTTTGAAGATCTTCATCAAACATCGCTGGGTCACTGTGCTGAAAGGTCTTCATCCGACACACGCTGGGTCACTGCTGAAGGTCATCATCAGACACACGTTGGGTCACTCTGCTGAAAGGTCTTCATCAGATACACGCTGGGTCACTGTGCTGAAGGTCTTCATCAGACACACGCTGGGTCATTGTGCTGAAAGGTGGAAACAGCTGCCACACACTTTGCTCTCCAATAACAGTGGTCCTCTTATACAGAGTGGAGGAGCAGTGTAATATTGTCAACTGTGACGGTCAATCTTCATTTGCGAACATTGAATTGTTAGTTCCTTTCAGTGTTTAAAATTGAAGAATACTTTATTACCTCAAATAGAGAAATTAAGACACGCTGTGCTGACAGTACTACAATAAATAGCAATACATGTGAAAGAAAAAGCAATTACAAACATTCACTCAGTAGAGGTTGAAAAAATGGACAGACTACAATGAAGCAACAGGCAACAACAAAGTAATAAAATGCACAAAGTCCCCAATTGAAAACAGTTGGAGGGAAGACAAAATTAAGACAATCCAACACACACACACACTGCAAAAACTCACGACCAAACACGCACACGATTATGCACTTCTATTCATTCTAAAAAAACACATTATTAACATTTGTTCAATATTTGGATAGATTTGGGGACAAAGCAAGGTCTGCTTCGTACAGTGGAACACTTGGGTACACGAAAACGGCGTCCAGATTGGAGAGCGCCATACTGTTTGGAAACGCTCTCTCTTTCTACAAGGGACCTAGTGTCTGCTGGTGGGTGTTTAGTGTGTGTAGTTGGCACTCAATCATCTAGGACATGAGCGTCAGGTTCTTTAAAGTCCGTGCAATGGAATGCGCGCATTCACAGACTAGTGCTCGGATAATGCTTTCATGTAAAGGCAAGCAAGTTCTATTCTATGAACATTCTTTTCTTACCCTATTGTTATGTTGATCTTGGACAGCGTGTAGGCCCACCCGATGACGCTGATGCTGCAGGACTGAGTATCAAACGGGTAGTAGGCGATTCTCATCTCACAGCTGGTAGTGAATTCCCCGATAGGGTTCCAATACACCAGACCATCGTGGAAAACTTCAAGCGGTACAGCTTCTTCTGCGTTTCCCCCAACGATGCCATCATAGGACACGCTAGTAAAGAAAATTACATCCAACCATTTGGAAAAATAGATTTAAAAAAAACCAAACTAATACAACAACACACTATTATACAAGGAGAAATAGAAACATTTGTTAACATAGTTACAAAACGCACTATCATATATTGCGTAGACCGGTTTTGTTATAACAAAACCTTCTTCATCGGGAATTATAACACAAAACGTAAAATCATAATTACGTCGGCTTAAAATGCCAAACGAACCAGACCTAGAATTTTGTGGGTAACGAAAATTCACAAAACAACCAACAAACCCCCTTAAAGTGGACAACACAGCCAACCACTCGTCCCTCATCATTATTCTTAAGTTGTTCCCCCTTTTCCCCTCTCCTCCCCCCCCCCTCCCAAAAAGTGCCAGTTAAAGAGAATTTAAAAAAAAACATTTTTTAATAGGGATGACTAATTAGAATGTTTAATCTTCCAGTCTGTCCTTCAACTAAATAACACTGAAAAATAGATAAAAGAGAACACTCACGAGTTATCCACGATGATGGGCGGTGTCCAGATAGCGCTGACTGGACATATAATAGAGGTGATGTTTCCGTACAGACTAGGCGCCCACATGAGGCGGTGGTCTTGCCAAGTCTGCATGGTAAAATATAGAAACCTTGTGAGCTTCAGAAAGTGAGGAAGTTCTTTTATAGATTATTTCTTCAGTCACACATTTTTGTGAGATCTGTGAACTTTATTAATCTATGTATTTATATTATTTATTCTTATACTTTTTGACAAATAAGCAAACAAAATTTCAGTGCAAGGTTGTACGAGTGGAACAATCTTTAAATATAGTCTAATCAAGTCAAGTCTGCTCAGCAAAATCTTTATTACTCTAAACTAGGCTATTCTATCCTCTCATATCCTATCTCGTAATGGAAAGTTGTTGGAGCACCACAGAGGATCGTTTAATCAGCCTACTCCATCTTTCTCTGTCTCTAATATCCACAATGGAGAATTCACAACTAAGTAACTGAGGTACAGACGGGCAGCACCACGTGCTTACACACCGAAAGATAAGAGCTATGATTGTATGTTTAATACAGCATGAACCTGGCAGCCAGTGGACATTTTTATATTGAATGCGATAAGAGACTGGCAGCCAAAAGAGGTTTTCTTTTAATTCAGTGCAGTATGAAACTTACAGTCTTACAGAGTTCTCTAACATGGAATATGATGGATTGCAGGGGTGAGCCTGCGACGCTTTTGATGGGTTTTTCAGCTTGCTTGATATTGCTGTATCGTGATTAATTTAAATGGCACATACGCGAATAATTACTGATGCTTGGTCGAACACTTACTATTGTTAGCATTATTGTGCTGGACATCGACTGGCTCCCTATATCCTGCAACGAAAATTAATTATTGGCCTTGTACATTGAAGCATTAACATATACATTTACAATAGATATTTGATACACATGATCACAAGAGCAAACAATCGAGTATTAAATCTACAAATCTAGACAAAGGTCTTGAAAACCAATTCCTGTATTTTAAAACGATTAACTATTCAAAATGCACGTTTACGACCTGATTGACAAAAAGTTCTAATTATAGCAAAGGATCACAGGCTGTTGAAAATCAATAAGAAGATTTACAAAACAAGAAGTTTACATTTTAACAATTTTAAAGAAGATTTTCAATGGAAAGGCATTGAATATTATTTAAAAAGTAGTTGTCCTATTCCAAACATGAAAATCGAAGATTTAAATACAATCTATATAGAATCATTTGACACCCAAACTAACCAAACTGTTGAGAGAAAAAACACTCATGCCGATCTCCACTTCAGTCTTTTCTTTGGGTCGAACATTGATATTGTAGTTACCCAGGATACTGGCACGCAGTGATTCTTCATCCGTCACGAAGTCACTCAGGCCTGACACAGCCTCCAAAATGATTATATAGCGCACGTACTTCTCGCTCAAGGCGCTTACACAATATTTATTCTCATTATCTTTAGAAAAAGCATCCTCGGCATTATCACTTAGTTTCATCATCATTATCATTAACATTATCAACTAACAATGGTTTAAAATCATGACCATAATGATCATCATCATCGTCTTTGTAGTCGTCAGCATCCTCGTTATCGTTGTAATCATCATCATCATCATCATCGTCGTCGTCGTCGTCGTCGTCATCATCATCATCTTCATCATCATCAGAATCATCCTCTATCTAGCATGCTTAAAACAACAAATTTCCGAACATAGACACGCACACGTGCACCCTGGCACGGAAAACACAAACACACACAAACACACGAGCGCGCGCACACCTACACACACACACACACACACACACACCCATGTAAACACTATACTCGGCCTTGTCTAATGTATACTTTACCTTGCCTTGCAAACAGTGTGATGATCGCAAACTGTATCCACATCATAAGTCCAACCATTTTGTGTGGTGCAGAAGACGACCTCTAATTATAAATCAGCCTCTATACCCTATACTTTTCTCCTATTGCTATAAGAAACGCCAAGGAAAACAGTCTGTATGTTTTACCCATTTAAATTTCCATCGTCGGCCTCCATTGCTTTGGCAGAACAGCGAAAATATTTACAGTATTATGCTTTGTAAAGCTTAACACACAGCTGCCTGAAATCCGCTCTCTTGCAGTCTGACACTAAAAGCTGAAAGAAAGCAGATTGTTAAGTGTTACATTTAGTAGTAGTAGTAGTAGTAGTAGTAGTAGTAGTAGTAGTAGTAGTAGTAGTAGTAGTAGTAGTAGCAGCAGCAGCAGCAGCAGCAGTAATGATGATGATGATGATAGTGTTTTAAAAGTTACATTTTCAATGTCTAATATTACCTAAAATATGTGTGAACAGACATTAAATTAAAGATTGATTGATCACCAGAGCTTCCTATGGTATTATTAGTTAGCAATATAGGCATTTTATATGTATGTGTTTAGTTAATATTTTATAATGATATTTATATTCTATTTTGTTTTTGTAAACGGGGGTTTCGATAAATTAGAGTACAGCCTCAGCGTCCCCTGCATGGGATGCTTTTATTGTAAAGTGGCCGGCTGGTGGAGTGCCTTCAGTGTTACCTTTAACTTGAAGGTTATTTCAGCAGATCTTTTATATGGACCAGGGTTGAGTCCTCTTTCCACCAAGTTTTGGTCCTGATTTTGTGGTCCTGATTCAGCTCTTAGCAATCTGCTGGACCCTTTAAACAATGAATAACTAACACTACAGTCATTGAATGGTAATTATGTGATTAAAACTGGGTTACTGAACATTCGGCAGCAGCACACTCTCTCGGCATGATGTCGGGGGTACGCGCGCATCCACGGCTGTAGCAGACGCGGACTGAACGTCGCTACTTTCGCTTCAGATTTCTGCTTGTGACGTCACAGCCATGGGCTTGCCGCCGCGGGGATTTTGAAGTCTCGCGTAGCAGACGAATTTGGCTTCTTTTTGAGCATGCATTTTGTGTAAAATTAGACTGATGCAACACAAAACCTGTAATTTACTGTTTGGATTTTGCATCTTTAGATGCTTACCTGTATATTTAAATCAACCCCAACTGCTTTATCTGACCTTATGGGGACGCCCGGCGTTTCTTTGTTTTGCTATATGAAACTTCATTAATGAACGAATACTCCACATCAGCGGTGTAAGGGAGAGAACAAGGAATAATAAAATCGGTTTTTAGAGTTTCTTCCCTTGACAGTGCATTTCCTTTCCCGCCATATTTGTGTAATCCATGTGGTGAAAAGCATCAGAATGAATTCTCAAAGAAGGTAAGACTGTACTTTTGTAATTATAAACAATTATAATAATATTGCTGAAGGAAACATAAAGCCATATATGTATTCTAGAAATGTTTTCTGTATTTTTTGGATAAAGTGAATGGTTTGGCTACAGCATGATGTGGAACCGGTGTCCCCGTATGAGGACGCTAGGCACAAATGACCACATGTTTTCTCAAGCTTTTATTTCTGATTTTTTCACAGAAACTTCACAGTAAATGAGGTCATAGACATGCTGGAAGCCGATGGAATGTTTCAAGAAGCTGATATATATATATTGATCCACCAGAAGTTGATGGCCTTACTGATGAGCATACTGGTGAGGAAGATGGCGATGTTCAGATTCACAACCTATGTGGACGACAGCTTGCAGCGAAGGCAACAGCTACTATCTCCGGTCCGCAAGGCAGAATTCAACTTGAAGACCAGGAAACTGATGCTGACGTAAGCGCAAACATTACATGAGAATCTAAAAAACAATAAACATATCTTTTTTTTTAGGATATACCCATCACGTCCGACTGTGAAGATGAACACTATAGCTACAGTGTGATATATCACACATATGAATGCATTTAAGTTATTTGTTGTGTAAATCTGTTCCAGATCCCTGAATCATCTAGTGATAACTCAGAAGAGGAGGCTCCTTCAACATCTATATCTAAGCCAGAACGAAAAAGTCGAATAAGAAAAAGAGGTCCACCACCCTCAAAGCGTGCGAGGCGTGCAGATTCATCACCTTTGCGCTCCTGGAAAAAAGCTGACCTCACTGAACAACAGAAAGGAAGATTTTCCTGGGAATCACCATCTCCAGACCTAGACTTCCACAGGATCCTGTTGGGTTGTTTGAGCTATTCTATGATGAGGAAGTCATTGACCTTATCCGGGAGAATTCAGAAGAATACGCCAAATACAGAGGGAACCACACTTACACAGTGACATCTGATGAGATCCGCACTTTCCTGGCAATTCTGTTGGTATCTTGTCACAGGCGGACTCTTTAGCTCTGGCCCTGCTCGCGGCAATCCTTCCCACTTGCCCGCTGACCACGCGATCCAAGCCCCGCCCCGCCAGTACAGTCCCACGTGACCCGGGGCCGGACCTTGGCAAAGTTAAGAGATAGCCTCGTCAGTCTATTTCTGCAAGCCCGAGACAACACATCGCCTGCTGAGACACGTCTGCTTCCACGTTGCGACCTCTGAGCTCAGCCATACCCTTGTGTTTTTGCCCGTTCTCTGGTCAAGGTAAAAGTGGTGATTTATTCCCTATCATGCAGCTACCCATCACCCGTCGATTTCCCCACATGTTCGTATGTCTTGTAGATATTTACGTCCGTGTCTGTGTATCGTTGTGATGAATTGCTTGCGAGATACCATTTTGCTTTATGTACCCATTACCTGAAGTTCGATTGTTGTACATAACCATGCCATGCTCGTATTTATACATGTATATCCCCCTATCTACATTCCTGTATAAACCCCCCATGCCATGATTGTCCTGCTGTATAGACTAAAGTACCCCAGTTAATCACCCTTGCATATAATAGCCATTGCCCTGTATTTACACCTTTTTGCTTCCCCCCTGATCCAAATGTGTAAATATCCACCCCTGTTGTTAGTAACCCCTCTTAGGCGCCGAGACTCTAATACAGTATCGGCCGCCGTTAAATTCTCCCAACCCCTAGCAGCCATTGTTGTTATAGATGGACATTGGAAAGTACCGGTCATTCCTGACCAGGGCTTCCAAATTCGAATCTGACTGGCATGCGCGCTGAACGGCGCGGCATCCAGAGTGTGGGCGCCCCTCTGATGCAGAGAACTAATCATTTGCAGAACGGGTTCTTATACGGGCCTCTGCGTGACTCACCTCGCTGCGTGCCACCCATATACTCTGGCTGCCACTGAGAAGCGAGAAGGAAGACTCAGCCCCACCCTGCCAAGTGCAGATGACTGGTTCACGCCACGCCAACTATTGCACAACGACCCGACCCAGTGACCTAGACTGGTCAACCCACGCCACGCCAACTATTGCACAATGACCCGACCCAGTGACCTAGACTGGTCAACCCACGCCACGCCAACCATTGCACAACAGCCATCCAGTCTCCAGCGGCTACAACCGCCGACGAAACTGCAGTTAAGTCTGTCCTCTGCGCACACCACAACTCTGCAGCGATCTGGTTGCCCACGCTTAGTCAACCAGTTACCTCGTGCCACCTGATGATACTAGTCCATATTCGCCCCTACTGACTTTTTCTCAGTGAAATCAGAATAACGCCAGAGTACTCTGTCCTTCCTAAGACTATTATCCGTGACCCAGTGTAATTTAACCCAACTACAGTTGACTTACATCCTTATAATAAATTGTTGATATTGTACTATACCTACCCTGCTTCCCTTGTTTAAGTTCTCCACTATTTTATTCTGTACACCTCTCGTCTGTCCTTTATAACTCTTTAGCACTCCCAAGCATTATTCCCCTGAATGTCATCGCACATCGGCCTATCACAAGGGAGGAGATACAGCGCGGGGGAGTAATTGCTTACCCACATCCCCACACCCCCCTATATTCGTGACATATCTGGATATGCAAGTATACCCGAAGAAGGTTGTACTGGGCAGCTGAGCAAGATACACACAACATTGCCATTGCCTCTGCCATGACCCGGGACCGGTTCGATGAGATTATGCGGTATTGCCATGTCAGTGACAACAACAACTTGGATCCCAAGGACAAAGGAGCAAAGTACGACCTCTTCTGACTATGATCAACGATCGCTGTCTTGTGTTTTTCAAGTCAGTCAATGAAACAGCAGAATTTGAGCATCGATGAAAGCATGATTCTATACTATGGGAGGCACGGAGCCAAGCAGTTTATCAGGGGTAAGCCTATACGATTCGGGTTCAAGATGTGGGTGCTGACAACCCCGTTAGGATTTGCTGTTCAGTTCGAGCCGTACCAGGGAGCCAAGGGACGCCAGCCTGTTGTAGAGTACCCAGGCCTTGGCACGGGTGGCTCCGTTGTCGTTGATCTCATCGCTGAGCTTCAGGAGGAAATGTCAGGGGATAATTATCATTTGACCTTCGACAACCTCTTCACGTCCTTGAAACTTGTGGACTGTCTGACACAGAAACGCATTGGATATACCGGTACCATTAGAGCAAACAGGCTGGAAGATTGCCCAGTGAGACCAACTGCAGAAATTCAGAAGACGGAACGTGGGACCTTTGACTACAGGCAAGATGCTAAGTCTGGCCTCCTTGTAGTGCGCTGGAACGATAACAATTGTTGTCAATGTCGCTTCCATCACTGTCGGCATCAATCCAGTGAAGTCAGCCACCCGCTGGTCTAGATCAACAAAGAAGTTTGTGAAGATTGATTAGCCATCTGTCATCTCCCACTACAACAAAACCATGGGTGGCGTAGATCGCATGGATCAAAACGTACACAAGTATAGAGTGGGCATCAGGTCCAAGAAATGGTGGTGGGCCATTTTCTCTTTCTGTCTGGATCTCTGTGTCCAGCAGACATGGCACATGTACCATGCAACATCTGCTGCAGAGGAATCTACCATGGATCTCCTGGCTGTTCGTCGTGCCATTGCGAACACATATCTGAAACGGGCACAAAAACCTTTACGTATCGGTCGTCCCCTTGGTCGAACACCCAGGTTGGAAGGAAGAGTTCCAGCAGCAGTTAGATTTGATAGCAAAGATCATCTTGTGGATTGCATCACAAAGCAGAGAAGGTGCGCACATTGCGGAAAGAAAGCACGACAGATCTGTACCAAGTGCGGGGTTGGTTTGCACCACAAGTGCTTTGTGGTGTTCCATACCTCCCCTTGAGCAGGTTGAAATGAGCCTTGTGTTTTTATTGAAGAATCTTTTTGAAGACATAAACTGAACTGATGTTTGGAGTAACAATGCTTACTAAGAGTTTATGGAAATTTTCTCCAGATGTTTCTCTCCCAGGTTTTATTGTATTTTATTTACTTTATTTTATTCTTGTTCAAAATAATGCTAAGCAACATAAGTAGACACAATTACAGTGTTAGAAACATTACTTGCCGTAAATAAAAGACGTTTACCATGTTCAAGTGCTCTTTGCTCTCAGTTTGTGTATGTATAAAAACATGTGGGTATTTGTGCCTAGCGTCCCCATATGGGGACGCTTGTAAAACATGCTCCAAACGCAAGAAACGCAGAACAAAACCAAAAACAATGTTAGATCCAGTCTTAAACCAATACTTGCTCTCAGAAAACACGCCAAACGTCAGGGGAAAAAAATTCAGGCTTATATGGGTTAACGTTCGGCATTGATTTTCAATAGTATCTCCCCTTTCTGGAAATTTAGTACTTTAAATTCCCACTGTCGCTTTCTTTCTCATTTGTGCTGTCTCATTCCTACTCTGTTCTATCAATCTACTATACTATCTTCTTCTTCGCTGGACCAGTCACATACCTCTTTTCTTGAACACTCTTCCGGGACAAAACTCCCCATTTGTGTGTGAGGCCTGTTGGATCATCTTGAGAATATTGTGCGCTTTCTGCCAAATGGTCAGGAGGGTTTCCTATGATGTTATTATTTAGCAATGTAGGCATTTTTATGTATGTTTTGTTGATATTTTATAATGATGTTTGTATTCTATTTTGTTTTTGTAAACGGGGGTTCGATAAATTAGAGTATAGCCTCAGTGTACCCTTCGTGGGATGCCTTTATTGTACAGTGACCAACCGGTGCAGTGCATTCAGTGTTACCACTGGGCACAACTTTTATGCGGATCAGGGGCGAGTTCTCTTTTAGCCAAGTAGTGGTCTTGATTTTGAGGTCCTGGTCGGCTCTTTGTAGTCCGCTGGACTCTGTAAGCAATGAATAACTAACTAAATAAATTGATTTTCAAAATCAATTATTGGCGACTATAAAAGACCTACTTTCTTGATGAAACTGCATCACAAAGGAATTCAAAACACCGTAGACTTTAATACATAATCCATCTATAGAATGTTGAAATAAGTGAGCCGACGTTTCTATTGTGGCACTGTAGACAGTCTTCTATTGCTTTACCTCCTTTTCGTACTACAGCGTCCGGTTTATTTTGTCAAAAGTGAAAGCAAAAGCTTCCAATACACACATTCGTGTTCCAAAGAGGTCATCCACAATGCGTAGCTGAAAGTCGCCGAGACTTAAGATTATATTACATTACATTACATTACATTACATTACATTACATTACATGATTATTGCTTTAGGTTCAGCGGACTCTTCCTAGCCAAATCAGGACCGGACAACCACTGATCCGCATAAAAGATCTGCTAAAACAACCCTAGTGGTAAAACTCCACCAGCCAGTCACTTTACAATAAAGATATCCCACGCAGGGGACGCTCTAATTTATCGAATCCCCGTTTACAAAAACAAAATAGAATACAAACGTCTTATCAACAAAACACATACATATAAAATGCCTACATTGCTAAATAATTAAATCATAGGAAGCCCTAGTGACCACCTGGCAGAAAGCGTCCTATATTCCCAAGCTGATCCAACATACCTCACACACAAATAAGGAGTCTTGTCCCGGAAGAGTTTATTGTTTATATTTTCTAACACCGTTTTAATCTTATACTGTGCTTTGATTAGTTTAACGGTGATATTGTGTTTTTTTTTTGTTTGTTTGTGGTCCTGATCCGGCTCATTGTAGTTCGCTGCACCATTTAAGCATTATCTATCTGTCTGTCTGTCTGTCTGTCTGTCTGTCTCTATGTAGAGTTTTTAAAGTGTTTTATTATCTATCTTATATAAAGCACTCGCTTAAGTGGCGAATATGTTAAAAACTCCAAAAGATCCAAAATCGAACACAGAGAAATCAACGTCCAAAACAAGTCGACAGCAATAGAACACCTATAGATATTACAATATAGTATATCACATTAAATTAGAGAGGCTGTAAATCTATTGTTTACTCACCTGTGGAGATGTGCTTGAAGTGCTAATGAGAGCAGTCTGCTGCTACATCGCGAACTAAATGTAGCCTTAGGCTTACGACCATGCCAGGTCCTACCATGAAGTCCTTTATGCCATGATTAGATCAATATGCATGCGACTCTTGCAGAGTGGACCTCTTCCAACAATCGGACATTGAAGACTCTTTCAATGGGTAGGCCTGTGACAGAGGCTCATCAGTGATGAATGATCAATTAAGTGTCAATGGTCTAGGGATCAATAAATGATCAACGATGAATGATGCCTGGGAATTTGTTTCCAGCGAAACATCACGCTGACCTATTTGCGGAAAAAGACTACAGTAAACTTACCTGTATGCATGCACTCAACGCTGAAAAGGCTGTTCACTGTTGATCCTCGCTTGAGGGTTTATATCATACGTGTAATGGCAGCTTTTCCTTTTAATGAAGAAGACTCGACCTTAGGATATCAAGGAAGTAGTTTTAATTTTTGTAACAATGCGTTCACGTTTGGATATTGCTATCGTTGTCGCATTCAAATATAATATAATGGTTACCATTGCTCACACCAACCGGCAAAGCTTTGAATGTGTAGGCCTAAGCGTTTCATCTTTGTTAGACAACACAAGCAAACAGCGCTAAGTTCAGAATCAACCTTAATACTATTAATAGGCACACAAACTGTACAACTGACTGGGATTTTTGTTTTTGAGTGTGTGCTCGTTTTTTCTTTATTTATTTGAGCTCCTCGTTTAGAATGGGCGAAGGGAGGGGGGTGTAACACAATGAATACCGAAAGACGAGGACTTAAAGAGCTGTCACATTTCTGATATACAATGAAAAATAAAAAGCACATAAAAACAACAAAAAATAAATAAATACATAAATACGTAGCATGCAATGCTAAATAATTCGTTCTTTTTCTTCCTAGTTTTAACCGTTGCATTTATTTTAGCGGTCAAATGTCAAATGTGGGCTGATTTACCTAAATTCATCTGTGAATAAAAAATGTCCTCCAATGGAAGTCTAGCAATGGTCTTTTTATAAATACATCTTAGTGACAAGGATAACGTAATTTACTTGTAGCTTCACCAGTATTGAAACATTCAGGTTACAAGCACCGAAAAGAACCTCTGTTGCACCAATCTTCAAAATGTTTCTGAAATTTAAAATCAAATATTGTTCAATCATTTTCTAAACTTGTACAATCATTTTCCAAAGGGAAATTATGTATTTTATTGAAGGTTACGTCAACTTCATCTGGACATTATGAACATTTCTTAGTTTCCGTAAATTTCATCTTCTATCCTATCCTATCCTGTCTCGTAACCCGGAGGTCGTAGGGGCACCACAGATGATCGTTTAACCAGCATACTCCATCTTTCTCTGTCCTCAGCAGCCCTGATGGCTTCGCTCAGTGTCAAACCAGTCCATTCTCGAATGTTGTCCTCCCACCTCTTTTTCGGTCTCCCTCTTCTTCTACCTCCTTGCACTGTGCTTTGCAGAATGGTCTTTGCAAGGCCTGATGATCTGGTGACGTGGCCATACCATCGGAGTTTCCGTTTGTTCACCACTGTGAGCAGGTCATCGTGTTGTCCTTACTGAGGAGAATATATTTGTAGGATAGATATTGTGCATTCTTTTCCGCTGCAGAAGCCGTAATCTTGTTTCTTTGGTTGACTCATAAGTCAACAACCACATTTGATTTGAAAATTCTACATTGAGTTTTCCTTTCCAAAATCCTTCACAGCAAGGACTAGATTATCGTTTTTGAACTAATTCTTCTCTGAAACCTTTTACTCATAGAATTTTCTTTCCATTGAATAAATGGAAGTAACTCGTGTCCCGCTCATTTGTATCGTTTCGTTTTAAAAGAAACCTTGTAACAGCATAACATATACAGTTATATTCCATATGACATGAGGGAGAGCTGCCTACTTTGTAAAATATTCTATCTATAGAGAGTAATCGACCATTTTCATCAAGAATATCAGATATAAAAATAAGGTTTGCCTTGATCGATTGTGGGGAAAAAAAGTACATTATCTTGGCATTTTACTTCTTTATTATTCGATAGAGTTTGTCAAGAAACGTTACTAACTGTCACGAACTGGCTAGCTTTAACTCTGCACATTGACTATTTAGCATGTGTAGTCATTGTACCCTTAGAGAGTCAGTAAGCTACACAGCAGCAATTAAGATTACACAGCAGGCCACACACCGCGAGCCCGACCCACATCGCAGTGAGTCAGCACTTGAGTTTTGAATCGGACCGTTTAACCAATGACCAGCAGGCTAAGTGGGTAGAGCAGTTTTGACTGTGTCAGAGCCTAACACAGTTTGGATCAGTCGTGTGTGAGACGAGTAAGAAGTAACATCTACTTAGCTAGCAGAGAACTATCTTCACTCATAGACCAGGAAGCAGGACTTAGAATCTCAGAATTCTATTTAGTCATCACGGGCCTGAACTTGTCAAACAGGTAAATGAACACCCTTCTGTTTCATCGTGATATGTTTATATTATTGTGGAAATTATGTTTGTGGAATTTGCTATGCATAAATGTGAATTATTAATCCGAATTTGCCGTACCACGTGGAAGAGCCGACCACGAGCCGAAACACGACCGGTTGCGCCGCCATGTTGTATCCCGTACGGAACCACTGTTGTTTAACTTATATGTATGTTTGCAGACCAGTGGCTGTACCACTGAATGTTTATATTATTATTAATTCTGTATGTGTATAGTTAGACACGATTGATATTTATGTATGTATAGGAATTTAGAGCTGAGATTCCCGTGGAACCCGGAAGTAGCAGAATGTTCGTCGCTTATGTATAGAGATGTGGAGCTATCACTGAGGGCTACTTGGCTTTCAGTGAGACGCTCTGCACAAACCGATTATTCAGGGTTGTGCAGAATTTCGTCTCTTATATTACAGACGAGCAGGCGAGCTATCCCGAGCTATCCTGTGCACCCCACTCCACAGAAACGACTAGTTGGTTAAGGAGACTCTACCGCACAAGACGGAAAGAGCTGCCTTGAAAGACACCCTGTCAGACCCCACAGCGTGGCAAGGGAACCCAACTACACAACTACAAAGGTGTACCAGAAGCTACCTCACAGAAGGACTTCGACCGCACCATAAGAAAGTTAAGTGTACATCCAGAAGTGCACTTAAACTGATCATAACAGGACCACAGTAGTCCAACTCTTCAGAAACTGTAAAACGGACCACAGTAGTCCAAATCTACATGAAATATACTAGCAAGTGCCCGAGGAAGTTATAACAGCTGCCTAGACTATCAGCGATCGAACTATTAGCAGTGACTGAGACTTTTTAAGTTAGATTAGTACTTAGAGAATCTTGTATAGAGTAGAAGAAATAAATGTGTGATTTTAACTGTTATCAAGTGGCTGGACTACATATGATTCATAGCCGTGTGAAAGCTAGTGTGACAGTAATCTTTTACCATTTTTCTATCTATTTCTGTACCCCAACCTTAACACAGAACGAGCTAAACAAATAAATTTATTAAAGTAATTCATAGGGTGACTTACTAGCAGTTCCCACCGAATAAACGTGAGGGTCCATAATTCCATTGTGCAGAGCCCATAAACCCCACGTGACACTTTAATTGGCGAGCCTGCCAGGATCTGTGTATAATAGGAATTGGGTATAACCGGACCTAAGTACAATAAAATTAGATAACAACAGTAGAAGCAGAATAACTTAGAATAGTGTAAGGGTATAACACTGATCAGTTGTGGTGCACTATTCTTTAGTTAAAAACTTTTTTGCTTCAATTCTTTTTGTGTCTGTATGTTGCATTGTTCTTTTGCAGGTTTTGCTTAAATAACTGTTGTATGCCATTTGACTCTTGTTTTATTCTATTATTGATTGCGAATTTGATTGTCTTTGCATTGTTGTTATTGAATTGCAATATTGCTAGTGTTTTGGTATTCCACGTGATTCAGAGGTTGTTCATAGACACGTTTGGCAATGTCGGACCCAGTGGCCTTGAGATTGCGCTTCAAGGAATTGGGAGAAGCTTTACACTTAGCAGGGGGAGACCTAATTGCGTATATCAATGCAGAGGTAGAGAAACAGGAGGCTAAGGCAGAGAGAGCAGCAGAGAGAGAGGCAAAGAAGTTAGAAGCGGAGAGAGAGGCGAAGAAATTGGAAGCAGAGCAAAAGAAATTAGAACTAGAGCAGAAGAAATTAGAAGCAGAGCAGAAGAAATTAGAGGCAGAGAGAGAAACGAGGAAATTAGAGCTAGAGGCAGAAAGAGAACAGAAGAAGGCAGCATTAGCAGCAGAGAGAGAAGCAGAAGTTAGGAAATGGGAGTATGAGCGGGCAGAAAAAGAAAAAGAGAGGGAAGAAAAGGAAAAAGAAAGACAGCATGAGTTAGAGCTAAGAAGATTGGGATCAGGAGCCTCAAGTTCTTCCTCAACCCCTCCCCACTCAGATCAGCTAGAGGTAGCATCCAACCCTGTACAAGGAATGTCATTTCCACTGGGAACATTCAATGAGAGAGAAGAAGGTCTAGATCTCTATCTGACTAGGTTTGAGCGTCTAGCAACAGAGTACAAACTAGATCCCACTCATTGGTCTTTTAAGCTTAGTCAAGGGCTTAGAGGAAAGGCTTATGACATCTACAGTAAGCTACCGACTGACAGAGTGACTGACTATCACAAAGTAAAAGAGGCACTCCTAACGGGATTCGAACTGACAGGAGAATGCTACCGGCAAAAGTTCCGCACCAATCGGAGAGTGAAAGGAGAGAGCTATGCGCAGTTCGCGGATCGGTTGTCCACAACGCTGGATAAGTGGATTAGCCAGTCAGCCACGGCTAAGACGTATGATGGACTGACAGAACTGTTAGTATGGGAACAGCTACGGGAAACCATGACCCCCGAGCTGAGAACATTCTCAGTAGAGCAGGGCGCGGAAAGACTGGAAGATCTGGTCAAGGTCGCAGATAGGTACGTGGCCGCCCACGGAGAAGCCAAGAGCTTCAGGCGAGACCTAAAGCCTAACGGGAAAGAGGCACAGAAACGAAGCCCTAACCGGGAAGAGCGCACCGCTAATAAGCCGAATAACCCCAGACCTGGGCAAAATAAAGGACCCAACACGGAATTCGGGAAAAGAGGTCCCGCAGAACAGAGACGGTATTGTTCGTTCTGCAACAGAAACAATCACTCCACCGCAGAATGTTTCAAGTTGGCCGCACAACGTAGGGAAGAGCGCGAAAGCCGGCCAGCGCACAGAGTTCTAACTCAAAGCAGCGGTAACAAGCCACACACAATCGGAGATCACCCATCGGTGACAGACACGGTCAAGGTCAACGGAAAAGAAGCGAACTGTCTGTATGACACAGGTCTATCATACGACGCGATAGTTAGCGAATCTCTCGTATCGCGCGCGGACTTGACGGACAAGACAGTCGAACTACAAGGAGCAGACTTGACGAAACCGACGACTACTTGCCCAATAGCTTGGATAGAAGTAGAGAGTAGGTACGTCACAGGACGAATCCAAGCAGCTGTTTTACAGAAACCCATGTATGATCTAGTGCTAGGTTGTAGGTATGTGTTCTTAGGCACGCCCCCAAAAACTGTAGAGATAGCTGCAGTGCAAACCAGGGCCCAAGCTAAAACCCAACCACCCCAGCCCGAGTTCGCTCCGAATCCAGGACTCGAAGAGATCAAAACAGCACAGAAAGAAGACACCTCGATAGCGAAGTGCTTCCAGAAGCTACCCAAGGCGCACACACCCCCGCACAAGGGAGACTTCTACATGGAAGAGGGAGTTCTTCATCGACAAGGAGATGGAGATCACACCCAACTAGTACTACCAGCCACAGTAGTATGTAGGTATGCGCCTGGGCAACCGTGCACCTGCACCTAAAAAGTGGGTCACGTGACAGGGGGATGACGTCATAGGTGCGCATGTACTCTTAGGTCATGATGCCCCACCGCGATGGTCGCGCGCCCTGTCACGGATGATGGATGACGTATGGCCCGGGGGGATATATTTTATTGATAGTGTGATCGCAAGTGCGCATCTCGGTGAATGGATATATGACTCAGTGGTCGGGGGCGTGAGATCAAGCACCCCAAAGACAGCAAGCGTGCATCTGGATGAATATAGAATGACTCATTGGTCTGGGCGTGAGATCAAGCCCCCAAAGTCAGCAAGTGCGCGTCTAAGTCAAAGACAGCAAGTGTGCATCTTGATGAATAGAGAATGACTTAGTGCTATGAGCGTGAGATCAAACACCCAAAGGCAGCAAGTGCGCGTCTCAGTCAAAGACAGCAAGTGTGCATCTTGATGAATAGAGAATGACTCAGTGATATGAGCGTGAGATCAAGCACCCAAAGACAGCAAGTGCGCGTCTTATGGTTTTTAGGATCATGTTTATACAGAGCTACATAAGAATATAGAATGACTCATTGGTCTGGGCGTGAGATCAAGCATCCAAAGACAGCAAGTGCGCATCTTTTTGTGGTTGTATATATTAATAGGTAGACCTAGACACGCTAATTTAATGATCGGTAATAAACTTTAGTACCACAGATAAATATCAAAATAAAGTATTATATATACCCGGAAGGCATAGTTAGGATTAACGAAAGAGAGGATCAAAAGAAGACAGGAGCCAGCAAAATTTTAGTACCATTCATAAATATCAAAATCTCTCTCTTTCTCTATCTCTCTCTTTCTTTCTCTCTCTCTCTTTCTCTTTCTCTTTCTCTCTCTCTCCCTCTCTCTCTCTCTCTCTCTCTCTCTCTCTCGCTCTCTCTCTCTCTCTCTCTCTCTTTCTCAGCATATAAATGTATACAATTGTTATTAAAATATACATTTATCTATGTATACTAATAGAATAATGTGTAAGCAGGAAAGCAAGGAGAGAGAAAGTCGTGCAATTTAAAATGAAAACAAAAACCAATACTCAATGATACAAAAACACAGTGTGAGCTGTATGTGAACGCATGCAATAAATGATCTTACCAGAACTTATGTGTCTGTCCTCTATCTCTCTCACACCCTCTCTCTTTTTCTCACTCTCTCTCTCTCTCTCTCTCTCTCTTTCTTTTTTTTCATCTCTGTGTGTCTATATTTTGTTATACAACACACCCAAGAATAGTTAATGACCATTGATGGATATGTAATGACTCAGTTGTCTGTACATTAGACCAAGCACCCAAAGGCTGCAAGCGTGCGTCTTGACAATTTTGATTTAGATCATGTATCAATTGACCAGCGCCTTGGTAAGTATGGCGAGATATCCCGAGGGGGTGATTAGCCAGCAGGGGGAAGGGGTGATTAGCTGCCCATCACGCTTGAAAGACTGTGGCTCATCTTATTTACATGGGAGCAGATGATAAACTTATTTATTTTAAGAGAGATAGCTTAACTAGAATTTTTTTTGGATGTGAAGCATTGCAAATGATAGATCATGGTCTATGTGTATATATACTCTCTCTCTGGCTCATCCTCTCTCACACACATCTATCACTCAAACAGATGGTGTAAAGGCAGAGACATGATTTTGATAATGATTATATAGGATTGGATGAGGGTCATTTTAATCAAACAGGCAATTTTTTTTAACATTATTATTGATTTTGTTTAGTTTTGATGACAAAGTCTATCGATGACGCATGATAAAAAGTGGTAAACAGGAGCAGAATCGATGTAGTGGTTTTTGAGATATTGAATTTATATGAGGCGAATCGCGCAAATATTTTAAAGTATTTGATTTATTTTATTGATTTGAGTCTCTCTCTCTCTCTCTCTCTCTATCTCTCTCTCTCTTTTTTTTCTCTCTCTCTCTCTCTTTCTCTCTCTCTCTCTCTTTCTATCTCTCCTCTCTATCTCAGCTATCTATCTCTCTCACGCTCTCTTTCTCTCTGCATATAAATATATACAATTGTTATTAAAATATACAATCATCTATGTATACTAATAGAATAATGTGTAAGCAGGAAAGCGAGGAGAGAAAAAGTCGTGCAATTTAAAATGAAAACAAACCAATACTCAATGATACAAAAACACAGTGTGAGCTGTACGTGAATGCATGCAATAAATGATCTTACCAGAACTTATGTGTCTGTCCTCTGCCAAACTTGTAAAATATCCATGAAAAATCCTCTAACAATAATCTTAACTTTTGTAGAAGATATTTGAACAAGCTAATGCATTAAAATTGATGCTGTTTGCATAAGTTGTTGGGAGCTTTACAGTCAACGAAATCTAGTACTGAAACCTTAAAATGCCACACATTTAAAATCACTAATAATATCTTTTACAATTAATCAATCATTGCGTTTTTTATATTTTTTTTCATGCACCAAAGTTATATCTTACAATATTTACAACGTTTAAAGCACTTAAAATACAAGTGATCACAGAAATTATAGTTAAACTTTACCAAAAAAGGTGTTTTTTTTATCAATCACAATAACAGTACCACAAAGTACCACACCACGCTGGCCCATTTTTTTCTTAAAGGCATGTTTGGACATGATATGGAAACGGCTGACGCAAGCATAAGATATGGGAAGTAACTCTCTCTCTCTCTCGCTCTCTCTCTCTCTCTTTTTCTCTCTTTCTCCCTCGATCTCTCTCTCTTTCTCTCTCTCGCTCTCTCTCTCTCTCTCTCTCTCTCTCTCTCTCTCTCTCGCTCTCTCTTTCTCTGCATGTTTGGACATGATATGGAAACGGCTGACGCAAGCATAAGATATGGGAAGTAACTCTCGCTCTCTCTCTCTCTCTCTCTCTCTCTCTCTCTCTCTCTTTCTCTCTTTTTCTCTTTCTCTCTCTTTTTCTCCCTCTCTCTCTATCTACATCTTATTATTACTCTCTCTCTCTCTCGCTCTCTCTTTCTCTGCATGTTTGGACATGATATGGAAACGGCTGACGCAAGCATAAGATATGGGAAGTAACTCTCTCTCGCTCTCTCTCTCTCTCTCTCTCTCTCTCTCTCTCTCTCTCTCTCTCTCTCTCTCCCTCTCCCTCTCTCTATCTACATCTTATTACTCTCTCTCTCTCTCTCTCTCTCTCTCTCTCTCTCTCTCTTTCTCTGCATGTTTGGACATGATATGGAAACGGCTGACGCAAGCATAAGATATGGGAAGTAACTCTCTCTCTCTATCTCTCTCTCTCTCTCTCATTTTGTATCGATCTCTGCACACACAATTTAAAAAAATGTCACTTTTGGAGGGGATATTGAATATCTAACTACAATCTGTTGTGTGGCGTGGTTGAATATATAGACAAATCTTTACAAACATAGATAACTGAATACTAATCAAATGCTGTCAGCACGCCTGAAAAAAAAAAGTCTAAACATATATGCCACCCCTGATGACGCCCGCCAACATGTTTAACAAGTCACACACATGATCACACTTGTTTATTAGTCGGCTTATAGATTTAGCTATCACCTTTTAAAGAGTAAATACTGTGTGGATAGTGCTCAATTGTCTGGGCGTTAGATCATATACCCAAAGGCTACAAGTGCGCTTCTTGGTGGTGGTTAACAAAAGGCTGCAAGTGTACGTCTCGATGGTTTTTTGAGTTAGATAATATATTAGCCAACGCCTGATAAAGTATTACATGGTTAGTGCTCAGTTGTCTAGGGCGTCAGACCATGCACCCAAAAGGCTGCAAGTATGCGTCTTGGTGGTTTTGAGCTAGATCATCTTTCTCCTCTTTTTCTTATTTATCTCTCTCTCTCTCTCTCTCTCTCTCCTTTTCTCTCTCTCTCTCTCTCTCTCTCCTTTTCTCTCTCGCTCACTCTCTCTCTCTCTCTCGCTCTCTCTCGCTCTCTCTCGCTCTCTCTCTCTCTCTCTCTCTCTCTCTCTCTCTCTCTTTGCTCTATTTTTTTAGTTGATGATCACACTTATTTTTATTATTCAGCTTATAGATTTAACCATCTTTTTTTTTATTTAGCCCTCACTTTTTTAAATCCTTTTTTATTTACCTACACACCCACCCACCATCAGCCCCTCTCCTCGCACACCCAGCACACTCCACCATCCTATCATTGAAATACTCAAAACTATGTTGAAAAAATGCACACCCCATGCAGCGATGATGACATGGATGATAACGTGCATGGGCATGTATGCAGTATCTACACACGCACACGTACGCACACTTGCCCACACAAATTTTTAAAACTACATATGAAAATACAAGGAAATACTTTGAACACACTGACCCCATACAGCGATGATGGTGTGGACGCACACCCCTTGCAGTGATGATAACATTGATGATGACATACATGTACATGTATGCAGTGTCTACACACGTACGCACACTTGCATACGCAAATTTTTAAAACCGCACGCCAAAATATAATAAAAACACGTACTCCATGCAACGATGATACCGTGTTCATCCATTGTAAACAGTGTCTGCACACGTGCGCATGCATGTATGCAGTGTCTGCACACATATTTTGTAACACTGCACACGGATTTTGTAACACTGCACGCCCAAAGTTTTAAAAGTGCACGCCAAAATACAATGAAATACGCTGAAAACAAAACACGCAACCCGTGCATCGATGATATCATGTGCGTGCACGTGTGCGTGCATGTATGCAGTGTCTGCACACACATTTTTAGTACTCTGTACGATCAAATTTGAAACACTGCACGCCCAAATTTAAAACAATGCACGCCAAAATACAATGAAATACGCTGAAAACAAAACACCCACCCCGTGCAACGAAGATATCATGTCCGTGCACGTGTGCGTGCATGTATGCAGTGTCTGCACACACATTTTTAGTACTCTGTACGATCAAATTTGAAACACTGCACGCCCAAATTTAAAACAATGCACGCCAAAATACAATGAAATACGCTGAAAACAAAACACCCACCCCGTGCAACGAAGATATCATGTCCGTGCATGTATACAGTGTCTGCACACTTATTTTTTTTGGTCGATGTTTGCCAAGGATCTCAGTGACGGCATCTATCACATCCGAGTTGAAGGTGATGGTGGTGGTGATTAAGTATTACATTGATCCTAATTTGGTATAGTTATAGAATATGACAACCAAGTCTGTCACACAAAGACTAAATAAGAAAAAAATGCCAAGGGATGTCTGATAGCACAGTGGTTGGAACACTCGCTACTGTGTCGCACGTTAACCACCGTCCAGGATGATTAGCACTTGGATGTGTGACCACAAAACGTGAAGGACTCAACTATGACTGACTACCTAAAGCAGTGAGGGAGAGAGATGGGCATCACCCTCATTATGCTGGCCCAAGATAAGTGGGATCTCAAGACTATGGGACTATCTTTATTTTTATATACAAGGTGGTCTATAGCTGTATATGCTTTGTGGATAGCACAGTGGTTGGAGCACTCACTACTGTGTCGCAAGTTAAGCACCAGCTAGTGTGATTAACACTTGGATGGGGTGACTAAATACCTACTCTCTTGAGGGTGGGGAAGGTAAAGCAGCGAGGGAGATAGAGAGGGGCATCACCATCATTACGACGGTCCCAAGATAAGTGTAATCTCTTTAACATCACGCTCCCCTACGTTCACAAGGCTATGAGACTCTCTTTTATCATTATATACAAGACAGCCTATAGCTGTATACGTTTTATTTTGGCTAAATCAACACTAAAACTATGAGAGCAATTAAACTGAAGAAATGGACAGTGAAAAATTGCATTTGTTGACAAATAACTTATTCATTGTTGAGTGTAAACAAAACAGACCCCACACCAAGACCACACGAGATGTAAATGGGTGCAGTGGTCTGCCCGCCCCGCGCACGCACGCCCCGCGCACACCCGCGCACACCCCGCACGCCGGCCCGCTGCCGGCCGCTCGCTGCCGCACACCATTAAATGAACGCCGCAACAAACAAATGCCGCACTCAGCCGGTACAAAAAAAAATAAAAAAATAGGCATACTCATATCTGATAACACGCAAGCCAATATCAGCCGGTAAAAAAAAATAAAAATAGGCATAACCATATCTGATAGCACGCAAGCCAATATCAAACATGTATACCCATATCCTAAATGTCCGTCTACAAATAATAATACATGTCCCAGACATTGATTGATTGTTGATTTAGGTCTAGCAGACTCTTTTGAGTTAAATCAAGCCCGGACACCCCCCCAATCTACATAAAACGATCTGCTAAAACAACCTTAATAAAAACTTAAATGTCTTTTATCGACCAGCCACTTTATAATAAAGACACTTTACGCAAGATATGATTAAGGCTTTATCCCAACTACTCAAACCCCTGATTATAAAAACAAAATAAAATACAAACATCATTATAAATTATCAACAAAACACATACATATAAAATGCCTATATTGTTAAATAATAGCATCATAAAAAGCCCTAGTAACCAACCAACAAAAAGCGTCCAATACACCAACAAAGAGTCTTGTCTAAAAAGTAAGTCATTGATCTGATAAAAATAGTATAGCAGAGTGGTAGGATAAAACAAAATACAAAAAAGGGTAAATAAAAAAAAAACAGCACCAGTGAGCGGGATATAAAAACAACAAAATAACCAAACAAACATGTATATATGCGTCTTTGCATATGTGTTGTGTGTGTGTGCGCGCGTGTGTGGGGTGTGGGTGCGTGTGTGGTATGAATGGATGCATGTGCGCGTGCGTGTGGGGGTGTGGGTGCGTGCATGTGTGTGTGTGTGTGTACATATGTGTGTGTGTACATATGTGTGTGTGTGTGTATGTGTGTGTGTGTTGAGGTGTGCGTGTACGTGTGTGCGTGTATAAATTCATCATAAAATATTGTTAAAGATGTATATTTGTGTGTGTGTGTGTGTGTGGGGCGTGTGTGTGTGTGTGTGTGTGTGTGTGTGTGGGTATGTAAACCGCCGTGATTGAGGTCCAGGGCTTGATACGCTGCCAGGTAAATGAGGTCATTTTTTCAAATGGGGCCCTCACCTTGGACCTCAGTTATTTTAACAATAGAATCGTTGAAGCAGTGTACTTTAAGTACATGGCAGTGTAGTTGTAGTGCATGTGCACTACAACTACACTTCGGGAAGTGTAGTTGTAGTGCATGTGCACTACAACTACACTTGGCCAAGTGTAGTTGCAGTGCACATGCACTACAAGTATACTTGACCAAGTGTAGTTGTAGTGCATGTTCCAGACGGGTAGGATAAGGAACTTTCCTCGACGATTAGGGTAAGGCAGTGCCTCGACGATTAGGGTAAGGCAGTGCCTCGAAAAGGGTTAGGGTCAGGGCTAGTTGCAGCGCTGCAACTAGCCCTGACCCTAACCCTTTTCGAGGCACTGCCTTACCCTAATCGTCGAGGCACTGCCTTACCCTAATCGTCGAGGCACTGCCTTACCCTAATCGTCGAGGAAAGTTCCTTATCCTAGCTGTGTTTTTGAACAAACTTGACGTACTTCGTCCCTTATAGGCGAGGAATTAGGTCAAACTTTTTCCGAAAAGGGTGCTTTTTTGAAGAAACTTGACCTACTTCGTCTCTTAGGAGCGAGGAATTAGGTCAAACTTCTGGCAAAAAGGTGTCTTTTTTGAAGAAATTTGACCTAATTCGCCGCCTAAGAGGCGCGAAGTAGCTCAAGGACCCCATTTAAACCTGAATACAAGTATGTGTGTGTGTGTGTGTGTGTGTGTATGTATACGTCTCTGCATGTGTGGTTATAATACTCTGCACACACGTTTTGTATAACGGCATGCCAAAATACTCTTATTAGCACCAAAAAAAAAAATGCATGCCCGTGCATGATGCGGCATTTGTTTGTTGCGGCGTTCATTTAATGGTGTGCGGCAGCGAGCGGCCGGCAGCGGGCCGGCGTGCGGGGTGTGCGCGGGTGTGCGCGGGGCGTGCGTGCGCGGGGCGGGCAGACCACTGCACCCATTTACATCTCGTGTGGTCTTGGTGTGGGGTCTGTTTTGTTTACACTCAACAATGAATAAGTTATTTGTCAACAAATGCAATTTTTCACTGTCCATTTCTTCAGTTTAATTGCTCTCATAGTTTTAGTGTTGATTTAGCCAAAATAAAACGTATACAGCTATAGGCTGTCTTGTATATAATGATAAAAGAGAGTCTCATAGCCTTGTGAACGTAGGGGAGCGTGATGTTAAAGAGATTACACTTATCTTGGGACCGTCGTAATGATGGTGATGCCCCTCTCTATCTCCCTCGCTGCTTTACCTTCCCCACCCTCAAGAGAGTAGGTATTTAGTCACCCCATCCAAGTGTTAATCACACTAGCTGGTGCTTAACTTGCGACACAGTAGTGAGTGCTCCAACCACTGTGCTATCCACAAAGCATATACAGCTATAGACCACCTTGTATATAAAAATAAAGATAGTCCCATAGTCTTGAGATCCCACTTATCTTGGGCCAGCATAATGAGGGTGATGCCCATCTCTCTCCCTCACTGCTTTAGGTAGTCAGTCATAGTTGAGTCCTTCACGTTTTGTGGTCACACATCCAAGTGCTAATCATCCTGGACGGTGGTTAACGTGCGACACAGTAGCGAGTGTTCCAACCACTGTGCTATCAGACATCCCTTGGCATTTTTTTCTTATTTAGTCTTTGTGTGACAGACTTGGTTGTCATATTCTATAACTATACCAAATTAGGATCAATGTAATACTTAATCACCACCACCATCACCTTCAACTCGGATGTGATAGATGCCGTCACTGAGATCCTTGGCAAACATCGACCAAAAAAAATAAGTGTGCAGACACTGTATACATGCACGGACATGATATCTTCGTTGCACGGGGTGGGTGTTTTGTTTTCAGCGTATTTCATTGTATTTTGGCGTGCATTGTTTTAAATTTGGGCGTGCAGTGTTTCAAATTTGATCGTACAGAGTACTAAAAATGTGTGTGCAGACACTGCATACATGCACGCACACGTGCACGCACATGATATCATCGATGCACGGGTTGCGTGTTTTGTTTTCAGCGTATTTCATTGTATTTTGGCGTGCACTTTTAAAACTTTGGGCGTGCAGTGTTACAAAATCCGTGTGCAGTGTTACAAAATATGTGTGCAGACACTGCATACATGCATGCGCACGTGTGCAGACACTGTTTACAATGGATGAACACGGTATCATCGTTGCATGGGGTACGTGTTTTTATTATATTTTGGCGTGCGGTTTTAAAAATTTGCGTATGCAAGTGTGCGTACGTGTGTAGACACTGCATACATGTACATGTATGTCATCATCAATGTTATCATCACTGCAAGGGGTGTGCGTCCACACCATCATCGCTGTATGGGGTCAGTGTGTTCAAAGTATTTCCTTGTATTTTCATATGTAGTTTTAAAAATTTGTGTGGGCAAGTGTGCGTACGTGTGCGTGTGTAGATACTGCATACATGCCCATGCACGTTATCATCCATGTCATCATCGCTGCATGGGGTGTGCATTTTTTCAACATAGTTTTGAGTATTTCAATGATAGGATGGTGGAGTGTGCTGGGTGTGCGAGGAGAGGGGCTGATGGTGGGTGGGTGTGTAGGTAAATAAAAAAGGATTTAAAAAAGTGAGGGCTAAATAAAAAAAAAGATGGTTAAATCTATAAGCTGACTAATAAAAATAAGTGTGATCATCAACTAAAAAAATAGAGCAAAGAGAGAGAGAGAGAGAGAGAGAGAGAGAGAGAGAGCGAGAGAGAGCGAGAGAGAGCGAGAGAGAGAGAGAGAGTGAGCGAGAGAGAAAAGGAGAGAGAGAGAGAGAGAGAGAGAAAAGGAGAGAGAGAGAGAGAGAGAGAGAGATAAATAAGAAAAAGAGGAGAAAGATGATCTAGCTCAAAACCACCAAGACGCATACTTGCAGCCTTTTGGGTGCATGGTCTGACGCCCTAGACAACTGAGCACTAACCATGTAATACTTTATCAGGCGTTGGCTAATATATTATCTAACTCAAAAAACCATCGAGACGTACACTTGCAGCCTTTTGTTAACCACCACCAAGAAGCGCACTTGTAGCCTTTGGGTATATGATCTAACGCCCAGACAATTGAGCACTATCCACACAGTATTTACTCTTTAAAAGGTGATAGCTAAATCTATAAGCCGACTAATAAACAAGTGTGATCATGTGTGTGACTTGTTAAACATGTTGGCGGGCGTCATCAGGGGTGGCATATATGTTTAGACTTTTTTTTTTCAGGCGTGCTGACAGCATTTGATTAGTATTCAGTTATCTATGTTTGTAAAGATTTGTCTATATATTCAACCACGCCACACAACAGATTGTAGTTAGATATTCAATATCCCCTCCAAAAGTGACATTTTTTGAAATTGTGTGTGCAGAGATCGATACAAAATGAGAGAGAGAGAGAGAGATAGAGAGAGAGAGTTACTTCCCATATCTTATGCTTGCGTCAGCCGTTTCCATATCATGTCCAAACATGCAGAGAAAGAGAGAGAGAGAGAGAGAGAGAGAGAGAGAGAGAGAGTAATAAGATGTAGATAGAGAGAGGGAGAGGGAGAGAGAGAGAGAGAGAGAGAGAGAGAGAGAGAGAGAGAGAGAGAGAGAGAGAGCGAGAGAGAGTTACTTCCCATATCTTATGCTTGCGTCAGCCGTTTCCATATCATGTCCAAACATGCAGAGAAAGAGAGAGCGAGAGAGAGAGAGAGTAATAATAAGATGTAGATAGAGAGAGAGGGAGAAAAAGAGAGAGAAAGAGAAAAAGAGAGAAAGAGAGAGAGAGAGAGAGAGAGAGAGAGCGAGAGTTACTTCCCATATCTTATGCTTGCGTCAGCCGTTTCCATATCATGTCCAAACATGCAGAGAAAGAGAGAGCGAGAGAGAGAGAGAGAGAGAGAGAGAGAGAGAGAGAGAGAGAGAGAAAGAGAGAGAGATCGAGGGAGAAAGAGAGAGAAAAAGAGAGAGAGAGAGAGCGAGAGAGAGAGAGAGTTACTTCCCATATCTTATGCTTGCGTCAGCCGTTTCCATATCATGTCCAAACATGCCTTTAAGAAAAAAATGGGCCAGCGTGGTGTGGTACTTTGTGGTACTGTTATTGTGATTGATAAAAAAAACACCTTTTTGGTAAAGTTTAACTATAATTTCTGTGATCACTTGTATTTTAAGTGCTTTAAACGTTGTAAATATTGTAAGATATAACTTTGGTGCATGAAAAAAAATATAAAAAACGCAATGATTGATTAATTGTAAAAGATATTATTAGTGATTTTAAATGTGTGGCATTTTAAGGTTTCAGTACTAGATTTCGTTGACTGTAAAGCTCCCAACAACTTATGCAAACAGCATCAATTTTAATGCATTAGCTTGTTCAAATATCTTCTACAAAAGTTAAGATTATTGTTAGAGGATTTTTCATGGATATTTTACAAGTTTGGCAGAGGACAGACACATAAGTTCTGGTAAGATCATTTATTGCATGCATTCACGTACAGCTCACACTGTGTTTTTGTATCATTGAGTATTGGTTTGTTTTCATTTTAAATTGCACGACTTTTTCTCTCCTCGCTTTCCTGCTTACACATTATTCTATTAGTATACATAGATGATTGTATATTTTAATAACAATTGTATATATTTATATGCAGAGAGAAAGAGAGCGTGAGAGAGATAGATAGCTGAGATAGAGAGGAGAGATAGAAAGAGAGAGAGAGAGAGAAAAGAGAGAGAGAGAGAGAAAAAAAAGAGAGAGAGAGATAGAGAGAGAGAGAGAGAGAGAGACTCAAATCAATAAAATAAATCAAATACTTTAAAATATTTGCGCGATTCGCCTCATATAAATTCAATATCTCAAAAACCACTACATCGATTCTGCTCCTGTTTACCACTTTTTATCATGCGTCATCGATAGACTTTGTCATCAAAACTAAACAAAATCAATAATAATGTTAAAAAAAATTGCCTGTTTGATTAAAATGACCCTCATCCAATCCTATATAATCATTATCAAAATCATGTCTCTGCCTTTACACCATCTGTTTGAGTGATAGATGTGTGTGAGAGAGGATGAGCCAGAGAGAGAGTATATATACACATAGACCATGATCTATCATTTGCAATGCTTCACATCCAAAAAAAATTCTAGTTAAGCTATCTCTCTTAAAATAAATAAGTTTATCATCTGCTCCCATGTAAATAAGATGAGCCACAGTCTTTCAAGCGTGATGGGCAGCTAATCACCCCTTCCCCCTGCTGGCTAATCACCCCCTCGGGATATCTCGCCATACTTACCAAGGCGCTGGTCAATTGATACATGATCTAAATCAAAATTGTCAAGACGCACGCTTGCAGCCTTTGGGTGCTTGGTCTAATGTACAGACAACTGAGTCATTACATATCCATCAATGGTCATTAACTATTCTTGGGTGTGTTGTATAACAAAATATAGACACACAGAGATGAAAAAAAAGAAAGAGAGAGAGAGAGAGAGAGAGAGAGTGAGAAAAAGAGAGAGGGTGTGAGAGAGATAGAGGACAGACACATAAGTTCTGGTAAGATCATTTATTGCATGCGTTCACATACAGCTCACACTGTGTTTTTGTATCATTGAGTATTGGTTTTTGTTTTCATTTTAAATTGCACGACTTTCTCTCTCCTTGCTTTCCTGCTTACACATTATTCTATTAGTATACATAGATAAATGTATATTTTAATAACAATTGTATACATTTATATGCTGAGAAAGAGAGAGAGAGAGAGAGAGAGAGAGAGAGAGAGCGAGAGAGAGAGAGAGAGAGAGAGAGAGAGAGGGAGAGAGAGAGAAAGAGAAAGAGAAAGAGAGAGAGAGAAAGAAAGAGAGAGATAGAGAAAGAGAGAGATTTTGATATTTATGAATGGTACTAAAATTTTGCTGGCTCCTGTCTTCTTTTTGATCCTCTCTTTCGTTAATCCTAACTATGCCTTCCGGGTATATATAATACTTTATTTTGATATTTATCTGTGGTACTAAAGTTTATTACCGATCATTAAATTAGCGTGTCTAGGTCTACCTATTAATATATACAACCACAAAAAGATGCGCACTTGCTGTCTTTGGATGCTTGATCTCACGCCCAGACCAATGAGTCATTCTATATTCTTATGTAGCTCTGTATAAACATGATCCTAAAAACCATAAGACGCGCACTTGCTGTCTTTGGGTGCTTGATCTCACGCTCATATCACTGAGTCATTCTCTATTCATCAAGATGCACACTTGCTGTCTTTGACTGAGACGCGCACTTGCTGCCTTTGGGTGTTTGATCTCACGCTCATAGCACTAAGTCATTCTCTATTCATCAAGATGCACACTTGCTGTCTTTGACTTAGACGCGCACTTGCTGACTTTGGGGGCTTGATCTCACGCCCAGACCAATGAGTCATTCTATATTCATCCAGATGCACGCTTGCTGTCTTTGGGGTGCTTGATCTCACGCCCCCGACCACTGAGTCATATATCCATTCACCGAGATGCGCACTTGCGATCACACTATCAATAAAATATATCCCCCCGGGCCATACGTCATCCATCATCCGTGACAGGGCGCGCGACCATCGCGGTGGGGCATCATGACCTAAGAGTACATGCGCACCTATGACGTCATCCCCCTGTCACGTGACCCACTTTTTAGGTGCAGGTGCACGGTTGCCCAGGCGCATACCTACATACTACTAGCCACCCTTCGAGCCCAAGTACTAGAATTAGGCCACAGCATGCCACTCAGCGGACACATGGGAATTGGAGCCACAGTGCAGAGAATCAGCGCACACTACTATTGGCCAGGAATCACGGAGGATGTCAAGCGCTACGTGAAATCTTGCCACGAATGTCAACGATATTCCCCGCGACATCACACCGTACCAGTTACCTTAGGACCATCGGTAGTAGTCGGCGTGCCATTCCAGCAAGTCTCAGTAGACATAGTAGGACCACTGCCCATGACCAAGAAGCGGAACAGATTTCTACTCACACTCGTCGACGCATGTACGATGTGGTGCGAAGCAGTCCCGTTGCCAGCGATCGACACCAAGAAGATTGCAGATGCACTCATCGCCATCTTTACCAGAGTCGGATTCCCGGACAGCATTAGAACGGACAACGGATCTCAGTTCACCGGCCGCCTGATGCAAGACGTGTTCGAGTTGATACAAGTTCATCACATTCGCACACCACCATACCACCCCGCCAGCAACGGACAAGTAGAAAGACTGAATGGAACCCTTCTCACCATACTCAGGAAAGTCGCCGACGACAATCCAGAAGCGTGGGACACCTACGTGAATGCGGCACTGTTCGCATACCGAGAAACACCCCATGCAGCCACAGGCTACACCCCGTCAACATTGCTTTTCGGCAGACCTCTAGCAGGACCGCTAGAAGCCCTACGCTGTAGTTGGACGGAGGCCAAGATAGACGACACACCAAGAGGTGCCACCAAGTACGTCGCAGACCTGCAGGAAACCCTCAAAGCAACGTGGAAGAAAGCTGGTGAAGCACTGAAGAAGGCAAGAGCCCGTCAGGCGAAGTACTACAACCGCCACGCGAAGGACAGAGAACTGCAAGTCGGCGATCAAGTGCTACTCTTACTTCCAAGTGGAACCAACAAGCTGGACATCGCTTGGAGAGGACCGTACCGGGTGACTGCCAAGAAATCCAAGACAGTCTACCAAGTAGAGGTGAACGGGAGAGCCCGGTACCACCACATCAATCTCCTCAAGAAGTACACGGACCGACCAGCGACCCCCAGCACTCACAACTTGCTAGCCATTGCCATCGCGGAAGAAGGAGAAAGCATGGAGACCAATGCAGTAGAGTACCCCCTGCACTCCAAAGAAACCTACAAAGACGTGATACTCAACGGAGACCTAGCCGCTAAACAGCAACAGCAAGTACTACAGGTCATTCGACAACATCAGACTGTGCTCACAGACCGACCAGGGAGGACAGACCTCGTCGAAGTAACCTTAACGGTGACCGACCCAACACCCGTCCGCCAGAAGCTCTACCCGATGCCACTGTCTCAGCAGCGAGCCATCAAGGAAGAGATAGACACCTTACTGGCAGCCGGAATCATCTCAGAGTCTACTTCACCCTACAGCGCAGGCACGGTATTGTTGCGAAAACCCAACGGAGAGCATCGACTGTGCATCGACTTCAGACTCCTGAATGCGGTAACGCAGTTCCAGCCAGAGCCACTCCCGGACCAGACAGACCTATTTGCCAAGCTACAGCGAGCGAAGTACTTCTCACGCATCGACCTCAGCAAAGGATATTACCAGATACCAGTGCAACCGCAAGTCCGAAAGTACCTAGCGTTTAGCACTATGGAAGGACACTTCGAGTTTAACGTGCTTCCATTCGGACTCCACAACGCACCCAGCATCTTCAGCGCAATGATGCGAAAACTCCTGGCACCCCTGAGCAGCGAGCACCTACACTCGTTTATGGACGACATCCTCATCGCTACGCCTACGTGGGAGGAACATGTCACGCTCCTACAACAACTACTCGCCCGCCTCAGAGACACGGGATTGACGGCCAGACCCACCAAATGTCAGATTGGATTCACAGAGCTAGAATTTCTGGGACACACCATCAGTCAAGGAAGCCTGCGACCGGTAGAAAAGACGGTGAAACGCCTACTCGACGCGCCTAGGCCCAAGACCAAGAAGGAAGTGCAGTCGTTTCTAGGACTCTGCGGCTTCTACCAGAAGTTCATCCCCAACTACAACAGCATCGCCGTACCACTGACAAATGGAACCCGGAAAATCGCCCCGGACAAAGTAGTTTGGACAGCGGAATGTGAGACAGCATTCCAAACACTCAAGGACAGAATGACATCGGCGCCAGTACTCCACCTACCCGATTTGACTCAGCCATTCGTTCTTCGCACCGACGCAAGCGACTTAGGCCTCGGAGCAGTACTGCTACAGCGCGACCCCAAGAATGCAGAGACGCTATTCCCTGTCGCCTACGCCAGCAGAAAATTGAGACCCGCCGAGACCCACTACGCCACGTCGGAGAAAGAATGCCTTGGACTAGTCTGGGCCATACAGAAATTCCAACTCTACCTGTATGGGACCCACTTCACAGTTCAGGTGGACCACCAACCCCTATCGTTCCTGGCAGCCTCCAAGTCTTTGAACTCTCGCCTGATGCGATGGGCACTCACCCTTCAGGCATACTCATTCCAAATCGAGTACATCCCCGGCAAGGAAAACCACGGAGCCGACTACCTCAGTCGCCATCTCGTGGAGGACACAGCAGCTGTCGCCCACCCAACACAACTAAGGGCCACAGCACCAGAATTCGTCCCCGCCCAGTAATACCCTGTCACTAGTGTCCATAGCTACCTGGCATAGCATTGCAGCTCAGGTAGAGCAACTTACTTAGTTTGTAAATAGGACCCTAGGATAGTGCAGTGTTAAACTAGGCTCTGTAGTAGAAAAAGGTCGAATCCAGTAGTCATCGCCTTTTTTCAGTTGAGGGAGCCTGTCACGAACTGGCTAGCTTTAACTCTGCACATTGACTATTTAGCATGTGTAGTCATTGTACCCTTAGAGAGTCAGTAAGCTACACAGCAGCAATTAAGATTACACAGCAGGCCACACACCGCGAGCCCGACCCACATCGCAGTGAGTCAGCACTTGAGTTTTGAATCGGACCGTTTAACCAATGACCAGCAGGCTAAGTGGGTAGAGCAGTTTTGACTGTGTCAGAGCCTAACACAGTTTGGATCAGTCGTGTGTGAGACGAGGAAGAAGTAACATCTACTTAGCTAGCAGAGAACTATCTTCACTCATAGACCAGGAAGCAGGACTTAGAATCTCAGAATTCTATTTAGTCATCACGGGCCTGAACTTGTCAAACAGGTAAATGAACACCCTTCTGTTTCATCGTGATATGTTTATATTATTGTGGAAATTATGTTTGTGGAATTTGCTATGCATAAATGTGAATTATTAATCCGAATTTGCCGTACCACGTGGAAGAGCCGACCACGAGCCGAAACACGACCGGTTGCGCCGCCATGTTGTATCCCGTACGGAACCACTGTTGTTTAACTTATATGTATGTTTGCAGACCAGTGGCTGTACCACTGAATGTTTATATTATTATTAATTCTGTATGTGTATAGTTAGACACGATTGATATTTATGTATGTATAGGAATTTAGAGCTGAGATTCCCGTGGAACCCGGAAGTAGCAGAATGTTCGTCGCTTATGTATAGAGATGTGGAGCTATCACTGAGGGCTACTTGGCTTTCAGTGAGACGCTCTGCACAAACCGATTATTCAGGGTTGTGCAGAATTTCGTCTCTTATATTACAGACGAGCAGGCGAGCTATCCCGAGCTATCCTGTGCACCCCACTCCACAGAAACGACTAGTTGGTTAAGGAGACTCTACCGCACAAGACGGAAAGAGATGCCTTGAAAGACACCCTGTCAGACCCCACAGCGTGGCAAGGGAACCCAACTACACAACTACAAAGGTGTACCAGAAGCTACCTCACAGAAGGACTTCGACCGCACCATAAGAAAGTTAAGTGTACACCCAGAAGTGCACTTAAACTGATCATAACAGGACCACAGTAGTCCAACTCTTCAGAAACTGTAAAACGGACCACAGTAGTCCAAATCTACATGAAATATACTAGCAAGTGCCCGAGGAAGATATAACAGCTGCCTAGACTATCAGCGATCGAACTATTAGCAGTGACTGAGACTTTTTAAGTTAGATTAGTACTTAGAGAATCTTGTATAGAGTAGAAGAAATAAATGTGTGATTTTAACTGTTATCAAGTGGCTGGACTACATATGATTCATAGCCGTGTGAAAGCTAGTGTGACAGTAATCTTTTACCATTTTTCTATCTATTTCTGTACCCCAACCTTAACACAGAACGAGCTAAACAAATAAATTTATTAAAGTAATTCATAGGGTGACTTACTAGCAGTTCCCACCGAATAAACGTGAGGGTCCATAATTCCATTGTGCAGAGCCCATAAACCCCACGTGACACTAACAATGCTGTTATCCAGCCACGTTCATTCGCCAGAATGTTGATTTTAATATTTTCTAATCCTTTACAAGTTTTGCTGCATACATTGGCATAAAAACATGCACATTTATCACCAAAACAGGCCAACAAAATTGACTGAATTTATCGATTTATAGCAAAACAGTAACTTTTAAAGAGGTTGTTTTTAGCTTCGTCTAATTGTTTTTAGTAGGGCAACACTCACTGTGAATTTGACGAGGATCTGTAGGGCTGAAATGTGTGACATTAGGACCCTTTAACAGCAAGATGAGAAATTACTAATCTATCTTGATCAATGTTAGCAACGTTAGTCGTGTTGGAGCCCCTACAACAGTTTAAAAAGGTCGAAGGCAGTCATTTCATCAAATATTTGTTTCCATACCCGTACCCGTCAGGGTGGATGGATGCAATCAAACTAATATGGTAGTGGGGCGACATCGTTCTATCGCTAATCGATCGCTTCCATAACTACTAACGGTACAGCCTCAAGCTGGTTTGTACCAGGCTGTTGCAATGGTAAAAGGGGTTATGACCCTTTGTGGTCTCAAGAGAATACCCAAATTATAGTCTAAATGCGTACCCATTTTTTTTAGAATCGCTTTGGGGCCAGCGTATACCCCAAGCAAAGTTCACCTTTCCGGAGATTGTCGAGTGAGATTGATAGACATTGATCCGTTGCCTGTTGTAACATCTGTCAGTGCACGCAACTACAAAACCTTATGCATATGTGCGAGCATGCTTGCGAGTGCGTGCAATTCAGATTGTGGTCGAAAGTAAATGAGTAGACCTCCATTACAAAGTTTTGTCAGTCATGCAGTGACTAGTATAAGCCCCACTAAGACAGTCGTCAGCAGGGCTTTAAATCATAAATATGCTCCTTGGGTTTTACGTTAGTCACTGATCAATATTACTTACGAATTGTTTCTTTTTTGCCTTTAGTAGTCAGTGTAACCCCGGTATTATATTATATTATATTATATTATATTATATTATATTATATTATATTATATTATATTATATTATATTAGTCAGTGTAACCCCGGTATTATATTATATTATATTATATTATATTATATTATATTATATTATATTATATTATATTATATTATTCGGCGCGTACACTATGTTCTGCAAACCCGCTTTTGTTTAAAATGTATCTGAGGTCTATTTTTTGAAACCTTTACACTGGACAGTACGATCATAGATGAGTATATGACCTACATACATTATTGAAGTAGAAGTGTATGTTAACCTACATTATTGAGGTGAAAGCATATTAGCCTACATTATTAGGGTGAAAGTATATTAACCTACACTATTAGGGTGAAAGTATATTAACCTACATTATTGAGGTAGAAGTATATTAACCTACATTGTTGAGGTGGAAATATATTAACCTACATTGAGGTGAAAGTATATTAACCTTTATTGGGGGTGAAATTATATTAACATACATTATTGAGGTGAAAGTAAATTAACCTACATTATTGAGGGAAAAATATATTAACCTACCTTATTGAGGTGAAAGCTCTCAAATAAGTGTGTACGGTGCTTAAAAAAATTGGTTCTTCGATAAAGTCACCTCGCGAGTCTAGGAAAGGGGTCCTTGATAAGATCATCACCTGTCACCGTACTCGAAACCACTGGCACACGATCTTCTTTCCGTTTATAATCTACAGCCAACCCATTGTCATGTTGGTTACACTACGCGGTGTTTTTTTTTTTGTGTTTTTTTTTTCATTTGATGTGACTACACAGGTTTTGCAAGGCAGATAAGCCGTGTAGTGCTTCTAGCAGGCGATATTTGGACTACAATACAATACAATACAATGTAATATAATACAATACAATGTAATACAATACAATGTAATACAATACAATACAATACAAACCCCTTGGGGTCATGAGCAATCTTGCCACTGTAGATTGTTCTAACCTATAAAGGGAAAAGTGAAAGCCCCAGTTGAAAACCTGTCTTGACTTTGTAGGCATGACAGATTCACTGCGGCAACAGTACCCCCGTTGGGGTGCCGGGGGTTTCAGTATAAATAGTATCCCCACTTTCTGGAAATTTAGTGATTTAAATTCCCACTGTCGCTGTCTTCCTCATTTACTCTTTCCCATTCCTGCTCTGTCCTATCACTCTGCTATACTATCTTCTTCTTCGCTGGATCAATGACCTACCTTTTTTCTTGAAAACTCTTCCTGGACAAGACTCATTGTTTGTGTATGAGGTCTGTTGGATTGTAACGAAGGGTTTTTTGTGTATTATAATCTAAATAAATATATGTATAACTACTTATGGTGTAATGAATGAGTGTGTGAGTGTGGCTGTCTGACGTTCAGTATAAGGTGTGTGTTCTATCTCTGTTTACTATACTCATACACTGCCACACACGTACTTACAGACAAAGACAAAGAATACACAGCTATTTCTCTTTGCCCTCTGTTATTCTATTCTCATTCAATTATTCACATATACACAATAAATCCTTCACGTATACAACAAGTTACAGATACATTAAATCATACAACTATGTCCAGCATATAAATAAATCACACAGCTGATAAATAAGTACACATAGTCAATGTAGTACTTTTTCCCAGTTAAGTTGATAGGTGCACATAGTTACGTTCAGAGTTCAACGCTAGCAGAAGTCGTTGTCCTTTCTAAGGACGTCACTCGACTCTTCTCTTTTTCATTAGCACCGAAGCACAGAAAATGTCACAGTTTTTATTTAGGCCTACTGACCGTGTTTCGCGGATCAAACACTCCCGGCGCGGTATTCACAGCCAACGCTGGGGTCACAGCCACACACTGAAGACGCTGCAGTTGTCTTCGTGGCGTAGATCCGGAGATTTACTTCGGCACCGTTGTTGCAATTCTGCACCAGTGATGGTATCCGAAGGAGAGGCAAGGCAAAGATGGTGTCCACATCCGGTCAAGCCAGTGATGTCATGGGGACCAGATCCATCCGCCGCACATCAGGGGTTCTTTGCTCCGTAACCGCCCCGCTGTATTCTTATACAGCTAAAGTCCTAAAGAATACAGGTCTTTCCAGAGCACCCACAAAAACGTCCTCTCGCTTAGGCTGATGTATAGTCTCTGCTCTAACAACAGTTCACAAACTATTCGAAAAATTACGCAGTGACGTCATCACGTCTTCATACACAAATGTGTACGAACTGCGGTCGTTACACTACCCCCCTCCCAAAGAAAAAAAGAACCGACCGAGGTTATTTTTTACAAGTTCCGAGGATAATGTCAAAACACAGCAACGACCACGAAACCTTGATCTATGGAACCGATTGATCACGATCAGCGCGTGACAACAGATCCGCGAACACATTCTGTGTACCTGGAAGTGGTTCAAGGGTGAATCTGAACTCTTGTAAGGACAAAGACCAACGCATGATGCGGGAATTCTTAAAGCGACTTGTATGCAAGTACGTCAGCGGTCTGTGATCAGTCTGAAGGACGAAGTCAACCCCCCAGAGAAATTTGGAAAATTTCGAAATAGCCCAAACAATAGCCAAACATTCCCTTTCTATCGTGCTATATCGGGTTTCTCTGTCGAGCAACTTTCTGCTCGCAAATGACACGGGGTGAAGAGTTTCCTCCAACTCCTGAAGCAGCACAGCACCCAGGCCAGTAGAACTAGCATCCGTGCGCAAAATGAAAGGTTGGTCCAGCCTAGGTAACTGAAGAACAGGCGCAGAAGAAAAAATGTGTCTGATCTTAACCAACGCTTCCTCACAAGCAGGAGTCCACGCAATTGTGCGCGCTTTCGTCTCCTTTGTGAGATCGGTAATGGGAGCCGTGATAGTTGCGAAAGCAGGGACATATCTTCTATAAAAACTCAACAGCCCTAACAGGGAACGGACCTGCTTTCTGGTAGTCGGAGTAGGGATGGCCAAAATCTTTTCTATCTTTTTCTTTTCTGGACGCAGCATCCCCTCTCCCACCACATGTCCAAGAAACTCCAGACTTTTGTAGCCAGACGCGATCTTAGCCGGTCTCGCCGTCAAATTGTAGTGAAGCAGCTGGTTCAAAACTCCTCTAACATGCACCAAATGATCTTGGAAAGTAGCACTATGAACCAAAACATCGTCAAAGAAGTTCATGGAATTGGCCTCATCAAGTTCGAGCATCCTCATCATCCGGGCAAACACTGCAGGAGCAGAAACCAAACCAAAAGGCATTCTAATCCATTGGTAGAGACCAATGTGCGTTGCGAACGCCGTCTTGTGACGATCCACCGGGCTGACAATAATCTGCCAGTAGCCCTTAGAAAGATCAATACGTGTGAAAAACGTACTGTTCGCAAGCCTTGTGAACAACTCGTCCACATCTGGAATAGGCTCCGCATCAAAAACTGTAATTTTGTTGAGGGCTCTGTAGTCAATGCAAAATCTACAAGCGCCATCTTTCTTTTGAACCAAGACAACAGGTGATGAATATGCAGACTTTGACTTCTCGATCACACCCAGATCAAGCATGGCTTGAATTTCTCTTACGACCACCTGCTTGGAAGAGAAAGGTAAATCATAAGCCCGTCGACGAACTGGAACATCAGTCGTAAGTTTGACGTCAAGGAATAGATTTCCATTGAATGCACCGGGTCTCGATGTCAACACCGTAGGAAAATCTGCAAACACTGAATACAGGGACTGACCATCAGAATCAGAGAGATCATTGTTGAAATCGATCTTTGAAATGTCCTCGTCATTGACAGACGACAACATGAGAGGAATAGTGGGAAGACCACCAACATCATCATCATCTTGGACAACACCAATAGCCACTGATGGGACAGTATGCCAATCTGGAACGTCAGCATGAGGAACATCACACTGAGGTCCAACATCCTCGACATCTGGAAGCAAAAAAGTAGAAATGGAAGACCAGTCAACTAAAACACCTGTTGACAACCGTGTAGAATCCTCAACAATACCAACAGCAGCATCAACACGACGAAGATATCGTTTGAGCATGTTTGCATGGAAAATCTTCGACTTTCCCTTCACAAGAATCCTATAATCTGGATGAAGACATTCCTGTACAAAATAAGGACCTGACCATGTCATAAGAAGTTTGTTAGAGTCAGTAGGGAGAAGAACGAGTACCTCATCATGGACAGAAAAGGTTCGTGCCTTTGCACGACGATCAAAGTACCTTTTGTTCTTGACAGACGAATCTGCAGAGTTTTGGGAAGCAATTTCACAAACTTCAGAAATAATATTCTTCAGGTCAAAGAGGTAATTGTACAATGGCTTCGCTGATGTATCACTAGAGTTGTGATCTTCGGTCCAGAAATCAGCAATGAGAGAAATGGGACCTCTCGGTTTGCGACCGAACATCAGTTCGAAAGGACTGAAACCTGTACTTTCTGACGGCAATTCTCTACATGCGAAGAGCAATGCAGGAAGATAGCGATGCCAAGCTTTAGGTTGAGAATGAACAACCTTTCGAAGCATAGATTTCAGAGTGCCATGAAACCGTTCAACAGTACCATTTGCTTGAGGATGGTAGGGCGAAGTACGTATGGCTTGAGTACCACACAAAGCATGAAACTGTTTCATCAAATCTGAGTTGAACTGAGAACCTTGATCTGAAAGAATTTCCTTGGGAAAACCTAACCTTGAAAAAATACTCATCAAAGCTTCAGCAACAGCAACAGAGGAAATGTCTTTCATAGGAACAGCTTCGGGAAACCTAGTAGCCAAGTCAATCAAAGTCAGAATATATCTGTGACCTTCAACAGATGGAGGAGACAAAGGCCCTACTAGATCAATAGCGACCCTCTCGAATGGAGTCGAGATAAGAGGCATAGTCGCCAAAGGAACAGGGGGAACTTTTCCTTTTGAAATTGTCTTCTGGCAAATGTCACAAGTGTGAACATAAGCACTCACATCAGCAGAAACACCAGGCCAAAAGAATTGGGACAGAATCCTAGTCAAAGTTCTACGAACTCCACAATGACCTGCCAAAAGTTGATCATGCGCAGCAATCATGACTGAAGTGCGAAGTTTTTCAGGAACCACAACCTGATGCAAAATATCCTTGGATTTCTGATACCTTCTGTACAAAATATCATCTTTAAAATAGAAAGTATAAGTAGCAGAACCAACAACCTTTTCTTCACCTGAAACAGCTAACTTAAAACAACCTTGCAAAGTAGCATCACCTTTCTGCAACTGAATAAATTCAACACGAGTGACCTTCAAGTCATCGCACACAGTGACAAGAGGTTTGTGCGGGAGATCCTGCTTCCTAGCCTGAGCACGAGTAGTGACAGCAGCAACAGGGACATCAGCAGCAGCAGCAACTTTGGTATCTTGGGTCTGCTGAACAATCAAACCTGGAATATTTCCTACAATCAAGTCAGCAACTGGATCCTCAAGAACACAACAAACCAACTCTCCAACAAAATATGGGCAAGAAACAACAACTTTAGCCTGCTGATAAATGTTTATCTCTCCACCAAAAGTTTTACAACGAACAGTACCTGGTACATACTGCTCATCAGAAACCAAACGTTTTCGAACACCACAAATGGTAGCACCTGTGTCTCGCAGAACTGAGCAAGCAGTAGAGTTTACAGAGCCAACTTCTAAATGCAAGTGACCAGGTGTCTGATCAAAAACAGAACAAACAACTTCAGAGTCTACAGGGACAACTGCACAACCAGAGCTTGATTTATTAGTCTTATCATCTGAAGCTGTGGCTTTCTTTACAACAAAGGGACAAGCTTTTCTAGTATGACCACCAATGTTGCAAACAGGGCAAGGGTTTTGACTATTTCGAAGGGGACATTGTTTAGGACCATGACCTTTACCATCACAAAGAGGGCAATTATCAAAATTGGTGTAAAATGAACCACCTCCACGTCCACGTCTATAAGATCCCCGAGTTTGATCAAAACGACCTTCGACCTTTTGGTTCGAATCTGTGTATGTTGGGTCTTTCTTTTGAAAACCACCACGATTTCTCCAATAGCCACGACCTCGATAGTTGGAGTAACCACCGCGAGAATCTGCAGAGCCAGCAGCAGCTTGCGATTCCTCAGCTACATCAACTGATCCTACTGAACCGAAAATTGTAGCAGCCGATTTGCGTGCTAAGTTCTTTCCGGGACGAGCAAGACGATAACTTTCAGCGGTTTTAACCATATCATCCAATGTGACAAGTCCACGCTCGCGAATGAAAGTAGCAAGATCTTGTGATACACATTCTAGAAACTGCTCACCTAAAACAAGATTCATTATTCCTTGCATGTTTCTAGGAACACCGGACAAAGCTATCCACCTATCAAACAATCTGTTCAGTTCAATACCAAATGTTTGGAAAGGTTCGTTTGAGTCTGGTCGGACTTCACGGAATTTCTTGCGAAAACCTTCAGCAGTACACTGGAACTTCTTAAGCAAATTGTCTTTCAATGTTGGATAATCAACCTGACCATTTGCAGCAAGACTGTGGTATAAGTTCAGTGCATTACCTTCTAACAAAGCTGAAAGAAATGTAACCCATTTGCTTTTATCCCAGCCAAGGGCTGTAGCATGAGTCTCAAAACGAAAAAGGTATGAATCTATGTCATCTTGTCTTTCTTTGAAAAGAGGCAACTTGGGGTAAACAGGTCTAGCACCAAAAGAAGTACTATCTCTACCTCTGTTTCCATAACCCGTATCTTGTTCCTCAGGTCTATGTTCAGAACGGAACTCAAATTCCTTTTGTTTAGTTTTCTCTCTCTCTTTTTCTAACTCAACATCTGCTTGTTTAGTTGCTAGTTCAACGTCTGCTTGTTTTTTAGCTAATTCAACTTCTGCTTGTTTTTTAGCTAATTCAATCTCCGCTTCCATTTTTTTTTCATCTCTCAATCTTTGTCTCTCAAGACGATCAAAACAATCCTGTACATATTTCCCACGTTCTTTATCAGGAATACCCAAAGTTGTAGCTTGAGCAATAAAAGATTGGAACAACTGATCATAATCATCAGACATGGCTAAGTACAATGTAGATCAACAATCAAAAAAAAAAAATTACTATAAAAGTTTCAAAGTGTTCAACCAGTAAATCAATAAAATATCAAAGTATCAACAATGAAATGGCAAAATACAATCAATCAAACAACTATAAATTGTTCTATGAATCTTACGAAAACAATGAAGTTTCTTCACAAGCAGATTTACAGTACAACGTACAGTTCAAGTTATCATAAAAACAGTCAAGTCTTAAATGTATACAAAGCAGATTATATATTATATTATCCAAATATGTTTTACAAGTTGTGAAGCAATGACAAAAAATCTTTTTAAATATCAAATGGAATACACCAAGTCAATATATTCACAACATATGTTGAAGAACTTCAACTGAAGTTGATAATAAACACAATGAATATACAGTGAGAGATTAAATTACTAAGTTAAGTTTGGATCCAAGTATTTGTTCAAACAGTCTTTTAGTTTTAAAGTATGATAATATTATTATGCATAATCACAGTAATAAATCTATTCACAAGTATTTAAAGTTTGTATTAATGTCAATAGGAATTTCAAAAAAAAATTTTAAATAAATTTCTAAGTCAAAAATAAAATATACCAACGTTCAACACTCACAATCAAAATTGTTACCTCCCTTTCCCCAAGAGAATAATTATATAAACAGTGTAAAAAACTATCCTAATGAAAAATATATACAATGCCCACAAAGGAAATATTATTTAAACAAAGTTATTAAATAAAGAATTATGAAATGAGAAAAAAAAACAATTAACTCTCAACACAGTAAGCACCAGAACTAAATAATACTATAATACCAAGCAGACGGCCAAAGGAAAAAAAAAAACTCAACAAAATAACAAAGTGTTATCAAGATTAATTTTATAAATAATAAAAATCAATGAGTGTCACACTAACTACTATATTATTCTATATCCAATTAAATTCACAGTCAAACAGAATTACTAAACCAAAATAAAATAAAAATCACAAAACACAAACTATCAGCACTAACAATCCAACATGAACCAAAGGAAACAATGTATTAACAACTAAACTAAATCAAGGGAAACAATTTAACAACCAAGCTAAATCAAGGGAAACAATTTAACAAGGATAATCCAGCATAACTACATACATAAATACAGAATATTATAACATCAAACTCAATGCAAATCAAGAACACAATGAATAAATAAAATAAATTAAATTAAATGGGGCTGAAATTCTAACACTATAACCTACTTAAAATAAGGGCAAAGAGAACATACACCCAAACACACGCATGAAAGGACAGAACCCTACACAGCAAAGAACTAACAAAAACAAACAATCCCACTAACAGAAGAACAGAGCTGAAAATAAGAAAATAGCAACCCACAGACAGAAAAAGAATTAAGCCCTTAGTGCCCAGAAACTGTACACAGGCACAGCCGTTACGCCGGAGACGGCATTGTCACACAAAACAAAACATCACAGTCATACACAATATAATCAAGAAGTCCAAGGGAGATAAGCCCACTAGTCTAACTGTATATAAATATAATAACTAGTGGTGCCCTCAATAAATATAAATATGTATGACTTAATGCTAACTAACACAGAGAGAGTCTAGGGTCACCAAATGTAACGAAGGGTTTTTTGTGTATTATAATCTAAATAAATATATGTATAACTACTTATGGTGTAATGAATGAGTGTGTGAGTGTGGCTGTCTGACGTTCAGTATAAGGTGTGTGTTCTATCTCTGTTTACTATACTCATACACTGCCACACACGTACTTACAGACAAAGACAAAGAATACACAGCTATTTCTCTTTGCCCTCTGTTATTCTATTCTCATTCAATTATTCACATATACACAATAAATCCTTCACGTATACAACAAGTTACAGATACATTAAATCATACAACTATGTCCAGCATATAAATAAATCACACAGCTGATAAATAAGTACACATAGTCAATGTAGTACTTTTTCCCAGTTAAGTTGATAGGTGCACATAGTTACGTTCAGAGTTCAACGCTAGCAGAAGTCGTTGTCCTTTCTAAGGACGTCACTCGACTCTTCTCTTTTTCATTAGCACCGAAGCACAGAAAATGTCACAGTTTTTATTTAGGCCTACTGACCGTGTTTCGCGGATCAAACACTCCCGGCGCGGTATTCACAGCCAACGCTGGGGTCACAGCCACACACTGAAGACGCTGCAGTTGTCTTCGTGGCGTAGATCCGGAGATTTACTTCGGCACCGTTGTTGCAATTCTGCACCAGTGATGGTATCCGAAGGAGAGGCAAGGCAAAGATGGTGTCCACATCCGGTCAAGCCAGTGATGTCATGGGGACCAGATCCATCCGCCGCACATCAGGGGTTCTTTGCTCCGTAACCGCCCCGCTGTATTCTTATACAGCTAAAGTCCTAAAGAAACAGGTCTTTCCAGAGCACCCACAAAAACGTCCTCTCGCTTAGGCTGATGTATAGTCTCTGCTCTAACAACAGTTCACAAACTATTCGAAAAATTACGCAGTGACGTCATCACGTCTTCATACACAAATGTGTACGAACTGCGGTCGTTACATGGATCAGCTTGGGAGTGTTGGACGCTTTCTGCCGGGTGGTCACTAGGGCTTCCTATGATGTTATTATTTAGCAATATAGGCATTTTATATGTATATGTTTTGTTGATAATTTATAATGATGTTTGTATTCTATTTTGTTTTTGTAACCGGGGGTTCGAGTAGTTGGGGTAAAGCCTCAGCCGTCCCCTGCGTGGGATGTCTTTATTGTAAAGTGACTGGCCGGTGGAGGGCATTCAATTTTCCCACTAGGGTTGTTTCAGCAGATCTTTTATGCGGATCGGGGGTTGTCCGGTCCTGATTTGGCTCGGAAGAGTCCGCTGGACCTAAAGCAACAATCAATCAATCAATCAATCAATACAATACAATGTAATACAATACATTGTAATACAATACAATGTAATACAATACAATAAAATGTTATACAATACAATGCAATATAATGTAATACAATACAATGTAATGCAGTAAATTACAATACAATGTAATGCAATACAATACAATGTAATACAATACAATTCACTACAATACGACTTTATTTGTCTCATACAGAGTAATTATAATGCCCAGCCATAATGTATTAGATTTAAATTTTGCAAATATTAGACACCAAGAATGTATTAGTTATTTAATTAGTTATTCATTGCTTACATTAAAAGATCTGCTGAAACAACCCTAATGGTAACACTGAAGGTACTCCACCAGCCAGTCACTTTACAATAAAGACATCCCACGCAAGGGGCGCTAAGGCTATACTCTAATTTATCGAACCCCCGTTTACAAAAAAAAAACCAACGGAATATAAACATCATTATAATATATAAACAAAACACACACACACACACACACATATATATATATATTCCCAACCTGACCCAAAAGACCCCATACACAAATGAGGAGTTTTTGAAGAGTTTTCAAGAAAAAAGGTAGGTGACTGGTCTAGCGAAGAAGAAGATAGTATAGTAGATTAGAACAGAGTAGTAATGAGAAAGAACAAATTAGAAAGACAGCGACAGTGAGAATATAAAGAACTAAATTTCCAGAAAGTGGTCACTTGAGGCAGGCTCTCAGTGACTAATCAGATGCAGGACAGAAGATCCGTTAGGCAGTAACCCATCTTCTCCCCAGATTCGATCGGCTGAAAGAAAACTGAAGTCATCAAGGTAGCGTTGAGGGTGATGGGCATAATCAGCAACGTAAAATGTAGAGATGTTACAAAAGCACTAGCAAGAAAAAGAAAAATAAGGCGACGACGACGACCACGATGACGACGACGGCGAAGAAGAAGAGGAAAGAGCAACAACAACAACAACAACAACAACAACAACAACAAGGGAGCGGAGTAACAGAAGAGGGGAGAGATCGATCGTTGTTTGCCTGAAGAAGAAGGAGGAGCCGGAGCTGAATAAAGTCGCTTTGTACGCCCGGTGAGCTACTCTGCCAAATTAGTTTATAATGGCTGTTCTGTTCCTCATAGTGGGCTGTTTGAGGAGTAACTACGCCAGGCCCTTGATTGACAGTACTCATTAAAAACGTTATAATAAACAGCGTGACTCCTAATTTTAATATACTTCTTTTTATCTATAGACATGTACTTATTCCCTTATTAGTAAACCTTTTATCCGGAATCCGACTTCCTATCCGATGTCTGATTTTAACATGTGGTTCAGAATTTTATTATTTTATCATGCTTAAACCTTTTTATTAAGGTATTTCCTTTTAGGTTTTGAATATTACTGTTGCGTTACGATACTGGGTCTATACTTATTTACTTCTGCCTGCCTAGGTGCCCCCTAGAATTATCTATTTTAATTTTATAGTCGCCTATACGCCCTGTGTCCGGGGGCTTTACATTTTACCCTACGCTTTAACGGCCTACACAGCATGCTCAGTGATCGTTATGCGTGATGCTGTCTGTGAGAAAGCGGACTTAAATTAAGAAGTATATCTCAACAGGTTTTGACCGTAGAACTGCCATTTTCTTCTAAATGTCAGCTCGAGGGACAGCTTCCTTTACAGTTTCCTTCGCTAGGCCCATTCAGATCTATCGTTTACACTCTTGGTGCTCATCAAAGCAATCTCTCCGTGTGGTGAGTACAGCGACGTCGAATCAGTCGGTGTGGAGCTGCATGTATAAGGAAAGTAGATAAAGACAAAGCATTAAAAAGACACTTTTGTCGTACCTTAAAGGGCCCCAATTCGAAGACTTTGTTTACTTTTGGGGAAAACGGGTTTACTCTAAAATTCGCATTGTTATTACATTAATCAATGATAAGGGGGGGCTTTCTTGGCTCAAGCCAGCTAACCGCTAAAGTTTAAATTTTCCATTTGGGTTCTGCCAGGGAGGGATTTTGCCCTGTTTTAGCGGTACATCAGTACCATAACCGCGTGACCTTTAACCCTACTTCTGAAGGAACCACGCGGCTTGAAGAGTGCGTGTTTGGTATCTGCAGTAGGGTAGGACTTATTTTATTAACCAGATACAAAAAACCTTACGAGCCATTGTTTTTACAGGTTCTATCTCTAAGCTGGCTGTGGTAGATATTATTTTTAGCTCAAGAAAGTTGGCGAGTCGTTGCTATTAATAGGCACAAAACCTACGGATTTGCATTCGTATAAAACTAACTGTACTTTCTACTCTTATTTTTTGTGGTAAGCTTATTTTTGTCTGCAGTGGGACAACACTGACTGTGAATGTTAAAAAGATCTGTCAAGGGGCTGTGGTCAAAGCGGGTCCCTTTAAATTAAACTGCTTGTTTTCTCCAACTGAAATTTAATGAAAGAGAAGGACCCGGGTATCGAAGATGTTTAATTTGTTTGTTTGTGACAATGAATTTATTTAGGGAAATTGCATTGCTTTCGCATTAAAAGGTTTTATACTGGACACCCGTTCCTTAAATCTACCGCTCAGCCTTGGATAATAATAATAATAATAACAACAACAACAACAATAATAATAATAATAATGATAATAATAATAATAATAATAATAATAATAATAATAATAATAATAATAATAATAATAATAATAATAATAATAATAATAATAATAATAGATGCTACATTCGTGCGTTTTCCCACATCACCAATCAGGCTCAAAGCGCGGCGATCTCTTCCAGCATACACGCTCGCATATTTCACCCACAATCTTACATGCATGCACAACAAACACACATATATCACTCAAACTTGTGGTGTAAAGGCAGGAAGATCGTTATTAGAAGACGGAAAGGAAATCGAATTTTTTGTTACACATTGTGAGTTTACTGCATCCAATACCATTACTGAAGGGAGGGAGGAAACCAAAGTATCCAGAGAAAACCCTCGGTGATCTGATAGTCATGTACCTAAAGTCCATATACTAGCAAGAGGGTTTTAGACGTCCGTTCCTTTTTATGTACCGAGGTGATAAACAACTGTGCCTACTGTAAACACTTTTCGCTGAGGCGCTATTTTTTGTGTGTAAAATTTGAAGATGATGATGATGATGATGATGATGATGATGATGATGATGATGATGATGATGATGATGATGATGATGATGATGATGATGATGATGATGATGATAAATTGATCTTACGCTGCAGTGACGTTCATCGTGGAAAGTCGGGTAACTCCACCCGATGATATTGATGGCGCGTGTCAAACTGGCAGTGTTTGGTAAACATATCACAATTTGTATGAATTCCCCGGGCAGGTTTCCAGTACAGGAGACCGTTGGAGGACACACTTACCGTCGTACCGTCGTTGTTGTTCTGTCCCCGGACAACGTCGATGTTAGAAATTCTGGACAGAGGAAAGCCAGTCAGCGGCGACATGCCTCTCAACATGACAGATCTATCACTTGTTATACGAGTCTCGAGTCATTTTGTATGTGTGTGTGTGTGTGTGTGTGTGTGTATGTGTGTGTGTGTGTGTGTGTGTGTGTGTCTAATTATTTTATATTACAAGCGGCACGTCAAATCAACACTGTATTATTGTGAATAAAGATTTATTGACTTTATCTGACTTTTACAGCTACAATATTTGCACTGTGTAAAACATATAATCCAATATAGTTTGACAATGGTTAATTTAGAAATGTCTAGGTTATTTGGAGAAGGCGAACGTCTTAGCAAACGCCATAACATACAGACACTAATTACACAAACAAAGGAGCAATGCGAAAGATCTGACCTTGACATTTCACCAGATTTATATCATGCCCTTCATGTCACTAAGGACAAGATATTTGTCTCCCTGGTCAATGTTTTTTTTCATTCTTTTTCTTTGACTGTGTTTTGTCCTCGACATCGACAAGTGAATCTTGATCATCTTTTTTTCCAAACTGCAAAATCTACAGACATTTCTGTGATCTTGACGTTCATACATGGTCATCAAATGTCCATATTTATTAAGCAGTAATCCCCAAACCCATGCTACTGTGAGGTCGATCCATGTTGTGGCTTTACTTAAAGTTTAACTGATTAACAACCTCGTCAGGGGTTAGACTTCCATTCTTTAGACAGGTCTGGAGGGCAGACAGAACCTCGGTTTTTGCAGACCTTGTCACTGTGGGGTTCGTCTGGCGTGCCTTTAACTTCTGCAACAGATAGTCCTCCCTCGCTTTCTTTCGTTTTTCCATCAGCACGTTGAAGGTGTAGAGGAAAGGGTTGAGAGCAGAGTTGATGGGCATGACGATGATGGCCATGGCCACGTTGATTTCATCAGGAATGGGAGTGCCGGTTGACGCCATGACACCCAGCAGGCCGATGGGGAACCAGCAAGCAAAGTTCGACAGCACGACCGAGGTCAAGCGGCGAGCGATGGTCGCGTCCCGGTTTGCCCTGTCCTTGCTGGCCATTGAGTTCACCCTGACTGACCAGTAGATGACCACCTGACCTATGGCGATAAGGATAAAGAGAGCGAAGTTGAGCACGATCATCACGGTGAAAGAATATGTGTAGCCAGGAAAGCTGTCACTGCTGCTGAAAGGGAGCGGGATGCAGATGCCATTCTGATTGTAGAACTGCCAGTGGGACGTGGCAGGAAGCAATGGAACGATGATCAGCACGAACCCCGCAGCCCAGATAATGTCACAAGTGACAAGAGCAGATCTACAGCTGAAGGGGGCCTGTCTGAAAGGGAAGCGTAGCACCAGGAAGCGGTCCAGCGTGATTAAACAGATGATGAAGGCGCTGACCTCGCTGGACAGGAGAGACAGGCATCCTGCAATAGTGCAAGCAATGCTCTTCTTCCATTCTACATCGTGGAACAAATACTGACCCTGATAGACAAGATCTGCAGAGCCGACCACGACCAGGTAAACACCCATGAAAACATCAGCCACAGACAGGTTGGTAACGAAAACACCAAAGCTGCCGTGTGTTGATTCGTCCAAGTAGATCCTGGCCATAAAGCTGCCCACGTTGCCTACGATGGCCATGGCTGCAAAGACCCAGATAAAGATGCGATAGGTGTTGGATTTCAGCAAATCGTCGCACGAGGCCAGCAAGTCTTGTTTGGAATAACAGTTATTCAAGTTAAAATCAGCAGACAGCATGACAGGACAGCATAGCTTGTAGTTGTCTACGTGCACTGTCTGCAAGGATGTCAGACTGGTCAAAACGTCTTTCGGGAAAGTGGTCAGAGGACTTCCTCTGGCGTCCACAGTCTGCAGCAACGGCGTGAATTTGAATCCTTCCTCTGCGATTGTTGTCAGTTTGCTCCAGGATACATTAATCGTTTCCATATGCTTACAGTTGACAAAAGCGCTGCCGTTATAGACTGTGAGCTCAGTGAACGAGAGATCGATGTTTCGTAAAACCATAGGGTGGGATGTTGTCGCGTCAGTGTTGATGATATTTGACAGCGGGTTGTAGGAAAGATCGAAAACGAGAAGCTTTTTGAGTGAGCTGAAGACACCCATGTCAATGCTGGCTATCCGGTTGTGACTCAGGTCCAGGTACTGGAGATTGGGTAAGGTCATGATAGTTACTGTGCTGATGTTGGACCGGGACAGGTGAAGACGAACGAGCAGGCGGTTGCCGAAGAAGTCCTTTAAGCCCATGTTAGAGCCACTGGCGTCAAGATACCGAATGTGTGGGAATGCACTGGCACTGAAGTTTGTATTGCAGACAAAGGCCAGACCCTGACAGCGGCAGGCAGTGGGACAGTCCACCTCACATAGCAGTTCATCGTCCCACTGAGGACAGTGCGGCAGACCGTCACACACGTGGTCCGGATGCAAGCACACGTATGACCCCCAACAACGGTAAAACCCCGGACATACGAAATTTTCACAGTCTTTCTCATCCTCCTTCTCCAGGCAGTCAGGAATGTTGTTACACCGAAGGTAGACAGGGAGGCAAACGCCTTCAGGGCACAAGAAGTGCGTGTCAGGACAACTGTTTGTTGGAAGAAACGAGTAACTGCCCTTGCCGTCCATCTCTAGCACTACTGGCAAACGCACCTCTGGTAGTAACTGTCGATGAAACGGCTCTTTGCACGGTTCATCAGATCCGTCATAACAGTCCAGGTTCTGGTCACAGTCGCGGTAGGTACTGACACATTGTCCGCTGCGGCACTGGTAATCCTTCACAAGACAGGCTTCAAAGTGACAAAAATCTTCATCCGATCTGTCCAGGCAATGCTCGATGTGATCACACACCAGGCTGTAGGGCAAGGCCACGTGACCAACGCCGCAGTGAAACATGGCCACAGTCACTCCCCCAACCTCGCACCAATTCTTGCTTTCTTCCTTCACGCATCCACTCCGCGCATCACATGACAGGAAATCTTTTGTCAAGTGACCTTGGGGACATGGAACCATAGAGTGATTTCTGGAATCCAATGTAGAATTGAGTTTTGAGAACTTCATACTGCTTGCAGAATCTGTAGCGTTATTCCCTCTTCCTGGGGAAAGCTCGATGAGGGTTGTGTTTTTATCGAATTCGCACAAAAGATGGGTAAAGGAAAATTCCGCATGGCAGGCTTGCTCTTTCACTGTATAAGTCTTAGGGTCGAAGTAGGCACATAAGGGGGCTGTGGCGTTATAAGTGATATTGAGGAAGAATGCCGACCTCCCGTCCGCCCACTGCCAGATCTGGTGGATTACAGATAAAACAAGGTGGTGTAAGCCAGGTAGGTTCCAGTCGTCACCACAAAGGTGATAACGTGCTCTATCACAGCTGTTGGACAATGTCATAAATTATGAAAAGAACTTTAAATATGAATAGAATATGCAAACAATAATGAACTTTTTTAAAAACCCAGACTGCTCTGCAATAACTTTATTTTGAAAGGCCCACAAGCAGTTGATCATCTGATCATGAGTGGTATCTGTAGCTACGAACAAGTTTGGTTTGTCGGCAACTGTACGTCCATGCCAACATTATGATTTAGAGAAAGAGACACTTAACCATAACATGAAATCTGGATTAACTTTGATCTTGTCATCAATCAAGGTCACGTTTAAGAAAATTACAGAGAGAAGAAAGCTTGTTTGATGTCTAAAAATCTTTATGGTGGCTTACGTGCTTGTAGAAAGCCGCCACGGGGACTGCCTCCCGTCGCTCCAGCAGCTGGGCACCCATGAAGATAAAAAAACGCGGGTGTGGGAAGGACGCCACGAAAAGTTGGAAATCTCTAAATTTTGTCGGCAATCCCAGGGTAACCAGCCGCTGCCCCTCCCTCATGCACATCAAACGGGAGTCGTACCAAGTCATCTTTTGTTCTGTGGTCTTGTGAAACTGGTAGCATCTGAAACAAGCAGTACACACAACTGCAGTCATTGAATAAGCAGTTAGCACAACAACAGTAATTGAACTCGTAGTTAGCACAACTGTTATCATTGAATAAGTAGTTAACACAACTGTTATCATTGAATAAATATTTAACACAACTGATATCATTGAACAAGCAACCCCCGTGGGAGAGCCGGGGGTTTCAGTATAAATAGCATCCCCACTTTCTAGAAATTTAGTGCTTTAAATTCCCACTGTCACTGTCTTTCTCCTTTGTTCTTTGTCATTCCTATTCTGTTCTACCAATCTATTATACTATCTTCTTCTTCACTATATCAGTCACCTACCTTTTTTCTTGAAAACTCTTCCGGAACAAAACTCCTCATTTGTGTGTGAGGTTTGTTGCATCAGCTTAGTAATATTGGACGCTTTCTGCCAAATGGTCACTAGGGCTATGTTATTTTTTGGCTATGTAGGCAATTTATATGTATGTGTTTTGTTGATATTTTATAATGATGTTTGTATTCTTTTTTTTTTTGTAAACAGGGGTTCGATAAATTAGAGTATAACTTCAGCGTCCCCTGCGTGGGATGTCTTTATTGTAAAGTGACCGGCTGGTGGAGTGCCTTCAGTGTTACCACTATGGTTGTTTCGGCAGATTTTTTATGCGGATCAGGGCTGAGTCCTCTTTCAGCAAAGTTGTTGTCTTGATTTTGTGGTCCTGCTTCGGTTCTTTTAAGGTCCAAGGTCTAAGAATTCAAAGTGGCATGCATAAATTGTTTCTCTTCACAAACGGTAAAAATAATTATTAAATATAAATTATTTCTTTCTTGCATTCAAAAGGATAATTTCGTCACTAATATTTTCACTTATTCCAAAGATCTCTCTTTATCTCTCTCTCTCTCTCTCTCTCTCTCTCTCTCTCTCTCTCTCTCTCTCTCTCTCTCTCTCTCTCTCTCTCTCTCTCTCTCTTTGCTTATGTACAAAGTTCACACAAATCAATCACCTGAATACCTAAAGGTCCTTCTCTCTGCAGCCCAAAACAGTCGATCCATCAGATCTAAAAGATATTTATTGCCCTTACCACACACTGATAAATTTAAATCCAGCTTTTCCTTTTCTGGACCTTCAATCTGGAACCTCCTCCCAACACAAATTTAACAACAGACAACAGTTGGCAGTTTCAAAACAAAATTACGCTACCATTTATTCAATCAGATAAAATAAAACTAATATTATTAATGCTAAGTTGGTAATTATGTCACAGTCTTAATTTTCATAACGTATATATTAAGTTTGTTTTTTTTAAATTTCGTTTGTAATATAAACTGTCTCATATTTGCAAATGTAAAATTCATGTTATAATGTATATCATAAATGTGCATATAAAAATCAAATGTATTGCTTCATAATGATTAATTTGTTTCCTAAATATGTAAATTTTGTTGTTGTTGTGTACTTTGCTTTTAACTAACTGAACCTCTTAAATATGTAAATTTTTTGTTGTTGTGTACTTTGCTTTTAACTAATTGAACCTCTTAAGATTGTTTCATTGTTATTGTCTCCTAATAAGATTTGCTTTTAATGTTTCTAGCCGTGTATCATAGTAGTAGTGGTGGTATATATAGTTGTAGCAGTAATGGTGGTTGGGCTTTTGTCTTTTTGTATTTTTTGTAATAAAGGTTTTTTTTTGTTTTTTTTTTTATATATATAATGTTTTTGTTGTTGCCATTACCATTATGCAACGGGCGTGTTACATTATAAGACCATGTCTCTCTTCTGAAGATCAGCAGCAAGTCTTGTACAGAGAGAACGAGAGAGAGAGAGAGAAAGAGAGAGAAAAAGAGATCTTTGGAATGAGTGAAAATATTAGTGAAAAAATTATCCTTTTGTATGCAAGAAAAGAAATAATTTATATTTAATTATTATTTTTACCGTTTGTGAAGAGAAACAATTTATGCATGCTACGTTGAATTCTAAGCTAAGTAAATTGTTGATGAAAAAAGATTTTGTCAATGATTAAGAAAAGATAAACAATGTATAAATGGAATGTGATCAGTTGTTCTCAGCAGTTATAGAGGGAGATAATTTATAAATTACAATTAAATTGTTATTTAATTAGATTAAAGAGAAATACTTTGGGAAAGTTTGCTTATTTCAATTATGATAAAGGGAGGTAATTTATGAATGAGGTTGATAATTGATAGAACACAGAAAGGTAGTAACGTGCAGTTGGATGCAGAAGACCCTGTGGGTATTTTTCCTATATTGGTTGATTAATACTGTAATAATCCTATCCTATCCCTATCCTATCCTGTCCCGTAACCCGAAGGTCGTAGGGGCACCACAGATGATCGTTTAACCAGCATACTCCATCTTTCTCTGTCCTCAGCAGCCCTGATGGCTTCGCTCAGTGTCAAACCAGTCCATTCTCGAATGTTGTCCTCCCACCTCTTTTTCGGTCTCCCTCTTCTTCTACCTCCTTGCACTGTGCCTTGCAGAATAGTCTTTGCAAGGCCTGATGATCTGGTGATGTGTCCATACCATCGGAGTTTCCGTTTCTTCACCACTGTTAGCAGGTCATCGTGTTGTCCAATGGCTTGTGTGATGGTCTGTCGGACTTCGTCGTTGGTGATGTGTTGGGTATAGGAAATGCCCAGAAGTCTTCTGTAGCACCTCATCTCCATGCTTTGTATTCTTCGTTGGAGATCTGCTGTGAGGGTCCATGCTTCGCAAGCATATAGGAAGATGGAGATGACAAGGGAGCGCAGCAGTCTTACTTTGGAATGTAGACTGATGGTCCTGTCTTTCCAAATGGGCTTTAACCTTGTCAGGGCAGCAGTTGTTTGTGCGATCCTGGGGAGGACTTCCTGTCGGGACCCATTGTCTGATACAATGGCTCCTAAATATTTGAAGCTATGCACTGTGTTGAGGGATTGGCCTTGGACTTTGATGTCCGTATTGATGCCATTTTTATTGTTGGTCATTATTTTGGTCTTCTCTGCACTTATTTCCATTCCATAGGCTCTGGAGGTGGTGTCAAGCCTCTGTACCAGCTGTTCAAGTTCTTGTTCCTCTCCAGCCAATCCATCAATGTCATCTGCAAAACGAAGATTGGAGATTGTTCTACCCCCTATGCTGACTGTGCCTTCATGGTCTGCAAGAGCATCTGACATGATGCGCTCTAGGAAGATGTTGAAGAGTGTTGGAGAGAGTAGGCATCCTTGACGCACACCGATTGTTGTTCTGAACCAGTTCCCGATGGCGCTGTTGTGGAGGACTGCACTGGTAGCCTTGTCATACAGGCTTTTGATGACTTCAATAATTTTAGGGCTGATGTTGTACACTTTCATTGTTGCCCATAGAGCTGCATGCCAGACTCGGTCAAACGCCTTCTTGAAGTCTATGAACACATGATAGAGATGTTGTTGGTGCTGTAGGTATTTCTCACAGATTATTCTGAGGTTGAAAATCTGCTCAGTGGTACTTCGCCCTGCCCTGAATCCTGCTTGTTCTTCAGCTATGATCTGTTCAGCTTGGGGTTTCAACCTGTTGAGTATTATTTTCATAATCCACTCTTGTGTATGTTTTCGTGTCCTGGTATTGGCATCTCCACCTTGGAGTGTGACGTGGCTGGATCTTGATCGGACCTACCGGGAGCCCTGGTATCTCAGCTGACCTGAGCATCTGAGGGAACCACGCTGGTTGCTTACTGCCGTCCAGCGAGACTAACTTAGACCCCGTAAAGGAAACTTTTACTATTCCCTCATAAAATTGCTCACGAAAATGAACTGTAAAGAATGTCAGTTGCCGGTTGTATAAAGCCACATGTATGAAAAGATAAGATAAGATAAGATAAGATAAGATAAGATAAGATAAGATAAGATAAGATAAGATAAGATAAGATAAGATAAGATAAGATAAGATAACTCAACTTTATCATCTCTTTTAAGGAATTACAATCATATATTTAGTTGGAGTGGCAATTTCTATAGTCAGGTATCCTGTATATTGTGTATAATGTGTAGCAACTGAAAAATATTATTACTGCTTACGATATTATAAAGCCTGTGTGTATAATTAAAATCTTGTAAAACATTAGTTAAGTAATTAATAAATCTACAGCCACTTGTGATTTTGTACAGGCTGTAGCAAGAAAGACTGTAAAGGAAACTATTATCTCAATCACGTTTTTCTTATTGTTTGTTTGCCAGTTTTGTCTTCATTATGGTTAAGTGTGATTGTGGGTGGACAGGGAGGTGGGGGAGGGGGTAAGTTATAAATATGTAGATTAGGTTGCTTTTGTGTGAATAAACTTGTTGTAATTGTTTCCCTGGTGTTTTTTGTGTTATATACCCCTTGGGGTCATGAGCAATCTTGCCACTGTAGATTGTTCTAACCTATAAAGGGAAAAGTGAAAGCCCCAGTTGAAAACCTGTCTTTCCTTTATAGGCATGACTTTTTCACTGCGGCAACAGTACCCCCGTTGGGGTGCCGGGGGTTTCAGTATAAATAGTATCCCCACTTTCTGGAAATTTATTGCTTTAAATTCCCACTGTCGCTGTCTTCCTCATTTGCTCTTTCCCATTCCCTCTCTGTCCTATCACTCTGCTATACTATCTTCTTCTTCGCTAGATCACTGACCTACCTTTTTTCTTGAAAACTCTTCCTGGACAAGACTCCTTGTTTGTGTATGAGGTCTGTTGGATCAGCTTGGGAGTATTGGACGCTTTCTGCCGGGTGGTCACTAGGGCTTCCTATGATGTTATTATTTAGCAATGTAGGCATTTTATATGTATGTGTTTTGTTGATGATGTATAATGTTTGTATTCTATTTTGTTTGTGTAACCGGGGGTTCGAGTAGTTGGGGTAAAGCCTCAGCCGTCCCCTGCGTGGGATGTCTTTATTGTAAAGTGACTGGCTGGTGGAGGGCATTCAGTTTTCCCACTAGGGTTGTTTCAGCAGATCTTGTATGCGGATCGGGGGTTGTCCGGTCCTGATTTGGCTCGGAAGAGTCCGCTGGACCTAAAGCAACAATCAATTAATCAATCAATCATTTGTGTTATATATTGGGGTGGTTGTTTCTCGTGTGATGAGTACAAACTTGTGTTGAGGCAATGGATGTGACAATATTCATCATTATCTCAAATGACCGGGTTTCCATCCAGCAGAGCGATAGAGAGGAGAGAGAGAGAGAGAGAGAGAGAGAGAGAGAGAGAGAGAGAGAGAGAGAGAGAGAGAGAGAGAGAGAGAGAGAGAGAGAGAGAGAGAGAGAGAAAATATAGGCCTACTTACTTGTTGTTCTCTTCAAACGCATCCTTTCCACATTGCTCAGTTTTGTAGGGACATCCTTCCTCATCTTCTCCCCCGAAGCATTCCTGTCTCTTGTTGCAACGGAAAACGGGCTCAAAGTCGGCGTAGTTGGGTACAGAGCAGTTGTACAGGTTATCGGTCACTTTCCGTGGCTCTTCATTACTTCACACACATAGCAGATGCATCAGGGTAGTTGTATCTTAAAAGTGAAAGTTTGGAGACAAACTATAGGGATGTAATTGTGACCTTGGTTGAAGTTTAAGGTCACGGCCACCACAAAACCATTTCAATCACAAATATTGATTCTCACTAAGGAATACTGAAATCATAAGATGGCAAAATAAAACAAGTGGTGGCTACACAATGTATTCAACATCGCTTGATGTTTTTGACTTTAAAAAAATATTATGGGAGCGTACCTGATTTTAAAAAAAACCGCTATATATGATGTCAACTTTCGCTAAGAATGACTTCAAATATCACCTCTAGAAAATTATTTATTGTACGACTGTTATCTAGGACTAAGTTAATTCTTTTAAATTTAATAACCATGCAGTCTTCAAGGTGTCAACCATTCAAATGTATTCTGTTATTATCCAGCAGGAAAAAGAAGTGGTCTACTGATGATTTAAATCAGTGATAATATATCACAAACTGTCAGGTATCAAATGATAGTGTAACATGTGAGGTAAGGTCAGGAAAATAAATTATACTTGTTTAAAATCAGTGATAATACATGACAAACTGTGAGGTATAAAATTATAATTTAACATGTGATGTAAGGTTTGGAAAATAAATTATATTTGTTTAAATCAGTGATAATATATGACAAACTGTGAGGTATAAAATCATAATGTAACATGTGATGTAAGGGCTGGAAAATAAATTATACTTGTTTAAATCAGCGATACTATATCACAAACTGTGAGGTATAAAATGATAGTGTAACCTGTGATGTAAGGTCTGGAAAATAAATTATATTTGTTTAAATCAGTGATAATATATCACAAACTGTCAGGTATACAATGATAATGTAACATGTGATGTAAGGTTTGGAAAATAAAATTATACTTGTTTAGTACATGTGTATTTGCAATGTGTGATATTAACAGACATAGTGATCTCACTGGGGTGTTAACAATGTGTGATAATAACAGACAGAGTGATCTCACTGGCGTGTTAACAATGTGTGATATTAACAGGCAGAGTGAATCACTGGAGCGTTAACAACGTGTGATATTAACAGGCAGAGTGATCTCACTGGGGCGTTAACAATGTGTGATATTAACAGGCAGAGTGATCTCACTGGGGCGTTAACAATGTGTGATGCTAACAGGCAGAGTGATCTCACTGGGATGTTAACAATGTGTGATAATAACAGACAGAGGGATCTCACTGGGGTGTTAATGTGTGATAATAACAGACAGAGTGATCTCACTTGGGTGGTAACAATGTGTGATACTAACAGGCAGAGAGATCTCACTGGGGTGTTAACAATGTGTGATATTAACAGGCAGAGAGATCTCACTGGGGTGTTAACTCTAGAATGTGACCTAGCGTGGCTACTGTCAAGGTGTAAACGTCTATCCACATAATCCTTACAACATATGAGTAAGCGATGTTACTTGCAAACGCAATGCGAATTGTTACTTCCTTCCCATACTAGAGTGGAAAGACGTGGCAATACGCTGGTGGTTTTTGCTAGGTATAGCAAGGCAAGGCAAGGCAATGCGAGGTAAGGAATGTTTATCCCCAAACAAGCCCCATTATGGGCTTATGGACATGGATGACCAAACATGCGAAATAATTAATTATATAACATTTTACATGAAAAGATAAAGTAATAAATGGATACATATAGAATAATAATTTTAATCCATACACATTGTGGGTTCGGGCACTGAATAGAATAGACCCATCGTGTCGTAAGAGGCGACTAACAAGGGTGATGTCAGCACGGCATCAGTGGGCGAAAATCTTCTACACAGAAGTCACCGGCCAGGATGGAGGAACCTCATGTTACTACAGGTTCAACAAACACGTGCTCTGGGTCAAGGCGAACCACATTGTCCTCGTGGACATCGGCTGTGGCCAACAGCCTGGACAGGATGGGGCCCTGCCAGGTCTTCGCATGATTAAAAGAACCACTCACTCCATACCGGATCGGTCGTCACCCGGGTCACCAAAGACCGCGCCTTCCGCTGGCCATCAGGACGGAGGTGGTAAGTGTGTTACTGATGGACAACTTAGCAAGATCCGCACGAGAGACAACATTATCATAGGAACCTAGAATGTCATGACCCTAACTGCATAGGGAAAATTAGAAGAACTGGCCCACGAGCTAGACCACTATCGATGGAACATTTTAGGTATCAGCGAACTGCGCTGGAAAGGCCTAGGTGAAACAACGACCGACAAAGATCACAACTTTATTTCAGCGAGAGAGATGACAGGACATCGGCGTTGGATTCTGGTCCACAAAGACATTCTATCCACTGTCATGGGTTGCAGCCCAGTCTCCAGTATACTCATTATCATCCGTCTGAGAGCAGCCCCTTTCAATATCACCATCATCCAAGCCTATGCCCCAACATCAGACTATGACGACAGCAAAGTCGCGAGTTTCTATGAACATCTACAGGCAGCCCTTGACCAAGTGGCGAGGAAGAACATAGTCATAGTGGAAGGCGACTGAAATGCCAAGGTGCGCACCACAACTGGGGAGACACATGTGGACCCCACTGCAACGAGGCAAATGACAAGGGTATGAGATTCTTGAAGTTTGCCAGATAGAAAATTTGATACTGGTAAACACGCTTGGTCTCCACAAAAAATAAAGAAAAACGACATGGGAAATTCCCGGGGGGGGGGGGAAGCATCACAACCAGATTGACTACATCATGGTCAAGACACACTTCAGATCAAGCATCAACATTGGCAGGACACGCAGTTCTCCAGGAGCACACATCGGAAGTGACAACGATCTCGTGATGATGTCCTTTGGGCTCTACTTGAAGAGAGTAAACACAGCAAAGTGCATCAGACTGAAGTTCGACCTGGACAAAGTGCAAGACCCGGAGGTGGCAGAAATATCCCAGGCCACAATTGGAGGGAAAGGTGCACCACTGCTCATATTGGGAGCTGGTGAAGTAGATGTCAAACCATGGCCACCACCTTCAACTCAGCTGTGACAGATGCCACCACTGAGATCCTTGGCAAGTACTGACAAAAGAAGAAACCTTGGCTTGCACCTGATCTTTTGGACCTGTGTGATAAACGAAGAAAAAGAACACCTCACAGGGAGCTGATGTCTACCGAATAAGGACATCCGAAAAGGCATGCGCACGACAAATGAGAACTGGATATAAGATACATGCCAGGAAATAGGGAACAGTCTGAACAAACAACAGCAAGAAGGCTTACCAGGCCGTGAAGAGTCTGATTAGTTTTAAACAGTTCAAGGTCTCCACGATCCAAAGCAAGTCTGGCATATGCCTTACAGAAGAACAAGAAGTCTTGGATAAATGGATAGGGTACTGCTCTGATCTTTACAACCACACACCAAATGGAGGTCCATCAGTTCTAGAATATCCCCAGAACAGAGAAGAGGAAAAAATCCTCCCAATTCGAGAAGAAGTTGAGGCAGCAGTGCAATCATTGAAGAAGGGGAAGTCAGCGGGAATGGACAACAAACCCGCGGAATTGCTTCAAACAGTAGGAGAAGCGATGATTGACGCACTCATCATTATCTGTAACGAGATCTGGCAGAGTGGGGAGTGGCCTACACCATGGACCCTTGTCATCACTCTTCCAAAACACGGTAACCTTCAGGAGTGTGAAAATTACCGCACCATCAGCCTCATCAGCCATCCCAGCAAGATCCTTCTGAAAATAATACTCAACAGGTTGAAACCCCCAGCTGAACAAATCATAGCTGAAGAACAAGCAGGATTCAGAGCAGGGCGAAGTACCACTGAACACATTTTCAACCTCAGAATAATCTGCGAGAAATACCTGCAGCACTAACAACATCTATATCATGTGTTTTTAGACTTCACGAAAGCGTTTGACCGAGTCTGGCATGCAGCTCTGTGGGCAACCATTAGAGTGTACAACATCAGCCCTAAAATTATTTAAGTCATCAAAAGCCTGTATGGAAAGGTTACCAGTGCAGCCCTCCACAACAGCGCCATCGGGAACTAGTTTAGAACAACAATCGGTGTGCGTCAAGGATGCCTACTCTCTCCAATACTCTTCAACATCTTCCTAGAGCGCATCATGTCACATGACCTTGCAGATTACGAAAGCACAGTCAGCACAGTTTTGCAGATGACATTGATGGATTAGCTGGAGAAGAACAAAAGCTTGAACAGCTTGTACAGAGGCTTGACACCAACTCCAGAGCCTTCGAAATGGGAATACGTGCAGAGAAGACCAAAATGATGACCAGCAGCACAAATGGCATCAACATGTACATCAAAATTCAATGCCAATCCCTCAACACAATGCATAGCTTCAAGACCTTGGTTACTTCCTGTTTTCTATCTAGATTAGATTATTGCAATTCCCTTCTCATTGGCTTTCCAAATTCTATCCTCTCTCTGCTTCAAAAAGTTCAGAACTCAGCTGCCCGTCTTATCTTTAAAGTAAATCATCGCCAACCCTTCACACAACTTTCCTTGTTAAGCTACACTGGCTTCCTGTCGCGGAACGTGTTAAGTATAAAACTGCCTGTATCTGCTACAATATTGTCATCGGTTCTGCTCCTTCTTATCTATCTGAGCTTGTCTCCCTTTACACTCCATCTCGTTCCCTTCGCTCATCCACTGACTGTCGTCTTCTCCGTGAGGGCCGCTCTTTTGCTGTCCACGGCCCTCACCTATGGAATTCTCTCCACTTTCATGTTAGAAATTCTACCTCCTGTGAAACGTTCAAATCCAACCTTAAAACGTATCTTTTCTCAAAAGTCTTTCAGCAGTATCTATAGTTGTCAAAAGGGTTTGGAGGGGTGGGGGTGGGGTCGGGGGTGGGTGGGTTAAGTAGTAATTTAGTATGTTTTTGTCATATTGATTTACACAGCAGTAGTATGTATGCGTGAAAGAGTAACTTGTCTTATAATTAAAGTATATGTATAGTGTGTATATGTGTTTGTGTAAGAAAGTGTGCGTGAATAAGCGCTTAGAACCTTAGGGTAGGCGCTTTATAAATGCTAGTTATTATTATTATTAAATACGTAATTAGGAGCCATTGTACCAGACAATGGGTCCCGACAGGAAGTCCTCTCCAGTATCGCACAAACAACTGCTGCCTTGACAACGTTGAAGCCCAATTGCAAAGACCATCCTGCAAGGCACTGTGCAAGAAGGCAGAAGAAGAGGGAGACCGAAAAAGAGGTGGGAGGACAACATTCGAGAATGGACTGGCTTGACGCTGAGCGAGGCCATGAGAGTTGCTGAGGACAGAGAAAGATGGAATACGCTGGTTAAACGATCATCAGTGGTGCCCCAACGACCTTCGAGTTACGGGATAGGATAGGATAAGACAAACTACTAAAATGTTTGTTACACATAACGAACGTCTTTGTCGAGGACAGAGTCTGAGAAATTGTGTGTAGAATATTATCGTTGTTTAGGCGTAAACCGTGAAGCGACAAATAACAACGCCCCCAGTTGACTCAACTGTGTCTGAGTAGATCTACCTACTCTCTTAAGGGTGGGGAAGGTAAAGCAGCGAGGGAGAGAGATGGGCATCACCCTCATTACGCTGGCCCAAGACAAGTATGACCTCCAACATCACGCTCCCCTACGGCCACAAGGCTATGGGACCACCTTTACCTTTTACCTTACCTTTTTATGCGTAAATGAGAGAGTGTCTGAGCTGTTAAAGGAGATATTTCGGTGGCAGAAATACTGTAGAGCTCAACAGCAAACCGTCATTTTATAACACCAAAAGCAAATGGTTGTTTGTGAACCCGTGCACATTAATAGCAGTGTGATGTCAGCGTCAAGTGGTAGTTGTATCAGTGTAGAATAAAGTAGGCCTGGACTGACAGTTCCACATGTGTTCGTTTGGATACTTTTTAAACTACATACTTTTTTTAAAGGTGATAATTTTTTTTATTGTCTTTTACCATTAATAATGAAATAAACGTGCAATTGTTTAATACCCTGCATTCCAGACACAGAACGAGAGGAGACAGCAGTGCTGGTCGCAGGGTAATTTATTATCAATAATACATGATGCACTGTATTATCTGATGGTGCAATACATGTATTACTTCAATGCAGTACTATGCGTCCATTTTTGCCAACTGATGTTTCTATTATCGATTCCATTGATAACATAAGCTTTGATATAAGCGTTAGATTAGCAAAAGCTTTGATTGATTCTCCAGTTGCTCAGTTTATATAATTATGTATTTTATATGTATGGATGTATATATGTATCTGGTGTAAATGTGTGTGAATGCGTGCGTACGTCTTATCATCTCGATGAAGAAGACGTTAATAAAACAACCAACCAACCTGATGGTGCAAACTTTACCTAGTTAGGGAAAGCTTTAGTATTCGGATTGCTGTATGGAAATTCAGCAAGCATGTTGCAGATTGCTGGGTTCCATTGCCTTAGGAGAGGTCAGACATATGGATATTCAGCATGAATGTTACAGATTGCTGGGTTGCATTGCCTTGGGAGAGGTCAGACTGCAATCGTCTTGACTATAGGGGATACTGGGTAGGCATGATTCAACCATTCATCCATCCATCACCATTATCGCCACTAACCAGCCATTCTTCCATGACCTTCATCTCAAACATCCATCCATCCAACAATCACCATCACCTCCACTGACCATCCATCTAACCATCACTATCATCTCCAATGACCAGCCATTCATCCATTACCTTCATCTCAACCATCTATCCATTTATCCATCCATCACCATCACATCCTCTGATCATCCATCCATCCATCCAACACATCACCACCACCTCCACTGACAAGCCATTCTTCCATCACCTTCATCACAACCATCCATCCCTCACTATCACCTACACTGACCAGCCAGCCATCCAACCCCTCCAATGACCAGCCATTCTTCCATCGCCTTCATTTCAGAATCTATCCATCATGATTACCTCCACTGACCATCCATCCATCCATCTATCCATCACTATCACCTCCACTGACCACCCATCCATCCATCCATCCATTCATCACGATCACCTCCAGTGACCAGCCATTCTTCCATCACCTTCATCACAACCATCCGGAGAGGACCTGCGAGATGACAGTGTGTATTGAACAGGACACGTGCATGGTTTCTACGTGCATGTGGTCTTTCGTCGCGTCACCTTGTTCACCATCACCATCACCATCACCAGGGACTACGTTGCTTCACTACACACAGCTAAGGGGTTGCAAATATTGTTCCGGTCCCAAACAATGATGAAAACATTGTTTTGGATGAACGGGGATGAAGACAAAACACCCCCACTTTTATTGCAACATATTCGCGAATTTTGTACAGCTTTAACTGAAAAACACTTTTCGGTGGAATTCTCGATCAATGCATACTAACGTAACTAATAATTGGAGAAACGTGTAAGTTCGTTGTGTTTTGAGTTTTCCTTATTTATGAATCCTTTGGTCTATACTTTACTTGTTCTTGGAACAAAAAGTAAGGGAGTCACGTCACCAAAATTCCCTACATGACTCAAACCTAGCAATTTCATATGGTTTTGACAGAGTAGTCGGAGACATAAAAGAATGTTGAAGAAGTTCTAAACATTATACACAGTCTATATTTTTTCTTTTGGCAAGTACTAATGCGTCTTTTGTGTTGTTTTCTTTTTAAATACATTTTCTCAGATTATTTGAACAAAATCAAATGCTTTTTATTTCCTGTATTTTAATTTTTAAAAAAAAATTATAATAGCTTAAATCAGCACTATCTTAAAAACCAACCTGGACATGGTGGCATACATCATCTTAAAGCCTCTTTCGCTTTCAGTGTAATCACTGCGGAAATGGACGTGCGCTCGGCCAGGACCAGGGATGACATATAGGGGTAAGAAGCTTTGGTAGCCACACGTAAGCGAAAGCCTGTCCTGATTCAAGTCCATGTGGATAGTCTCCTTCCCATCATCCAGGGAGACGTCGTCAGGGCAGGTTAAATAACATTCTACAAAATAACAGTAATCGCAATATTGCACTTGCCACATAGCACGCATGTGATACATAATAATCTGATCAATCTAGGTCTGCTCTGATGCTTCTGAGACATCATCGATTACAGGCGCTCGTATCTGGACATGAGATAAGCCGAAGCCTATGCGTCTCTCTCTCTGTCTCTCCCTGTCTCTCCCTGTCTCTGTCTCTCTCTGTCTCTCCATGTCTCTGTCTCTCTCACTCTCCCTCCATGAATCTATTTACCACAACAACACTTATTACTGCTATATCCTTCGAGAAGACTCCTGCAACAGTGATTTATTAATCACACACACATAGCCTAGTCTGGGATGAAGACCCTCTCGTTTTTTCGAGATAGCAAGTTTGTTAGTTACATGCATTCATTGCTTACTGGGCCCAGCTGACTGCAAAGAGCCGAATCAAGACCACAAAATCAGGACCACAACTTGGCTGAAAGAGGACTCACCCCTGATCTGTATACAAGATCTGCTGAAACAACCCTAGTGGTAACACTGAAAGCATCTTACCAGCCGGTCACTTTACAATAAAGGCATCCCAGGCAGGGGACGCTGAGGCTATATTCTAATTTATTAAACCGCCGGGGAGCATCTGAGCACACAAACACACACACACACATACATACACAAACACACACACACACCATAACAAACATAAATAGGCACATTAGTCACATGGATTTCCACACACAAACACAAACACACACACACCATAACAAACATAAAATGGCACATTAGTAAAATGGATGTCCAGACACACACACACACACACACACACACATTTTTGTAAAAACGACATTATGATGACTGTTGTGAAAAAAACAGGGATTATTGTGACACACTTTTCATTTTCGTGACATTATTTTGACATTTTCAAATTTTTGAACCTGTCCCTAACCCTAACCCTAACCCCTAACCCAAACCCTAACCCTAACCCTTACCCTAACCCTAAAACAGCTGTATCTATGCCGGAACTCTATTTTGACGTCAAAATAGGGCAGCCTTCCAAGATAAGATAAGATAAGATAAGATAAGATAAGATAAGAATATTTATTTACCAAGTAAAAAACGTTACAAGGATTTTGGTGTGGCATGGCGACAGTGAAATACATCCTTTCTTGCACAGTCATTCATCGTGTCATACACTTCATTGGCCTATAACATGTATACAGCACTAAAGGATAGGTAACCACAGTAACATACATCACTCATCAGTCATATAAAGTTATGGAGTAAAACACACCCTGCAGGTAAAACAAAATACAGCATTAAAACAATTTAACAGCATTAAATAAAATGAAAATTATTAAGAATGTTAGGATTCACATCCAAATCTACACACACAACACACCACACACACACACACACACCACACACACACAGCATAGCATACTCGTACTCCTATTTCACAAAGGTACAAATCAAGCAATGGTTGTGAGTTTTCAGTTTATACAGATCATTCCATGTTTGGTGATGTACTGAGGACAGCGTCAGGGAAGAAACTGTTTCTGAATCGAGAAGTTCTGGCTCTTAAAGCGCGGAACCGACGGCCAGAGGGCAGAAGCTCGAAGAGACTATTGGCTGGGTGTGATGGATCGCAGACTGTCTTTTCCGTTTTCCGTTTCATTCGCGTTGTGAAAATGGAGGCGACAGATGGAAAGTCGCAACCAGCTATTTTGGAGGCAGTCTTAACAATGTGCTCGAGCTGTTTCTTTTCTATCGCGGTTGTGCTGCCGTACCAGACAGTGATAGAGAAGCACAAAATGCTCTCTATCACCGCGCGATAGAACTGTGCCATAATTTTACTAGACATACCGAACTTTCGCAGCTGTCTCAGAAAGTGGAGACGCTGTTGGCACTTTTTACAATAGAGGTGGTGTTATTATTCCAACTCAGGTCGCTCGAGATGACGGAACCGAGAAATTTGAACGAGTCGACCTGCTCAACGGTTTCCCCATTGATGACAAGGGGCAATACCGGGACCTTTATTCGGCGAAAGTCGATCACGACCTCTTTTGTCTTCGAGACGTTCAGTTCCAGGTCGTTGTCCGAGCACCAGCCAACCATTCTTCGAACCTCTTCCCGATACGCCGTCTCGTCCGTATCAGAGATCAGACCTTCGAGGGTAGTGTCATCGGAAAATTTTAACATTTTCACAAACGGGGTTGCAGATACACAGTCATTTGTGAACAGAGTGAAGAGTAGTGGAGAGAGAACGCATCCTTGTGGGGCGCCAGTGTTCAGTGTCCAAAAAAGTCAAAAGAAACCATGTGGAGTTCCACGAGTGTGTCACTGTAACGTCGTTTCTACATGCCCCCCCCCCCCCCCCCCACACACACACACACACACACACACATTTGTGTAGAAACGACGTTCTGATGACTGTTGTGAAGAAAACAGGGATTATTTTGACACACTTTACATTTCTTTGACATTATTTTGACATTTTCCAATTTTTGAAGCTACCCCTAACCCTAACTCTAACCCTTAATCTAACCCTAATCCTAAAACAGCTCTAACTCAACGGAGCACTATTTTGACGTCAAAATAGTATGGCCTTCCAAAAACGTCAGAAGAAACCATGTGGAGTTTCATGTGTGTGTCATCAGAACGTCGTTTCTACATGCCCACACACACACACACACACACACACACACACACTCGTATGTAGAACACTAAAAAAGAAAGAAGGCAAGTTTCTTCTAAAACTGTAAGAATCTAATGCAAAATTGGCTCTTTCCGTCTCAAAAGTTGACCTAGGTCGTCTCCTATAGGCGACGGAATAGGTCAAACTTTCTTCAAATTTTTCCCGAAAAGTGACTTTATTTTTTTCCGTCCCGGATAGAGCACGCCCTTGTACTTAAAACACTCTCATGCACTACAACTGCACTCCCCTGCACTAAAAGAGCACTCCCGCGCACTTACAAAAAAGTGGGTGGCTGGAAAAAAGTGGGTGGCTAATACACACACCCATTCTCCGCATAAAAAGCAAGGTCAGTCACCCATTTCAAGGCTTATGTCTACGCACACACACACACAGCCAAGGGTACACAGTACTACCATGACTTTCCTGAAACGCCACATACGTTGTGCTTACAATGGGTCATATTTCGTCCCCCTTTTAAAGTACTTTTAAGTGTTCGAACACTAACCCTAACCCTAACCCTAATTTGTCCATTTTTTGAAGCTATCCAAAACTCTAACTCTAACCCTAACCCTTAACCTAACACTAAGCCTAACACAGCCCTAACCCTAACGGAACACTGTTTTGACGTCAAAATAACGTGGTCCGTCAAAAGAAAGTACGCAGAGTTTCAAGTGTATGTCAGAATAACTTACTGAGTTTTTCCCTAGCCACACACACCTACCCTCTACCCTCACCCCTCACACACACCTGATAAACATGTTCAAAAGTGGTAATTTTTGTGACTGTTCTCTTTTTTTTTCTTTTTTTTTTAAAGAAACATATTGATCTTGGAGTAATTGATCACTATTGAATTTATATACGTTCTGGAAATACGTTGATATAGTTGGGAATCAGAACGAGGATGTCTGTCTGGCTGTCGGTCGGTCCGTTGTTTGCCGAATCTAAAGAACAACTAAACAGTCCTAGGTCACACTTCACAGGAACACTACCTCAGTTAGTAGCTGGCCTCACGAGCCATTGTATTTGTTCTACCTCTTTGATAAACATCTTGTGTTCTATGTTTTAAAATAATGGCTGAACCCATTTTGATGATTTTGGTATAAATAAGGTGTAACAAGAGCCCCGTTTCCACTGCCTTTGAGCTTTTGCTTGTTTAGTCAGTGTAGACTTAAAAGGTTACTGTTAGTCTAAAGTAGACGACAGAAGTGATCATGCGCAACACAGTTGTAGCTTGATGCAAGCACAGTTAGTGACATCATCGCAGCCTACGATCGAGCTTCGAATTTTACAGCCACTTAGCTGTTTCAGCCAATGAGAACACAGCTAGGTTAGATAGAACCAGTTCTGGGTGATTCAAGCAAAGAGATAGAACATCAGTCTAGTTTAAAACGCTGAGCAGTACACAGTACACTCAAGCAGAAATCTCTCTCCTGAAAAGATTAGACAGCAGTACTTGTTGAATATTTGAATTCAATCAAGTAGCCACACCCTGACATTGTCAAACGGGTAAATAAACATACTTCTGTTTCATTGTGATGTATTTATATTATGGTTGAAATGATGTTTGTGAAATTTGCAATGCTTGAGAATTGTTAGTCCCACGTTGCGTGTCCACGTGGCGATCACGACCGGCCGACGCCATGTTGTATTATGTACGGATCCACTGTTGTTTAGCCTATATGTATGCTTGCAGACCAGTGGCTGTACCCAAGAATGTTTATAATATTATTATTTCTTTATGTGTATAGTTAGCCACGATTTATATTTATATATCTATAAGAAATTAGAGTGGAGATTCCAGTGGACCACAGACTTAGCAGAATGTTCGTCGCTTATGTATAGAGATGTGGAGCTATCACTGAGGGCTACTTTGGCCTTCAGTGAGACGCTCTGCACAGACCTATTATACAGGGTTGTGCAGAATTTCGTCTCATATGTTACAGACGAGCAGGCGTTATATCGTGAGCCCAACTCAGCAAAAGACAAAACCACGTCGACGCTTAAGGTTGGCTGCCGAGGCATCTCCAGCATTGTGCGAAGATAGCCCAACCGACGAACCACAAAGTCAAAGACTCCATGACAACACAGTTGTCAAAGGCAACATGTTATATAATATTCTAATTCTGCGCCTGTGTTATGGGTGATTCTTTGGTGATAGTTTATGATAGGAATTGATAGGGATGAAGAGGGTGGAAAAGATATCGGGTATTGCGCAGTAGTAACCGGGTAACTGTAGCTTTGTCAATAATTAGGTATACAGTCTCATGTGAGCGATAACGTATATTGCGTGGAACTGCCAATATTTATGAGACGTATAGACAGGTAAAGCTCAAAAACGTTACGGATTTGAATGCGAGTGAGATTGGAAGAGGACTAGGTCGAAGCAGACGAATTACATTTATAAACTTTTCCCATCATTGTGATATTTCTCTAAATCGTTTTGGTTGAAGCTAGGGCACAGTGAAGTGAATATTTTGTGATAGATGTTTTTCTCTAAATTTAATTGTAATAAAGTTCGTTTTGATAGTTATAATTAATTAAATTGGAAAGCCTCACAGCTAACAGTACATAAACAGATCTAAGAAGCTGCAAGGCAGAAGGTTACGGATTTAGTAAACAGCGCAAAGACAGCTTTTTATTCCTCTCTTGTTTCGAGCTCTTCAACGTGCAGACAGCTGTTTCACAACATGTCCTCACTTTTGGGTAAAGTAAAACCGGTGTCTCTCCCTGTTGTGTCTGATATAAAACTGCTCCCGGAAATTTTTGCTGATTTCTTCTGCAAAAAAATTCTCACAATTCGCCAAAGTTTTCCTTCTCCAGACCAGTCTGTTGTTTTGCATTCTTCAACTTTTTCTGGCACTCCATTGGTTAAATTCAGTCCTGTTTCAGAGGATTTCATCAAAAAACTATCCTTCAAACTCCTCCCAAGTCATGTGAACTTGACCCCATGCCCACCAAATTTCTCTTTGAGCACCTTGATATTTTACTTCCCACTATTACCAACATTATGAATGAGTCTATTACATCTGGTATTGTTCCCCCTGAGTTCAAGACTGCTATCGTCAAGCCTTTATTGAAGAAATCCAACCTCGATAGTAATGATCTGAAGAATTACCGACCTATATCCAATCTTTCTTTTCTCTCTAAACTGCTTGAACGTCTCATTCTTTAGCAACTTCTCTCCCATATATCTGCTCACAGTCTTCTTACTTCTCATCAGTCTGCTTACCGTCCTGGGCACAGCACAGAGACCGTTCTTCTTCGCGTTCTAAATGATCTTCTGATTTCTTTAGACAAAGACAAAATTTCAGTTCTTCTTCTCTTGGATCTTTCGGCCGCTTTTGATACTATCGATCATGAAATTATGTTATCACGTCTCAATAACGATTTTGGAATCCAAAACAGTGCTCTTGACTGGTTTCGGTCTTATCTCTCAGAAAGAAAACAAGCTGTTCTCGTAAACGGTATTAAATCTACCGCACAACCGCTTGATTTTGGCGTTCCTCAAGGCTCTGTGCTTGGCCCTATTCTGTTCATTCTGTACACCTCTCCTCTCTCACGTCTCATTAACTCACATTCTGTCCGCCACGAAATGTATGCTGATGACACCCAACTTAATCACTCTGACTCTCCTTCTAACTACAATCATTTAGTTCAGACCTTCAAGATTGTGTTACTGAGGTAAAATCTTGGATGTCAAACAACCGTCTCAAGCTAAATGATAACAAAACTGAGGCCCTCCGTGTTTCTCCGTCATCTGCAGACCCCTCTTCTCTTCCCTCAACTATCGCTGTTGAAACTACTTCTATTTCTTTTTCCGACACTGTTCGCGATCTTGGGTTTTTTCTCGATCAGGATCTCTCCATGCAGCAACACATTGCAAAAACTTGTCAGATTGCATACATTGAACTTAGACGCATAAGCTCCATTCGACAGTATCTCACACAAGAAGCAACAAAAACACTAGTTAGCGCATGCATTCTGTCTAGATTGGATTATTGTAATTCACTCCTTGTAGGTTACACACAGAAAGTCATTAGACCTCTTCAGCAAGTCCAAAACTCTGCAGCTAAACTCATCTTCAAAGCACGGAAATCACAGCATTGCACGCCTCTCTTTCAAGAGCTACACTGGCTCCCAATTGAACAACGAATTAAATATAAAACCTCATGTCTCTGCTACCACATCATCTCTGGAACTGCTCCTAGCTACCTTTCCGAACTTTTGACTGTCTATGTTCCTTCTCGGTCTCTCCGCTCCTCTGCAGATGAAAGGATGTTCCGTGTACCAGAATACCACAGGGAGAGACACGGTGGTAGAGCTTTCAGTTACTTCTCCGTTCAGACCTGGAACTCGCTACCTCGGTCCGTCCGTCACAGTCCTTCACTAGCGTCTTTTAAAACGAACTTGAAGACGCATCTTTTTAGATAGGCCTTTTCTTAGGTGCCATGAGTGAATGTTGTTAGTTATTTTTGGTGTTGAGATGTATATGCGGTTGCGTGTTATTGACCAATGTACGCATGTTGTGTTTACATTTGTTTGTGTAAAGCGCTTTGTGATTTTGGAAAGCGCTGTATAAATTGCCTGTTATTATTATTATTATTATTATTATTATTATTATTATTATTATTATTATTATTATTATTATTATTATTATTATTATAATTGTGAATTGTAACTTTAATGCTCTCAAAACGTCTGCTTCGACACGTGTGAGAGAATTTATTATTTGGATACTTTATTTGGTGTGTGAAGGTTGGTAGTGTTGATTTTGTTGGAGGTTTGGATTTTATAATTTCTTTGAAATAATTTTCATTACATGTATTAGTAATTGATAGAATAAATATTAAATACGTAGACTTTAAATTTTGATGTAATAACGTTTGTGCAAACTATTTTTTATATTTTCGTTATTGTGAATGAAAGAATCCGTCATAAATTAAGTTAGAAATTCAAAGCAGGTGTTGTGTGAATTAATTGTTTGTTATAACTTCATTCTTCGCTGTTTCTATTGTTTGGTGTTGTCGTGTCTTGAGATTTCAAATTTATTCTATTCTTGATCTATTTTCCTTGTCGGTGCGCTCGGTCCGAATGCGGCTTCCGAACCTATGAGTCGGATAGCGGTGCTCGTGACCTTGCGCATTACGAAGCTGTGATAAAACCAATTAATAATATATTTGGTTACTTTTCATGAAATAATTTAACGGTCATGGAAACAGCTTTTTGACAACAGTTTGTCCCAGAAGCGACCTCAACGCAGCGCTTCAACCACGCAGTTAAGTGCCACCAGAACCGGTTAACCAGTGCACTAAAACTCTGTATAAACAGGACCACAGTAGTCCACTCTTCAAGAACTCTGACCATTAAGGCAGAAAGTAGCCAGTGCCCTATGATGAAAAAGTAGCTGCCTAGATTATCAGCGAGCGAACCATTCGCATTGACAATGGAACTTTTAAGTTAGTTTCGTACTTGGAATATCGTGTATAGAGTAGAAGAAATAAATGTGTAATTTTTACTGTTATCAAGTGGCTGGACTACATATGATTCATTGCCGTGCGAAAGCTAGTGTGACAGTGATCTTTTACCATTTTTCTATCTATCTCTGTACCCCAGCCTAAACACAGACCGAGCTAAACAAATAAATGTATTAAGTGAAGTCATAGGGAGATTTCTAGCTATCCCCATAGACGAGGAGGTAATAGCAGTCCATTGTGCAGAGCCCAGCAACAATAAAAACCCCGTCACATAAGGTACTTCAATTCATGGCCAATAATTCATGGTCGGTCCGTTGGTGGGTCAGTCGGTAGGTCGATCGTACGGTTGGTTGGTATTTCACATTTCTTTTCAAAACACATTTGTTTGTATTATTTTAACATCGCTTCACTGATTTTTAAAAAAAAATTATTTTACTATTTATATACTTTATTATTGCTTAACTTTTTATATGTTCACATTTGCACGTTCTCAAAGGTCAAAGTCACTGAGGTCCATCATATATAATAATAATAATAATAATAATAATAATAATAATAATAATAATAATAATAATAATAATAATAATAATAATAATAATAATAATAATAATTTATTTTTTTTATTTTTTTTATTTTTTTATTTTTTTGAACCTCAGTTGCATGCAGACCTAATTCACCTTTTTGTTTCTTTTTTTTTTTAATTCTTTCTTTTTTTTTATCTTTCTTTTTTTTTTCTTCTTTTTTTCAATCAGGGTTTTTAGGTCTTCTTCATTGGTTCTTTTTTCATATTTCTTTATGTGGAACATTTTATTTTAAATTAACATAAATGTATACATGTAAATTTATAATATCAAAAGCAATAGGCAGTTTTCCGGTTGTCATTGCATAAGTTCGTCATTATTAATCTTTTTTAAAACCTCTAAGCTTCATTTCATAATCAAAAATATATTCAATTATCAATCTGTCTCCATATCTGAATTTACTAATACAAATTTTTCCAATCAATAAAATATGGTTAATCAATTGCACTTCTTTTCTAAGCATGTTCTCTACATTATAGCCAAGTAAAATATCCTGTTCAGTAAGTCTTATGTTTTTTCCTGTGTAGAAAGCAATTTCCTTTTTAACATGCTCCCAGAAGTTACGTAGTTTGTCGCATTTACAGAAAAAATGCTCTATATAATCTACTTCGTTGCATAGGTCACACCTGTTTGAGTCTTTAATTTTCATTTTATGTAGGAGAATGTTTGTTGGATAAATATTGTGAAGAAGCTTCCACTGCAGTAACCGCAGGCGTTCTTCCCTAGTACACACGTTAGGTAAGGACCAATGACATTTGTCAATAGTAATGTTGTATTTGTTTCTCCAAAAATTAATACTTATAGGGGGACAAGCTTTGTCTTGAGTCAAGAGCGTCCTAAAGTTGCGGGGTGTAATATCATTGGGGTTACAGGCCTCTCCATACAGTGCCTGTGTTTCTGTCTCGCGCTCTCTCTGCTGTTGCCTCCACGCCGCACGCAGTGCAGTACCCAAAGCTGCATACTCAAAGTACAGCGATGGGCTATGACCAACAACGTTAGCGATTTCACCTAATGGACGCAAATCACCGTTCACCCACACGTCTTCGACAAAATTAATGCCCACTTTGGCCCATTTCTCAAAGAAGATAACTTTATTCCTGAATAATATTTTGGTATTATTCCAAAGATATGATTGGATTAATGCATTCTTTTTAACCCAAAGCCTTTTATTTTCTAACCAGCAAGCGAAAGCTTGTCTCCAGAATGACGAGTTTATTTTATCTAAACCAATGAATGATTTTACACTAGCTGAAGCGTTAAAGCAAACTAACTTGCTTCCCATACAGTTGAAATGGTTTACTGGAATCAGTTTCCATTTTCCGTTGCTTTGTTCGTTGAGTCTCGCCATCCAGTTTAACAGAAAGGAAGTTTGCATGTCCAGGATGTTAATCATGTTAAGTCCGCCCTCCTCCCTATTGTTACACACGACTCTTCTTTTCACCTTCTCAAAGGCCTTTCTATTGGAATATTTCTTTTTCCACAAGAAACGAAATAATATGGTGTTAATTTTAATCAGTACGGTTTCTGGAATGATTAATGCTTGCATAGGATATACAAACTGAGATATTAAAAAGGACTTTATAACACAAAGCTTACCAGAAATGCTTAAATTACGTTTTGCCCATTGATATATGATTCTTTCTGTGTTTTCCACCCTCTTTACCCAGTTGTCTTCAATCATAGAAGCAGGTTTATCACCTCTAAATACAATTCCCAGAATTTTCATCTGTTTTTGAGTTTTAAAGTGTCCCAAGTTTTCATTACTGTTTTTCATTGAACCGATCCACATCCCTTCAGTTTTCTTTTCATTCATTTTTAATTTGGATATGTTTGTGAATTGGTTTATAGTTGCTAATGCCAAATTCATGTCTTCTCTATCAGTAAAGAATAAGGTAATGTCATCGGCATACATCGCCAACTTAAGTATCTCTGTCAAGTTAAATGGTCCAAGATACGCCTTCGGCAGCTTAACGCCTTTAATACGGGCGTCTTGACGAATCTTACAAGCCAGAATTTCAAGTCCCAACACAAAGCCCGACGACGAGAAGGGACAACCTTGACGGATGCCGGAATTTACTGCAAAGAGCTCTGAGATCCAGCCTAGGTAGTTTATGCAGCTCTCAGTGTTATTGGTTAATACCCTAACCCAGTTGATAAATGTTGAGCCAAACCCAAACCTCTTAAAGGCCCAAATTAAATATTCTTTAGAGATAGAGTCGAAAGCTCTGGAATAATCCAGCGCCAGAACGATCCCTGGTTTGTTGCTTTTATCCATAAACTCAATAGTATCATCAATAAGTCTAATTAGGTTGCTTGCTTTTCTACCTTTAATAAACCCCACTTGGTCATCTGAGACAAGATCCGAAATAACGCTTGATAAACGTAGTGCGAGGCATTTTGCTAGAATCTTGTAGTCGGTGTTAGTTAAAGAAATTGGTCTCCAATTGCCTAGTTCATCTCTAGGAAGCTCCTTGCCTTTATGGAGTAAAGTAATAACAGCCCGTTTTTGCAAGACTGACATTTCACCTTTAGTATAAGATGCCTGTATTGACTGTATTACCATTTCTTTTATCTTAGGCCAGACAAATGTCATAAATGCCGTTGTTAGACCGTCTAGTCCCGGGGCGGTACCCGTCTTCATACTTTGTAAAGCTTTTCCTATTTCATGTTCTGAGATCGGTTCGTCTAGCTTTGTTTTTTGATCTTCACGTAACTGGGGAATGTTTAATCCACGTGTAAAGTCCTCTGCTTGCTCCTCATCAAAAACTCCTTTTCTACTAAAAACATTACTGTAGAATTTGACTTGCTCCTGTAAGATATCGTTTTGATTCGTTAACATTTCTCCATTTTCAGCCTTAAGTCTGTCCATTACTTTAGCGCTAGCTCTTGCTTTCTCTAAGCCTAAGAAGTAACTGGTGTTTTTTTCCCCTTGAGCAATAAATTTCTCCCTTGATCTAACTTGCGCACTCTTTGCAGTTTGCATTTCAAAAACCTCTAATTGCTTTTGTAAAGATATTTTTCTATTAAGTAATTCAATATTTGTATTGTCTGTTGCCAGCTGTTTGTCTACTTCATTTAACTCTGTCTGTAGATTTTTGTTCTGTTGATCAAGGCATTTTTTCTTCTGTGTACTAAATCTAATGCAAAATTCTTTAATTTCAGTTTTACAGTAATCCCATTTTTCCTGTGGATCCATTTCCTGGTTTACATCGCTATATTCTGCTAACATTTTATTCATACCTTCCACAAACGTCTTATCTTGTATTAGACTATCGTTAAATTTCCAATAAGACGGACCTCTCTGAACAGAAGATAGAGAATACTTTATGCATAACATCCTATGACCACTCTGCGCTACAGAAAATATCTCACAGCTGAAGCATTTCTCTAATGCTGCATCAGACGCAAACACGTAATCGAGCCGTCTAGCAACAAAAGGGCTTTTTCGCGACCACGTATATTCTTTTTCTTCTTGGTGGTGCAAACGCCATACATCATGTAGCTCGCATTCCATCGAAAAAGTATAAAAAAGGTCTACATCCACTGTTCTGTGGCGTTCGCCACTAATGATGTCCATTTCATTATTTTGCACGCAGTTAAAGTCTCCGCATAAGATTATTTGATTTTCGTGTCTACTGTTAATACACATTTTTAGTTGTTGTAAAAAAGCTGCTCTGTCAGTACTTAAGTTAGGTGCGTATGCATTCACAATACAAATAGGCTCATAATCAGTTTGTATACAAATAATCATAATGCGCTGACTGCTCTTAACACATTCAACAGCATATGGAAAGTGTTTCTTTATTAGTATAACCTGGCCCATGCTGTGGCTAGTACCAGGACAGTACAAAATCTGCCCTCCCCACTCCCTTTCCCATTGATCAACATCGTTATCCAATATGTAGGCCTCTTGTAAACAAATTATATCAAATCGGTTTTTCTTAAAATTGTGAAACATTGATTTTCTCTTCAGTCTATTACGCAAACCGCGTACATTTAAAGAGCATACAGAAATACTCGTCATTAGCACTTTAAGTACTCGCTACTAGTGCTTGCCACCACATCCGTCCAAATCAATAAGAAAGCCATTATTCCATAAACATATTGACGCCGTTAGTATAACAACCGTCCTTCACCTCTACATCACCCCCCACCCTCGTTGTCATCGTCGATGTGTAAGCCTGCGTCGTTCTCTAGGTCCACCTTGCGGTGCTTCTCCGCCTGGCCGGGCGGCGTGCTGCCCTCCTGCAGCTGCTTGCGCTTCACGGAGCCTGAAGACGCCCTCCTAAAGCCGTCCAGTGTCAGCTGGCCAGCCGACGTCGCTCTGGTCCGTGGTCTGCCTCTGCCTGTGTGGTCCTCCTTGCCTCCACCTCCGTCCTTCCTTGACGGGACTTTAAACGGGGTGCTGGGTTCGCCACCTGCTGGTGTGCTGTTCTGGCTGGAGTCCTTGTTCGCGGGTGCTTCGTCCTTCTTCTCCATCGCCGCCTGGTACCCCGCTGGGGTGAGGGAGCACTCTGGATCCCCTGCCTTGTGGCCGTCTTGTCTGCACTGCCTGCATTTGATTGGAGCGGAGCAATCGGCCGCCATATGTCCTACCTCAAGGCACCGCCTGCAAGCAGCCGCCTGCTGACGATCCGCTGTCTTCTGTTCCTTGTGGTATAAGGATGCTCGAAACGGTCCAATGTCCACTGTCTTGGGTAACGGGTTTTGTGGCACTTCTATATATAGAAACCTCCGTCCTGTTTTCCAGTGGGTGAGTTTCCCCTTTTCGTCCCTATCTCTTTCATGTATTAATTTAGAGAAAATGTTGACCCCAAGGGTCTTAACCGTCTGCACAATGTCTGTGTCTGTGTAGGACAACGGAATGTTACTGACGATCAGTTTTGTTGTCGGAGGCTGTTGTTCCAGTCCTGTTTGACCTTGATTCTTAGCACTTTGCTCCAGAAAGGGATTTCTACTCTTCAGGCTGATTAGGACCCCCCTCAGAGCCATTGATTCCCTGTATCACGAGCTTTTGTCTGTGCTCTCTTAAACGAGGATAGATCCTCCATAACCCTCCGATACGCTGCGCTCCTTCAATGGTGTTATAACCACAAATTCGTTCTGCGGCCGCGCAAATTTCTGCGGTGGTGTAAGCCTTGTTATCAAACGACGGCAGTTGATTGTTTATCACGAATACGGGCTCGCATCTCTCCTCTCTCTGCGTCCCTTCGCCCTTTCCACCCTCAGCCATACTCTTCTTTCTTTCTCAGGCGAAGCCTACGCTGCACTATCCGATAGACACCGCCGGAGTTCACGTGCAAACCGAGTCTAATCAAGCTCGTGCGAGCGCAATGCGACACAATGGCAGACACCCAAACAAAATAACAGTGACTGAGAAACCGGTTGACGAAGACAGAAAAATTATAACTACACAAAAGTCACAAAGAAAAATAACAAAACAAAAAAGCCATTTGAAGCACCACACTCTTACGAAAACGACGATACGAAAAATTAATCCTTCACTGTCCAAGAAGTTATCGTAATCCAAAGTAGAATGTCGAGCATCCGAAAACACAACCTTCGCTCATGACGCATGAGCGGCTCTCCCAATAATAATTTAAAGTTTGGAATTGCACTTTATAAAAATAATAATTTATTTTTATAAAGTGCAATTCCAAACTTAAACGTCCGCTCAAAGAGCTCACACCCATACTGCCACACAAGCACTTGCAGAACAAGACACTGTACGATACACTTAAACATGGAGCATAAAACAAAAAGTAAATAATTTTGTTTTGTTTTGTTTTGTTGTTTTAAACAAAGGATGAAACTACATACATCTAACACATGCCCACACACAAACACACACGCAATCAATATCTGCAGCCAAAACAATAACATAAAATTCGTACATGTACACCTTTGCAATACAGTTAAACAAAAGTTAAAAAATTTAAATAAATAATAAAAAAAATTTAAAAAGGGTTTAATCTTTACCTTACTTTCCACGTGACCTTGAACACTCACGGTTGATCAAACTAACATCAATTAAAGTTTTATGAATTAAATCAAGGTGAACCTTTACCTTCATATGACCTCTGATGATCATATTTAATCAAATAATACAGTCGTAGACGACATTGGTGAAATGTGCAGAAGCAACACACTGTACGATGACTCCTTCTGTAAGGTTTATGCAAGGTCTCCATCGACCTTGTGTGTCCTATCCTATCCCATCCTATCCTATCCAGTCCATTCTCCAATGTTGTCCCCCGACCTCTTTTTCTGTCTACCTCTTCTTCTGCCTCATTGGACCGTGCCTTGCAGGATGGTTTTTGCAAGGCATGATGCTCTGGTGACGTGGCCATACCATCGGAGTTTCCGTTTCTTCAACACTGTGAGCAGGTCATCGTGTTGTCCAATGGCTTGTATGATGGCCTGTCGGACTTCGTTATTGCTGATGTGCGGGGTATAGGAAATGTCAGAATTCTTCTGTATCACTTCATCTCCATGCTTTGTATTCTTCGTTGTAGATTTGCTGTGAGGGTCCATGTTTCGCAAGCATATAGGAAGATGGAAATGACAATGCAGCGCATAATCGTCACCTATACTCTTAATGTGTCCGGGGACGATATGGCTCCTAAATATTTGAAACTATGCACTGTCTTGAGAAATTGGCATTGGACTTTGATGTCCACGTTGTTGCCGTTGGTGTTGTTGGTCATCATTTTGGTCTTCTCTGCACTTCTTTCCATTCCATAAGCTCTTGAGGCAGTGTCTAGCCTCTGTACAAGCTGTTCAAGTTATTGTTCCTCTCCAGCTAATCCATCAATGTCATCCGCAAACCTAAAGTTGGAGATTGCTCTACCTCCTATGCTGACAGTGCCTTCGTGATCAGCAAGGGCATCTGACATGATGCGCTCTAGGAAGATGTTGAAGAGTGTTGGAGAGAGAGAGCATCCTTGACGCACACCGATTGTTGTTCTGAACTAGTTCCCGATGGCGCTGTTGTTAAGGACTGCACTGGTAGCCTTGTCATACAGGCTTTTGATGACTTCAATAATTTTAGGGCTGATGTTGTGCACTCTCGTGGTTGCCCATAGAGCTACATGCCAGACTCGGTCAAACGTTTTCTTGAAGTCTACAAACACGTGATATAGATCTTGTTGGTGCTGTAGGTAGCTCTCGCAGATTATTCTGATGTTGAAAATCTGTTCAGTGGTACTTCGTCCTGCCCTGAATCCTGCTTGTTATTCATCTATGATTTGTTCAGCTTGGGGGCTTCAACCTTTTGGGTATTATTTTCAGTAAGACCTTCCTAGGGTGGCTGATGAGGCTGATGGTGGGATTACACTTTTTAGAAAGATTGATGACAAGCGACTGGGTCCATGGTGTAGGCCACTCCCCACTCTGCCAGATCTTGCTACAGACAATGGTGAGGGCGTCAATCATCCCTTCTCCTCCTGCTTGAAGCAATTCCGCGGGTATGATGTTCACTGCCGGTGACTTCAACTTCTTTATTAATTGCACTGCTGCCTCGACTTCTTCTCGGGGAAGTGGGAGGGTTTTTTCCTCTTCTCTGTTTTGGGGACATTCTAGAACTGATTGCATTGGATCGTGAAGACCTTGGACTGTTTAACACTTGTCAACCGCTTCACAGTCCGGTAGGCCTTCTTGTTGTTGTTCTTGTTCACACTGTTCTCTGTTTCTTGGGATTGCTCTTCTATCAAGTTCTCCTTTGCTGTACGCATGCCTTTTCGGATGCCATTGTTGATTTTTCGGTAGGCATCAGCTCCCTGTGAGGTGTTCTTTTTCTTGTTCATATCTCTTCGTTTTTCACACAGGTCCAAAAGTTCAGGTGTGATTCACGGCTTCTTCTTTGGCCGCTGCTTGCCAAGGATCTCAGTGGCGGCATCTGTCACAAGCTAAGTTGAAGGTGGTGGTCATGGTGTTGACATTTACTTCATCAGCTCACAAAATGAGCAGTGGTGCAAATGTCACTCCAATTGTGGCCTGAAATACTTCTACCACATTCGGGTCTTGCAGTTCGTACAGGTCGAACTTCAGTCTGGTGCACTTTGTTGTGTTTACTCTCTTCCAGTGAAGCCGGTAGGATATCATCACGACATCCTGCTCCTGGAAATATGCGTGTCCTGTAAATGTTGATGCTTGATCTGAAGCTGTCTTGACCATGACGTAGTCAATCTGGTTGTGATGCTCCCGCTGGGACTGTGCCACGTCTATTGTCTGGATTATGTTTTGAAGACCAAGCGTGTTTGCCAGTATCAGATTGTTGTATCTGGCAAACTCCAAGAGTCTCAGACTCCTGTCAATTGTCTCGTTGTTGCTGTGAGGTCCACATGTGTCTCCTCAGTTGTGGTGCGCATTTTGGTCAACCTTGGCATTCCAGTCGCCTTGCACTATGACTATTTTCTTCTTCGGCACTTGGTCAAGGACAGCCTGTAGACGTTCAGAGAAATCCTCCACTTTGCTGTCGTCACAGTCTGATGTTGGGGCATAGACCTGGATGGTGGTGAAGTTGTAAGGGGCTGCTCTTAGACGGATGATAATGAGTCTACTGGAGATTGGGCGGTAATCATTGACAGTTGCTAGAATGTTTTTGTGGACCAAGAATCCAACGCCGTGTCTGTCATCTCTACCGCTGAAATAAAGCTTGTGGGCTTTGTCGGTCGTTTTTTCAGCTAGGCCTTTCCAGGGCAGATCGCTGATATCTAAGATGTTCCATCGATAGTGGTCCAGCTCGTGGGCAAGTTCTAAATTTTCCTCCGCAGTTAGGGTCCTGACATTCCAGGTTCCTATGACGATGTTGTCTCTCGTGTGGATACTGCTAAGTTGTCCATCCTATCATATCCTTTCCTGTCCCGTAACTCAAAGGTCGTTGGGGCACCACAGATGAACGTTTAACCCGCGTACACCCTCTTTCTCTGTTCTCAGCAAACCTCATTGCCTTCGTTCAGAGTCAAGCCAGTCCTTTCTCGAATGTTGTCCTCCGACCTCTATTTTTGTCTCATTCTTCTTCTACCTCCTTGCGCCGTGCCTTGCAAGATGGTTTTTGCAAGGCCTGATGCTCTGGTGACATGGTCTGCACTGGAGTTTCCGTTTCTTCACCACTGTGAGCATAGTAACCTGTTATCGAATGGCTTGTGTGATGGTCTGTCGGACTTCGTTGTTGGTGGTGTGCTGGGTATAGGAAATGCCCAGAAGTCTTCTGTTACACCTCATCTCCATGCTTTGTATTCTTCGTTGTAGATCTGCTGTGAGGGTCCATGTTTCGCAAGCGTATAGGAAGATGGAGATAACAGGGGAGCGCAGCAGCCTTACCTTGGAATGTAGACTGATGGTCCTGTCTTTCAAAATGGGCTTTAACCTTGTCAGGGCAGCAGTAGTTTGTGCGATCCTGGAGAGGACGTCCTGTGGGGACCCATATTGTCTGATACAACGGCTCCTAAATATTTGAAGGTATGCACTGTGTTGAGGGATTGGCATTGGCCTTTGATGTTCACGTTGATGCCTTTTGTGTTGGTCATCATTGTCATGAATTGGCTAGTTTTAACTCTGCCCAGTGACTATTTAGCCATGTGTAGTACTTGTAACTTTAGAAGTTAGACTATAACACAGCAGCAATTAAATTACACAGCAGACCACACACCGCGAGCCCGACCCACGCTGCGCAGTGACTCAGCACTTGAGCTTTGAATCGGACCGTTTTAACCAATCAGAGCAGGCTCAGTGGGTAGAGCAGTTTTGACTGTGTCAGAGCCTAACACAGTTTGAATCAGTCGTGTGTGAGACGAGGTAGAGTCAACATCTCCACAGCTAGAGAAATCTCTACACTCATAGACCAGGAAGCAGGACTTTGAAATCTTAGAATTCTCTCAAGTCATCACGGGCCTGAACTTGTCAAACAGGTAAATGAACACCCTTCTGTTTCATCGTGATATATTTATATTATTGTTGAAATTATGTTTGTGGAATTTGCTATGCATAAATGTGAATTGTTAATCCGAATTTGCCGTACCACGTGGAAGAGCCGAGCACGAGGCGAAACACGACCGGTTGCGCCGCCATGTTGTATCCCGTACGGAACCACTGTTGTTTAACTTATATGTATGTTTGCAGACCAGTGGCTGTACCACTGAATGTTTATAATATTAGTAATTCTGTATGTGTATAGTTAGACACGATTTATATTTATGTATGTATAGGAATTTAGAGTGAGATTTCAGTGGAACCCGGAAGTAGCAGAATGTTCGTCGCTTATGTATAGAGATGTGGAGCTATCACTGAGGGCTACTTGGCTTTCAGGGAGACGCTCTGCACAAACCGATTATTCAGGGTTGTGCAGAATTTCGTCTCTTATATTACAGACGAGCAGGCGAGCTATCCCGATCTATCCCGAGCTATCCCGAGCTATCCTGTGTGCCCCACTCCACAGAAACGACTAGTTGGTTGAAGAGACTCTACCGCACAAGTCGGAAGGAGCTACCTTGAAAAAACCCCTACAAGACCCCACAGCGTGGCAAGGGAACCCAACTACACAACAACCCAGGTGGACCAGAAGCTACCTCACAGAAGGACTTCGCACGCTCCATCTAGCAGTTAAGTGAACACGCCAAGGTGCACTTAAACTGATCATAACAGGACCACAGTAGTCCAACTCTTCAGAAACTGTAAAACGGACCACAGTAGTCCAAATCTACATGAGATATAATAGAAAGTGCCCGAGGAAGATATAACAGCTGCCTAGACTATCAGCGATCGAACTCTTAGCATTGAAAGAGACTTTTTAAGTTAGATTAGTACTTAGAGAATCTTGTATAGAGTAGAAGAAATAAATGTGTGATTTTAACTGTTATCAAGTGGCTGGACTACATATGATTCATAGCCGTGTGAAAGCTAGTGTGACAGTATTCTTTTACCATTTTTCTATCTATTTCTGTACCCCAACCTTAACACAGAACGAGCTAAACAAATAAATTTATTAAAGTAATTCATAGGGTGACTTACTAGCAGTTCCCACCGAATAAACGTGAGGGTCCATAATTCCATTGTGCAGAGCCCATAAACCCCACGTGACACTTTAATTGGCGAGCCTGCCAGGATCTGTGTATAATAGGAATTGGGTATAACCGGACCTAAGTGCAATAAAATTAGATAACAGTAGGAGTAGTAGAATAACTTAGAATAGTGGTAACAAGGACTGATCAGTTGGGTGCACTATTCTTTAGTTAAAAACTTTTTTGCTTCAATTATTTTTGTGCCTGTATGTTGCATTGTTCTTTTGCAGGTTTTGCTTAAATAACTGTTGTATGCCATTTGACTCTTGTTTTATTCTATTATTGATTACGAATTTGATTGTCTTTGCATTGTTGTTATTGACTTGCAATATTGCTAGTGTTTTGGTATTCCACGTGATTCAGAGGTTGTTCATAGACACGTTTGGCAATGTCGGACCCAGTGGCCTTGAGATTGCGCTTCAAGGAATTAGGGGAAGCTTTACACTTAGCAGGGGGAGACCTAATTGCGTATATCAATGCAGAGGTAGAGAAACAGGAGGCTAAGGCAGAGAGAGCAGCAGAGAGAGAGGCGAAGAAACTCGAAGCGGCAGAGAGAGCTGCAGAGAGAGAACAGAAAAAAGCAGAACTAGAAGCAGAGCAGAAGAAACTAGCATTAGAAGCAGAGCAAAAGAAAGCAGAGTTAGAAGCAGCAAGAGAACAGAAGAAATTAGAATTAGAAGGAGAACAGAAGAAGGCAGCATTAGCAGCAGAGAGAGAAGCAGAAGTTAGGAGATGGGAGTATGAGCGGGCAGAAAAAGAAAAAGAGAGGGAAGAAAAGGAAAAAGAAAGACAGCATGAGTTAGAGCTAAGAAGATTGGGATCAGGAGCTTCAAGTTCTTCCTCAACCCCTTCCCACTCAGATCAGCTAGAGGTAGCATCCAACCCTGTACAAGGAATGTCATTTCCACTGGGAACATTCAATGAGAGAGAAGAAGGTCTAGATCTCTATCTGACTAGGTTTGAGCGTCTAGCAACAGAGTACAAACTAGATCCCACTCATTGGTCTTTTAAGCTTAGTCAAGGGCTTAGAGGAAAGGCTTATGACATCTACAGTAAGCTACCGACGGACAGAGTGACTGACTATCACAAAGTAAAAGAGGCACTCCTAACGGGATTCGAACTAACAGGAGAATGCTACCGGCAAAAATTCCGCACCAACCGGAGAGTGAAAGGAGAGAGCTATGCGCAGTTCGCGGATCGGTTGTCCACAACGCTGGATAAGTGGATTAGCCAGTCAGCCACGGCTAAGACGTATGATGGACTGACAGAACTGTTAGTATGGGAACAGCTACGGGAAACCATGACCCCCGAGCTGAGAACATTCTCAGTAGAGCAGGGCGCGGAAAGACTGGAAGATCTGGTCAAGGTTGCAGATAGGTACGTGGCCGCCCACGGAGAAGCCAAGAGCTTCAGGCGAGACCTAAAGCCTAACGGGAAAGAGGCACAGAAACGAAGCCCTAACCGGGAAGAGCGCACCGCGAATAAGCCGAATAACCCCAGACCTGGGCAAAATAAAGGACCCAACGCGGAATTCGGGAAAAGAGGTCCCGCAGAACAGAGACGGTATTGTTCGTTCTGCAACAGAAACAATCACTCCACCGCAGAATGTTTCAAGTTGGCCGCACAACGTAGGGAAGAGCGCGAAAGCCGGCCAGCGCACAGAGTTTTAACTCAAAGCAGCGGTAACAAGCCACACACAATCGGAGATCACCCATCTGTGACAGACACGGTCAAGGTCAACGGAAAAGAAGCGAACTGTCTGTATGACACAGGTCTATCATACGACGCGATAGTTAGCGAATCTCTGGTATCGCGCGCGGACTTGACAGACAAGACAGTCGACTTACAAGGAGCAGACTTGACGAAACCGACGACTACTTGCCCAATAGCTTGGATCGAAGTAGAGAGTAGGTACGTCACAGGACGAATCCAAGCAGCTGTGTTACAGAAACCCCTGTATGATCTAGTGCTAGGTTGTAGGTATGTGTTCTTAGGCACGCCCCCTAAAACTGTAGAGATAGCTGCAGTGCAAACCAGGGCCCAAGCTAAAACCCAACCACCCCAGCCCGAGTTCGCTCCGAATCCAGGACTCGAAGAGATCAAAACAGCACAGAAAGAAGACACCTCGATAGCGAAGTGCTTCCAGAAGCTACCCAAGGCGCACACACCCCCGCACAAGGGAGACTTCTACATGGAAGAGGGAGTTCTACATCGACAAGGAGATGGAGATCACACCCAACTAGTACTACCAGCCACCCTTCGAGCCCAAGTACTAGAACTAGGCCACAGCATGCCACTCAGCGGACACATGGGAATTGGAGCCACAGTGCAGAGAATCAGCGCACACTACTATTGGCCAGGAATCACGGAGGATGTCAAGCGCTACGTGAAATCTTGCCACCAATGTCAACGATATTCCCCGCGACATCACACCGTACCAGTTACCTTAGGACCATCAGTAGTAGTCGGCGTGCCATTCCAGCAAGTCTCAGTAGACATAGTAGGACCACTGCCCATGACCAAGAAGAGGAACAGATTTCTACTCACACTCGTCGACGCATGTACGATGTGGTGCGAAGCAGTCCCGTTGCCAGCGATCGACACCAAGAAGATTGCAGATGCACTCATCGCCATCTTTACCAGAGTCGGATTTCCGGACAGCATTAGAACGGACAACGGATCTCAGTTCACCGGCCGCCTGATGCAAGACGTGTTCGAGTTGATACAAGTTCATCACATTCGCACACCACCATACCACCCCGCCAGCAACGGACAAGTAGAAAGACTGAATGGAACCCTTCTCACCATACTCAGGAAAGTCGCCGACGACAATCCAGAAGCGTGGGACACCTACGTGAATGCGGCACTGTTCGCATACCGAGAAACGCCCCATGCAGCCACAGGCTACACCCCGTCAACCTTGCTATTCGGCAGACCTCTAGCAGGACCGCTAGAAGCCCTACGCAGAAGTTGGACGGAAGCCAAGATAGACGACACACCAAGAGGTGCCACCAAGTACGTCGCAGACCTGCAGGAAACCCTCAAAGCAACGTGGAAGAAAGCTGGTGAAGCACTGAAGAAGGCAAGAGCCCGTCAGGCGAAGTACTACAACCGCCACGCTAAGGACCGAGAACTGCAAGTCGGCGATCAAGTGCTACTCTTACTTCCAAGTGGAACCAACAAGCTGGACATCGCTTGGAGAGGACCGTACCGGGTGACTGCCAAGAAATCCAAGACAGTCTACCAAGTAGAGGTGAACGGGAGAGCCCGATACCACCATATCAATCTCCTTAAGAAGTATACGGACCGACCAGCGACCCCCAGCACTCACAACTTGCTAGCCATCGCCATCGCGGAAGAAGGAGAAAGCATGGAGACCAATGCAGTAGAGTATCCCCTGCACTCCAAAGAAACCTACAAAGACGTGATACTCAACGGAGACCTAGCCGCTAAACAGCAACAGCAAGTACGACAGGTCATTCGCCAACATCAGGCTGTGCTCACAGACCGACCAGGGAGGACAGACCTCGTCGAAGTAACCTTAACGGTGACCGACCCAACACCCGTCCGCCAGAAGCTCTACCCGATGCCACTGTCGCAGCAGCGAGCCATCAAGGAAGAGATAGACACCTTACTGGCAGCCGGAATCATCTCAGAGTCTACTTCACCCTACAGCGCAGGCACGGTATTGTTGCGAAAACCCAACGGAGAGCATCGACTGTGCATCGACTTCAGACTCCTGAATGCGGTAACGCAGTTCCAGCCAGAGCCACTCCCGGACCAGACAGACCTATTTGCCAAGCTACAGCGAGCAAAGTACTTCTCACGCATCGACCTCAGCAAAGGATACTATCAGATACCAGTACAACCACAAGTCCGAAAGTACCTAGCGTTTAGCACTATGGAAGGACACTTCGAGTTCAACGTACTTCCATTCGGACTCCACAACGCACCCAGTATCTTCAGCGCCATGATGCGAAAACTCCTGGCACCCCTGAGCAGCGAGCACATACATTCGTTCATGGACGACATCCTCATCGCAACACCTACGTGGGAGGAACATGTCACGCTCCTACAGCAACTACTCGCCCGCCTCAGAGACACGGGATTGACGGCAAGACCCACCAAATGTCAGATTGGATTCACAGAACTAGAATTTCTGGGACACACCATCAGTCAAGGAAGCCTGCGACCGGTAGAGAAGACAGTGAAACGCCTACTCGACGCTCCTAGGCCCAAGACCAAGAAGGAAGTGCAGTCGTTTCTAGGACTCTGCGGCTTCTACCAGAAGTTCATCCCCAACTACAACAGCATCGCCGTACCACTGACAAATGGAACCCGGAAAATCGCCCCGGACAAAGTAGTTTGGACAGCGGAATGTGAGACAGCATTCCAAACACTCAAGGACAGAATGACATCGGCGCCAGTATTCCACCTACCCGATTTGACTCAGCCATTCGTTCTTCGCACCGACGCAAGCGACTTAGGCCTCGGAGCAGTACTGCTACAGCGCGACCCCAAGAATGCAGAGACGCTATTCCCTGTCGCCTACGCCAGCAGAAAATTGAGACCCGCCGAGACCCACTACGCCACGTCGGAGAAGGAATGCCTTGGACTAGTCTGGGCCATACAGAAATTCCAACTCTACCTGTATGGGACCCACTTCACAGTTCAGGTGGACCACCAACCACTATCGTTCCTGGCAGCCTCCAAGTCTTTGAACTCTCGCCTGATGCGATGGGCACTCACCCTTCAGGCATACTCATTCCAAATCGAGTACATCCCCGGCAAAGAGAACCACGGAGCCGACTACCTCAGTCGCCATCTCGTGGAGGACACAGCAGCTGTCGCCCACCCAACACAACTAAGGGCCACAGCACCAGAATTCGTCCCCGCCCAGTAATACCCTGTCACTAGTGTCCATAGCTACCTGGCACAGCATTGCAGCTCAGGTAGAGCAACTTAACTAATGTGTAAATAGGACCCTAGGATAGTGCAGTGTTAAACTAGGCTCTGTAGTAGAAAAAGGTCGAATCCAGTAGTCATCGCCTTTTTTCAGTTGAGGGAGCCTGTCATGAATTGGCTAGTTTTAACTCTGCCCAGTGACTATTTAGCCATGTGTAGTACTTGTAACTTTAGAAGTTAGACTATAACACAGCAGCAATTAAATTACACAGCAGACCACACACCGCGAGCCCGACCCACGCTGCGCAGTGACTCAGCACTTGAGCTTTGAATCGGACCGTTTTAACCAATCAGAGCAGGCTCAGTGGGTAGAGCAGTTTTGACTGTGTCAGAGCCTAACACAGTTTGAATCAGTCGTGTGTGAGACGAGGTAGAGTCAACATCTCCACAGCTAGAGAAATCTCTACACTCATAGACCAGGAAGCAGGACTTTGAAATCTTAGAATTCTCTCAAGTCATCACGGGCCTGAACTTGTCAAACAGGTAAATGAACACCCTTCTGTTTCATCGTGATATATTTATATTATTGTTGAAATTATGTTTGTGGAATTTGCTATGCATAAATGTGAATTGTTAATCCGAATTTGCCGTACCACGTGGAAGAGCCGAGCACGAGGCGAAACACGACCGGTTGCGCCGCCATGTTGTATCCCGTACGGAACCACTGTTGTTTAACTTATATGTATGTTTGCAGACCAGTGGCTGTACCACTGAATGTTTATAATATTAGTAATTCTGTATGTGTATAGTTAGACACGATTTATATTTATGTATGTATAGGAATTTAGAGTGAGATTTCAGTGGAACCCGGAAGTAGCAGAATGTTCGTCGCTTATGTATAGAGATGTGGAGCTATCACTGAGGGCTACTTGGCTTTCAGTGAGACGCTCTGCACAAACCGATTATTCAGGGTTGTGCAGAATTTCGTCTCTTATATTACAGACGAGCAGGCGAGCTATCCCGATCTATCCCGAGCTATCCCGAGCTATCCTGTGTGCCCCACTCCACAGAAACGACTAGTTGGTTGAAGAGACTCTACCACACAAGTCGGAAGGAGCTACCTTGAAAAACCCCCTACAAGACCCCACAGCGTGGCAAGGGAACCCAACTACACAACAACCCAGGTGGACCAGAAGCTACCTCACAGAAGGACTTCGCACGCTCCATCTAGCAGTTAAGTGAACACGCCAAGGTGCACTTAAACTGATCATAACAGGACCACAGTAGTCCAACTCTTCAGAAACTGTAAAACGGACCACAGTAGTCCAAATCTACATGAGATATAATAGAAAGTGCCCGAGGAAGATATAACAGCTGCCTAGACTATCAGCGATCGAACTCTTAGCATTGAAAGAGACTTTTTAAGTTAGATTAGTACTTAGAGAATCTTGTATAGAGTAGAAGAAATAAATGTGTGATTTTAACTGTTATCAAGTGGCTGGACTACATATGATTCATAGCCGTGTGAAAGCTAGTGTGACAGTATTCTTTTACCATTTTTCTATCTATTTCTGTACCCCAACCTTAACACAGAACGAGCTAAACAAATAAATTTATTAAAGTAATTCATAGGGTGACTTACTAGCAGTTCCCACCGAATAAACGTGAGGGTCCATAATTCCATTGTGCAGAGCCCATAAACCCCACGTGACAATCATTGTGATCTTCTCTGCACTTCTTTCCATTCCATAGGCTCTGGAGGTGGTGTCATGCCTCTGTACAATCTGTTCGTCTGGATTTTTTTTGGGAAACCAAGCGTGTTTGCCAGTATCAGATTGTTGTATCTGGCAAACTCCGAGAGTCTCAGTAGCACACTTTTCACCTCCGTCCTGGTGGCCAACGGAATGCGCGGTCCTTGTTGATCCGGGCGACGACCAATCCGGTATGGAGTGTGTGGCTCTTTTCCTTAAATGGTGTGTCTTGGGCAAGAAAGACATTGCAGGGTCCAGTCCTCTCCAGGCTGTTGGCCACAGCCGAAATCCACGAGTACAGTGTGGCTCGCCTGGCCTCAAGCACGTAGTCGTTGAACCTGGCCGGTGACTTCTACGTAGAAGACTTTCGCCCAATAATGCCGTGCTAACATCACCCCTATTAGTCGCCTCTTACGACACGCCTGGAAACGTTGGGTCTATTTTATTCAGTGCCCGAACCCACAGAGCATGTGCTTGCAGTCATTGTGAAAAACAGGTTGACACAATAAATTCAACAAAACGCAGGGTTTAAATGCCTAATAGAAATATGTAATTGTGTGACTGTGGGAAAACAAGTTTTTAAAATTGACGTCAGTGCCGAAAAATACGTGGGGCAAAATAATGTTAATATCATGCAATGTCCATTCTTCCATTATGACAGATTTGCAAGGGATGTTCACGGGACTCTCTATACGTGCTGACCCGCCACTACTCTAGTACACTGTTTACCTCACATGATTAGACCTATACATACCGTTTTGATAGCATATTTCCTTTTTTCCTTGAAGTGATAAATAGACGAAGCCGAGGATGGCCGACTGGCAATCCAAAATCTCCAGATAGAAATTCCCATCGTAGACATTCGGGTAGGTTCCACCTGGTACATCGAAAAACGGAGAGGTCACGTATCCAGCGGTCCGTGACAACTGCGTTACAGGGAGCGTTTTGGTCAGGTACCCGCCCACAATACGAAACGACATGGTGATGACATCTGAAAATACACACACACAAGGTGATGACGTCTGAAAGACACGTGGTGATGACGTCCGAAACACACACACATGGTGATTACGTATGAAATACACACATGTGGTGATGACGTCTGAAACACCCACAAACATGGTGATGACGGCTGAAACACTCATACAGGGTGATCACATCTGAAACACGTACACATAGTGATGACGTCTGAAACACTCATAAACATGATGATGACGTCTGAAACACGTACACATGGTGATGACGTCTGAAACACACACAGATAGCATACCTGTCAAGGGGTTTTCGGGTTGCGGTGTAGCAATTTAACAGAAAAACCATAGCAAATGGAGGTTTGGTGTAGCACTAATGTGAATCACGCGATTCGCAACAAAACTGGAAACTTCTGCATCCAATATAAACACACACATCCAATGTGTTTACAAATTTATTGTAAAATCTTGTTAATGCACAACACTTTAGCTATTACCATTATCATTATCATTATAAACATTTTCATGTACGTTTTTCAAAATAAAAGTGAAAATGGAAAAAAAAAATTATATAAAATAAAATAAAACATACAGACAGAAAATAAGCTAGGCAATCATTAAAAAAAAAAAATAAAAAAAAAACTAGGGAGACAATCACTGACACAGAAAAAGCAGATGAACTTTTTTCCCCAAAACAAATTTGCTTATTCACAAAACATGGTTTAAGGTGCCTTCCCGGTCGTTTGAGTTTTTTAGGTGGAGGCTTTGCCATTTTCTTTGTTCAACTCCGTCTGTCTCTCCCTCACAAAGACTGATTGTAGACTGAAGTTCTAAACGAACACGTGTTGCGGAAGTGCGGTGCTTTTACTAAGTGTCTTTAAACCGGACTCGACCGGAACAGACTACTTTCGCGCGAAAACCCCCTTGGTTAAAAAATATTATCGTCACTTTTGAAAAATTGCGTAGCAGCTTTGTGATACGCCGTAGCAATGGGAAAATGTTTAAAATGCGTAGCGCTACGCAAAAATCCGTAGCACTTGACAGGTATGAGATAGGGATCACGTCTGCAACACGCATACATGTGTAACCAAGGGAAAGGGATAGGATATAAGACATACAACACTAATAAACAAAATAAATTAAAACAAAGTCAAAGAAATGTGATGATTAACAAACATTATTTTGATGGACATAGCCAACTGAAAATTGCATCTGTCCAAAACTAAACAAATGACAAGTACCCAGTAACAAGTACAAGTGCCCAGTAACAAGTACAAGTGCCCAGTAACAAGTACAAGTGACCAGTAACAAGTAAAAGTGATCAGTAACAAGTAAAAATGACCAGTTACAAGTAAAAGCGACCAGTAACAAGTACAAGTGACTAGTAACAAGTACAAGTGACCAGTAAGAAGTACAAGTGACCAGTAACAAGTACAAGTGACCAAAACAATGACCAGAAACAATAATAAAAAGCAAATGACCAGAAGTAATAACAAGAAACAATGACCCGCCACGCCGCTGCACAGCCACACACCAGATTAGCGATAAATATTGTGATCTTTAGAACACTTAGATCTTAGTTTTTTACTTATTCTTGTTTACTGAAAGCCTATCCTATCCTATCCTGTCCCGTAACTCGGAGGTCGTAGGGGCACCACAGATGATCGTTTAACCAGCATACTCCATCTTTCTCTGTCCTCAGCAACCCTGATGGCTTCGCTCAGTGTCAAACCAGTCCATTCTCGAATGTTGTCCTCCCACCTCCTTTTCGGTCTCCCTCTTCTTCTACCTCCTTGCACTGTGCCTTGCAGAATGGTCTTTGCAAGGCCTGTTGATCTTGTGACGTGGCCATACCATCGGAGTTTCCGTTTCTTCACCAATGTGAGCAGGTCATCGTGTTGTCCAATGGCTTGTGTGATGGTCTGTCGGACTTCGTCGTTGGTGATGTGTTGGGTATAGAAAATGCCCAGAAGTCTTCTGTAGCACCTCATCTCCATGCTTTGTATTGTACTGAAAGCATTTCTTTGGTAAAAAATATAACTAGAATTACCTGCCACAAAATGTATTGAAAACAGCCACTATTCACTGACCCACCGAGCGGTCATCATTTTGTGTTGAGTTCTGCCGTTTTTTCTATACCGTTTTGGGGTAAAACCATTCGGTCCAACTGAATAACAAACATCTAAAGAGAGGGGAAATATTAGATCTAAAATAAAGTGAAAAATGTAATAAAACCAAATCAACCTTTAATTATGAATTCTAACATATATTTTAAAATATACAATTACATTTTATCGCCCCCAATCTAACATTTGTTTTGTTGTTTAGTTAATTTTCATGAAACTAAAATAAATAATGTTTTTGAACCACCCCTATTTCCACAACCAAGAATCCTTGTCATAAAGGGTGATAATGCTAATAGAAAAACAAAACCGAAAGTTCGCGAACGTTGATTACTTCCCTTATGCCACACATGGCAGACCTGTGCACATCTACGGATTTTCCGTATTTTCTCCGATTTTCATGAGCAGAATACGGATTACTTATTAAAATTCTATTAAAATTCCGAAATTATGATTTTTTTTTAAAAACTTGAACTGTCGTTACAGCTTGCTACTGAATTTTTTTTAAAAACTACTGAAATTTGGTTTGTTTGCTACTGATGAGCATTTTGAGTGTGCACAGGTCTGACATGGTGATCCCATCTGAAATGCACACACACACACACACACACACACACACACACACACACACACACACACACACATGCCTACCTACCCAACGTTGTGTGGTAGGCACATTTTTAGCATCGTTGTGGGGTACATACACTACATAGCATATTTCACGTAATATTAGGTTATGCTGACTTTGGGCAGTTTTAACATAATTGCCGAGCAGTGACGAATGTTTTTCATCAAGAATGAGGCCAAACCGGTTACTTTGAAAATGGGAGCCTTGTGCTTATGTTGTGAGGTATAACTGCATGAATATTCATGAGGTCAACAGGAACTACCTCACAAGTACGTTACAGTGTTTCCAATTATGAAAATTATCTGTTGCAATACTCATTATGTAAGATGGTTTTTTTTGGTAATTAAATTATATATAATTGGTAAATAAGCATAGCAGCATTATATAGTGTATGTACATGTAATTTGAAAATAAACACCGAGCAGATGTGACTTTTAAACCGTTAATTTTTCTACCTATCTGAACATATCATAGCATCATTCTTCCCCCGCAGATTGATATGATTAATTATTATTAGTCTCTTCTAACACAATGTTCTGTGAGGATTGTTATTGCTGTTGGTTAGTTATTTTGCGTCAATGTTTTACTTTTGTTCATAATGTTGCATAGCGGTTGTTTCATATTATCAAATTGTTGTTAATGTGCTTTAGTTGAATCTATTACATTGGAACCTCCAATATGTGATCTTGCAAAATGCACTCCAAATGTGATCTTATAATAGAAGGGTATGATAACTTAAACAGAGAGACAAAGCACACATACCACTTGTTCAGATCAAAAGTAAATTATTTCAAGAGAGAATTTTATATCAAAGGGATTACATTACAAAGGAAACAGAGAGGCAAGGCACACATGCCACTCATTCAAAAGCAAACTATTTCAAACTTTTATTAACGAATTGTAAACGAATCTGTAGTATCTTTTTTCCTTTGTTTATTTTGTTGTTTTTGTTTGTTTGTTCAATTTAGCCTATACTCTATAAACCAGTCGGAAAGGATCGCTCCATTACAAAGGTGTAATTCATATTATAAGTAAACTTATCAGTCATAAATACAGGTCACACAATAGGCGAGGTATACTGGAGAGACAGACATTGGAGGTTTTACAGTATGTAAATTTTTTGTTGGAATACAGGATACAGTAAAAGTAAAATTCTGAAAGTAAAAGGTTGTGATTTACTTTAATATGTTTGTCATGCTTGAATGACAACATATGTTAATTCACCACCACCATTACATTACAAACAACAAACAAGCATAAGTATTCAGTGCCCGAGTCAGCATGTTAGTGTCTGCGCTGTCATACAATTGATCTGGTTTGTGTTATTTTGTTTCTGTATAAACACATCATCAAACAATTGACATACATTTCCTCTTTTATTCAGATGAAACAAAATCAACAGGCGATCAAAATGTACAGGTCAAGTACTGTAACTTTGAACAATGAATAAATGCTAGAAGCAACAAGAACAATATGGAAATAATTTCAAATGGTGTTTTTTTCCAGATACAGTTATATATTTGCAAATCTGTAAACTACATTTGTGTTCACACATGAAAACAAGAGCAAAAAAGTGTACTATTAATTGTCATATTTGACTAACATTGTTGACACTGTGAACTTGACTGTAAGTCATTCAATCACTGAATTTCGACCACTCGTAGCTCTAAATACAACCTACCAGGTATAAAACAGACAGACATTACATTACATGACATGATTATTGCTTTAGGTCCAGCGGACTCTTCCGAGCCAAATCAGGACCAGACAACCCCTGATCCGCATAAAAGATCTGCTGAAACAACCCTAGTGGTAAAACTGAAGGCACTCCACCAGCCAGTCACTTTATAATAAAGACATCCCACGCAGGGGACGTTGAGGCTATACACTAATTTATCGAACCCCCATTTACAAAAACAAAATAGAATACAATCATTACAAAATATCAACAAAACACATATATATAAAATGCCTACATTGATAAATAATAACAGCATATCAAGCCCTAGTGACCAACTGGCAGAAAGCGTCCAATATTCCCAAGCTGATCCAACAGACCTCACACACAAATAAGGAGTCTTGTCCCGGAAGAGTTTTCAAGAAAAAAGGTAGGTGACTGGTCTAGCGAAGAAGAAGATAGTATAGCAGATTGATAGAACAGAGCAGGAATGAGAAAGAACAAATGAGAAAGACAGCGACAGTGGGAATTTAAAGCACTAAATTTCCAGAAAGTGGGGATACTATTTATACTGAAACTCCCGGCACCCTAACGGGAGTGACAGACGGACGGACAAGCATTTGTTTGGATTTCATTTTTGGACTGACTATTTCAGACTATATCGCGCAAATTTGCACAAATCGAGACACTTGAGTTTTGGGTTCATAGACTCACATTGTTATACATGTGAGTCAAAAATAGGTTTCGTGTAATTAGCCAGGTTACAGTACAAAGACATAAGTTCAGCGTAATCAACTAGGTTACAGTATTTGCACAGAGGGGATGCACCACAGACTTGTATCTGGACACACAAAAGACACGTCACAGGCATAGGCATTCGCAAGTCAAGGTACAAGCGCCTGTGGGATGGACAGACCGATATTTCTTTGGATATTATTATTATTATTAGACTATTTAAGATTTATTTCGCACAGATTTGCAGAAATCTAACTAGAAGGACAAACCAAATATGACTCACATGTTCCTTTAAGAACTCACAATATCTAACATGAAAATGAGTGCCCAGAAAAACAAAATGATACGTGGCATTAAAATTCAAAGTAATACCGACTTTGATCTTTCTATCATGACTTTGAGATGGTAAAGGTAAAAAGCTAAAGGTAGTCCCATAGCCTTGTGGCCGTAGGGGAGCGTGATGTTGGAGATCACACTTATCTTGGGCCAGCGTAATGAAGGTGATGCCCATCTCTCTCCCTCGCTGCTTTACCTTCCCCACCCTTAAGAGAGTAGGTACTCAGTCACAGTTGAGTCAACTGGGGGCGTTGTTATTTGTCGCTTCACGTTTTGCGGTCACCCATCCAAGTGCTAACCGCACTGGAGGGTGCTTAAATTGTAGCGAGTGCTCCAACCACTGCGCTATCCGACACCCCGACTTTGAGATGACCGGCTCCAAATCAAATAAACTACAGCAAAAGTTGTATTATGCCCAAAACAACGGTGACCTTGGGATGACCTTGACCTTCATGTGACTTCATGCATGTCTGATCAAATAACCCAATATTGTTGCATACTATGGGTTAAATAAATAGCCATTCCACTGTACAATGACCTAATTTTGTATGTTTTTGCGAGGCCTAAAATTACCTTGACCTTCAAGATCAAAGCAAAAAGGGAACATGTATACCAGATTAATCTATCATCTCTAAATTTAACAAGTCTGGACTTTATATATCTCATAGTCCATGGTCGTTGATATCTATTATGCATCAAAGAATCATAAGTTCAATACTAATAACCTAGAATAAAAGAGTAAACTGTGTGAACAATTGTCATTAAAAAAACAACAACTAATAATTGTTGACCCTGTGACCTTGATCTTGAGGTGAAGTCATTAATTCACTGATCCTTTATAAGGTCTCATAAGTATACACCATTTTAAGAAGTTTAGTTGTGATAGTTGAAATAGGTTCTTAGATATTAATCCACTTGCAAGTTTTGCACTGATGGCGGACAGACAGACGGACCGACGCACACACAGACGGACCGATGGACACAATTTTTATTAACATGTCATAGTTGGACTAATTTAGGACACATTTCGCACAGATTTGCAAAAATATAGACTTTCTTCTTTTTGGATGGGGTGGGGGGTGGGGGATAGTGGGCAGGGGTGGCGGTGGGTGAGTGAATATGAATGTGAGTCAAAACATAAGTTGTTTGGGCAAGTACAGTAACATCAACATACATTTCAATGCATTTGAGTCAAAAATAATTTATTAAATAATTTCACTAAGAAATCTATAACACTGCTACCAGCATATTTAAAAAATTCGCCAATACGCCCGTCTGGTCCAGGAGATTTACCACGCTTTAACTTCCAAATAGCTTGTAAAACTTCATCTCTTGTAATTAGTCTGTCTAAAACTTCTTCATAGTTTTGAACAAAGTCTGGGTCCCCACCTAAATGTTCATCATCCGTATCTAAAACAGCATTGAAATGTTCATACCATGCATCGATAGTAATGTCATTTTTTGGCTGAGTTCGTCTGCCAAACAACCTACTAATTTCTTGCCAAAACACCTGCTGGTTGCCTATCGATGAAATCAATTTATTGAACTGAGTATCATTAAACAACTTCTTTTTTCTACATATAACATTCTTATATTCCCTACGTGCTCTACAGTAGCTTTGTCTCTTTTCACAAGTAGGATGTTTTTTAAATTGTCTAAGTAATTTTCGTACATTTCTCCTTTCATCCGAACACTCCCTATCAAACCATGCACAATTGCTCGTCTCGCCAACAATAAGTCTCCTCTTCATACACTCAGCTTTCTGCTTGACAAAATTATTAAACACTCCAATCGCTTCATTTATATTAAGATCACGCAAGTTCAAGGCTCTTTGAAAAACAGACTTTGCTTCATGAGAGAGAGAGAGATTGATTGATTGATTGATTGTTGCTTTAGGTCCAGCGGACTCTTCCGAGCCAAATCAGGACCGGACAACCCCCGATCCGCATAAAAGATCTACTGAAACAACCCTAGTGGGAAAACTGTATGCCCTCCACCGGCCAGTCACTTTACAATAAAGACATCCCACTCAGGGGACGGCTGAGGCTTTACCCCAACTAATCGAACCCCCGGTTACAAAAACAAAATAGAATACAAACATCATTATAAATTATCAACAAAACACATACATATAAAATGCCTATATTGCTAAATAATAACATCATAGGAAGCCCTAGTGACCATCCGGCAGAAAGCGTCCAATACTCCCAAGCTGATCCAACAGACCCCATACACAAACAAGGAGTCTTGTCCAGGAAGAGTTTTCAAGAAAAAAGGTAGGTCATTGATCAAGCGAAGAAGAAGATAGTATAGCAGAGTGATAGGACAGAGCAGGAATGGGAAAGAGCAAATGAGGAAGACAGCGACAGTGGGAATTTAAAGCACTAAATTTCCAGAAAGTGGGGATACTATTTATACTGAAACCCCCGGCACTCCAACGGGGTTACTGTTGCCGCAGTGAATCGGTCATGCCTATAAAGGAAAGACAGGTTTTCAACTGGGGCTTTCACTTTTCCCTTTATAGGTTAGAACAATCTACAGTGGCAAGATTGCTCATGACCCCAAGGGGTGAGAGAGAGAGAGAGAGAGAGAGAGAGAGAGAGAGAGAGAGAGTGAGTCAAAACAAAAGTTTTTTGGGTAAGTACAGTAACATCAACATACATTTCAATGCATTTGAGTCAAAAATACAATCAAAAGTTAAACTGATTTCCCCAATACACAATATAAAGTTAAACTTACTCAAGAATTAAAAAGTACATTATGCAACATACTTGTTGTCACAAAACAAATATTTGGATTTATCATCACCATCAGCAACAGTATTGTTGTCTTTACCATTCTAATCATCATCAACAACAAAACAATTACAATCCATCCAAAACAATTAAATAAGGTGTACGAGTCCTTTTCTAAATTTTGAGATTCCACAATTTGGTTTGTCAGGGAAGGAAAACCATTTCAGCAGCGATATAAATGCATACTGGTAGTACACATTGCTCGCACCTTCGATTTTAAAGGACGACAACTCATTTATCACGATTGCTACTTCAGCGATTTGGAAAAAATGTGGACGCACACAAACAAACTTTTCTGCATCAGTTTTCGTATTTGGTGCGTAATTGATGCACCACTGTGCTTAATCGGGAACATTGCTAGGAGCACTATACAGAAAATGCTTACAGGTAATACAGGGTCTAGCGGACTACCAAGGCGGAACCGAATCAGGACCACAGAAAACCAAAATCTGTTAAACCGTCAAAACATTACACCATTATAACTAGAAGGGTAAAGCCCCCATGACTCCATGCTTCTTATTTAACTTGCAATATTTAACATAATATGAGCAACAGAAAAGAAAAAGAAAATGAGACATTAAACGCAAATACCGACTTTGATCTTTCGATGCTCTTGACCTTGAGATGACCTTAACCTCCTGTTCCAAATACACTCATGTACGATCAAATAAACTATAGCAAAAGTTGTATTATGCCAGGAACGCAGTTGGCTCCGTGGTTTACGCGATGTACTCGAATGTTAGACAATAACAGCCTGTACAGCCCGTGATTCAAAGTGCGTTAACGGCCAGGAGTAAAATAATAATAATAATAATAATAATAATAATAATAATAATAATAATAATAATAATAATAATAATAATACGCGATGTACTCGAATGTTAGACAATAACAGCCTGTACAGCCCGTGATTCAAAGTTCGTTAACGGCCAGGATTAAAATAATAATTAATTTAAAAAAAAATAAATAAATAAATAAATAAATAATAATAATAATAATAATAATAATAATAATAATAATAATAATAATAATCATAATCATAATAATAAGTTTAAAAATAAATTACAAATAGTATTAATAATTTAAAATTAGAAGGACAAAAACCCATATGACGCACATGCTCCTTATGGAACTTGCAATATTTAACATTAAAATGAATGCCCAGAGAAAAACTAAATGTAACGGTGGCATTAAAACGCAAAGTCATACCAACTTTGATCTTTCTATGCTCTTGATCTTGAGATGACCTTGACCTCCAGCTCTAAATACACTCATGTAAGATCAAATACATTACAGCAAAAGATGCATTATGCCAAAAAAGCCAGTGACCTTGGAATGACCTTGACTTTCAATGGCATTGACTATAATGTGGCTTCTGATGCTCATATATTCTCAATTAACCAGAGTTTCCTACCCCCAAAATGAATTTCAAGAACAGCACAGTGAAAAATAGGAACTATCCTATCCTATCCTATCCTATCCTATCCTTTCCCGTAATTCTAGGACACTCAGCCCTCTATCATTTGTCTCACCGACGCCATTCACATTGGCATTCCCAAATACTATCCTATCCTATCCCGTAACTCAAAGGTCATAGGGGCACCACACATATGCCCACGTACCCTACGTTGTGAGGTAAGCACATTTTTAGCATCGTTGTGGTGTACATGCAAACATCCGCGCGTGTGTGTGTAGGTGGTCGCACTCCAACGGTTTTGTGAGGTGGTTGAGATAAATGTATAGGCGATATACTTGGTAGCTCAGCACGTGGTTTCTAAGGTGGGCACTGTGGAGCATGGGAAAATGTACCTCATAAAATTTGGTACCTCACAACCCCGTCAGAAAGTCTTACACACAACCTCATAACCTACAGTACGTAAACGCAGATGATTGTTTAACCAGCGTACTCCATCTTTCCCTATCATCGGCAACCCTGATGGTTTCGCTCAGTGTCAAACCAGTCCATTCTTGAATGTTGTCCTCCCACCTCTTTTTCGGTCTCCCTCTTCTTCTGCCTCCTTGCACTGTGCCTTGCAGGATGGTATTTGCAAGACCTGATGATCTGGCGATGTGGCCATACCATCGGAGTTTCCGTTTTTTCACCACTTTGAGCAGGTCATCGTGTTGTCCAATGGCTTGTGTGATGGTCTTTCGGACTTCGTCGTTGGTGATTTGCTGGGTATAGGAAATGGCCAGAAGTCTTCTGTAGCACCTCATCTCCATGCGTTGTATTCTTCATTGTAGATCTGCTGTTAGGGTCCATGTTTCGCAAGCATATAGGAAGATGGAGATGACAAGGGAGCGCAGCAGTCTTACCTTGGAATGTAGGCTGATGGTCCTGTCTTTCCAAATTGGCTTTAACCTCGCCAGGGCAGCAGTTGTTTGTGCGATCCTGGAGAGGACTTCCTGTCGGGACCCATTGTCTAATACAATGGCTCCTAAATATTTGAAGCTATGCACAGTGTTGAGGGATTGGCCTTGGACTTTGATGTCCGTGTTGATGCCATTGGTGTTGTTGGTCATCACTTTGGTCCTCTCTGCACTTATTTCCATTCCACAGAAACATTGCACAGTTTCCAGGAACAATTATCATCGCACAAAGAGCATAATGCAACAAGGTCAAAACTACTTTTATACTCATCGTAACGGCATACCACACAACAGCAGTTACTAGTATAACACTTACACACTTTTGCTATAAAAATAATTGATCTAGATTTAACATTTAGGCGTTCATATACCACGCCCTCAAATTTGTTCACAATGACAGTGTTGAATTTATGGTCCTGAACAGTGAATCACTAGTAGTATTTAATTTGTGCAGCCAAATCATGAATGTTCTTTGACTTAAACTCCTGAAGGGACTTGTATTTGTAGTATGCATTCTTCCGTTGTTTGTAGTCTGTCTGGCTGTATTTTCTTTCTAGTATTTTTCCTGACCTTGATTTGTTCACCAGCAGTGCTTCAGGTGTGCCTCCGTCTTCATGTTGATCCTCCAAAGTAGTAATGCTACTTGTACTAGTTGTAGAATGTCCCAGCAAAGCCATCTGTCCGGTCAGTCTTTCCAGGTCCTGAAGAAAGAAAAGCACAAACTCCATATAATTATAAGGACAATATAATTATTTGAGGTTTGAAGAAACATATCAAAAGTCTACATCATTAATTCCGATTTAGGTGTGTTTGTAGGAAAGATGGGGGGACGAGGAGAGAGAGAGAAAGAGAGAGGGGGGGGGGAAGGAAGGGATAGTAGCTGTGTGTAAAATATCCTGTATTTATTTCGTTAGGTACAAACATTAATATAGACTAAAAGGGCAAAGCCAATAATTCACATGCCCCTTAGTGAACTTATTCACAATATCCTACATGAAAGTGAGTACCTAGTATGGATTTAGTTTGTGAAAAAAGAAAAAGAAAATAAGAAACAAACGGGCTGTATTAAACCATTTCTTATGCCTACCAAAAATGTAGAGTTTGAAACAAGGCTACTATTCATGAAGTCATTGTGAGAATAACAGGTTAATTCACCGCATGCCCGCCTACTCAACAGCGTGAGGGGGTCATTGTTACACAATCATTGCGAGCTACACAATACTTCATAACAAATTTGACGTAATAGTAGGCTATGCTGGCTGTGCAATTTTAACATAATTACCGAGCAGTGATGAATGTTTTTTCATCAAGAGAAAGGCCAAAACTGTTACTTTGAAAATGAATGCCCTTTGGAAATGTTTGCCATGAGCTACCCTGGAGAGGTATGTGTGTGCGTGTGTGTTTGTACTTTTGAATATGTCAGCGGTATTGTGAGGTGATTGAAATAAATACATAGAAGACATAGTGGTGAACTCCGCCAGTGGTTTGTGAGGTCTTCATTGCAATGTCATAGGAAAATGTACCTCATAAAACTGTCCACCTCTCAATCCCGTTAGAGATACCAACCTCATATATGTACATCAACGCAGCTGATTTTGAAGTGTCTGTAATACTTTGCTCTTCACTTGATCAAGCAATCATATCAAACTACATATCGGTTGGTTAGGAAGAAAAAAAGATATTGACGTGTGTAAATAAAAAACAATGAAAATATTTTTATTAAAGAAATTCCAGTGCAAAATAAAAACATCAATATTGCATGCAACGGACCAACCAACAGACCGATATTAAATGTATGCTCTTTAAAAATGTATGCCCTGTGCTACCCTTGCGTGGTATGTGTGTGCATATAGTAAGTATGCCAGCGGTATTGTGAGGTGATATAAATACATGCATAGGACACTAGAGAATTTGGCAAGGGTGGTTTGAGATAGGTGCTGTGAGGTCATATGAAAATGTACCCCACAAAACCGAGTCTTCCACACAACCTCATAGTGCTATGTACATAAGTCTTAGAGTTGGCCGGTGGTTTACTGTACGTCCACTTCACATACACACTCCATCGACACAGTGCAAAACATGGAAGCTGATGGACAAGCATGCATTGGATTTGGATAAAAAAATCTAGTATTTGTAATTAATCAATTGTTATGTTTTATTGTATTAAGATTACTTGAAATCTAAATGATTAATTTGTAATAATAATTATTATTAAATTTATTTAAAATTATTTTATACACGTTATGTCTTAGTTCAATACATTTATAAAATAACATGCAGTGACCAAGAATTGCTGAAAATTAACAAGCATACTCTTTGCTACGTACTATATAAAATGTAATAAGCGTATTTTCATAAAATGGCGTATGCCTGTAATTATTCACCCCGCCTGTATACATAGGTTTCACTCTGTCTCTCTGTCTGTCTGTGTGTGTGTGTGCCCAGCAATATCTCTGGTAATTACAATCCCGCTGAATTCAAACTTAGCATACAGGTTTCCTTCAATGACTGGTCGATGCACAATTTAAAAAAAAATAACATTCTTCACTTTTTCTGAAGGGTCACAGCCTCAATGCAGAGCTAAAATCAATAATATAAAAAAATCTTTGCTGATTATTGCTCGATGGAGCTAATTCTTCAAGTCCCAGGAATGTGTGCAATAAAAAACGGGCTGGGTTGACTAAAAGCATGGCGATGTACGGAAAGTGATGGGTTTTTTGGTGTGGAGTGTGAGTGTATAATGGTCACGTTAGTGTCCTGCACCTGTTAATAATTAACATCTTTAACATAACTTAGGTACACTTTTAATAACAAAGGTCAAGAGATATGTGTAAGTAATGGTGAAAGAGTGTGTATAACATTCTAGCGCGTATGTTGGTATAGATCGCAGCACGAGCTCTACCAGGCTGAATAAAAACGCTATATATGTCAAATTAGATTATATTACTTCATTATCTTTTGATCCCCATAACTTCTCGCTCTATTCACGTCATTTTAAAATCATCTTAAAATGAACATGAAAGCAAATGGCGAGCGTTGCGGTCGAGTGGTAAAACGCGAGACTAACTTTCCTTGTCCATAGGCTAGAATCCAATGGTTACTGACGGGTGTGGGATCGATCCAGCATGGCGTTATGTTTTTTCGAATATTATTTTCTTTCGACTCGGGCAACGTCTCGGGGGTTTTCTCCGGGTATTTCGGTTTGCTCACCCAGCAAAATAAAAATAAAAAACACAACTAATATTAGGTAGGTTGAGTTTGGGTGCGCCACAGGTTACAACGACACCTTCTCCAGGGGAGACGGCCCAGAATTTCCCGATAAAAAGAGACAATAAAATGTGAAAAAATGCTCACGTCAGAAATGAAAATGACAATCCCGCAAAGGGGATAGGGGGAAAGGGGAAACTAGCTGACAATGTGACACTAGTCAATGATGATTCTCCTAATTAAGTTGATATTCTGCAGACTGCTTGACTAAAATTATTCCAACCTATTTGGAAGATCTACAACGAAGAATACAAAGCATGGAGATGAGGTGCTACAGAAGACTTCAGGCCATTTCCTATACTCAGCACATCACCAACAACAGATCCACAGACCATCACACTTCCATTGGACAACATGACATGCTCACAGTGGTGAAGAAACGGAAACTCCGATGGTATGGCTACGTCACCAGAGCATCAGGCCTCGCAAAAACCATCCTACAAGGCACGGTGCAAGAAGGCAGAAGAAGATGGAGACAGAAAAAGAGGTGGGAGGACAACATTCGAGATTGGACTGGTTTGACACTGAACGAAGCCATGAGGGTTGCTGAGAACAGAGAAAGATGGAGTACGCTGGTTAAACGATCATCTGTGCTGCCCCAACGACCTTTGAGTTGCGGGATAGGATAGCGTAGGGACAGTATTAAAAAATAACTGTAACTCTTATACATTTTCTGAAAAATTAGTACATTTTCTAAACAAATTTTAATAAAAGGACATTTTAAAAATATTTTTACTAGTATTTTTTAATTTTTATGTTTTATGTTTTAGTTTTGTTAGTTATTTTTTAGTTACTTAAATATTAATCTACTTACCTGATTTATTGTTTGCAGGACACTTGGCTAATGCAGCCATTAGCTGCCCTCTTCCATAGTGACGGTAGAGAAGCCTTTTTTTCAAATCCATTGGTGCAACTGGAAAATATATAGAAAAAAACATGTGTGATAGTAGTTTATAATTAGAACCTCAGCTTCATAAATTAATTTAATGCATTCAATTGAGAGTAACAGCAGAAGACTGTGCTACCCTAAGCAGAACATGTTTAAAGCTGCAAGGCGTCCAGTGCGGTAGCAATGGAGTTCGCATGTGTAAAATAATGTTTGCTTTCAGTTATGTTCTTGTGAATGGCATAATTAGGTGTTACAAACAAGCGTCTTTCTCTGTGTTCCTTTTGACTATTTTAGCCTCTACTAGCGAGGCACCTCCACTTATCAACCAGGCTGGGTCGAGGGCTGTGGCGTGCGAATACGATTCCAGGTCTCGTGGTCGGCGGTGGCAGTACAGAAGTTGAAACCGCGGCAGTCGTCGTCTCAGCTTGCGCAGGGGCGCTTTCTGCTCCGTCGGAGGACTTGTCCGCAGTTCTTGCCATTCTCTGAAATCGAGACGATCGGGAGCCCAAAGATGGTGCTGCTCTGCTTCTTGCAGAAGTTAATTCCAGGAGACGTTCAGACGCGCGGACACTGCGGCGTGCCGATAGGAGGAGGATGCACCGTCCCGTGGGTGGCACGCCAGAAGTTGAAGCCACCGCAGCTGTCCGCGAGAGATTCCGACACGACTCTCCACTTCACACTACAACTTTCATCTTCTCTATTGTTGGGCTCCTCTGGCCGGGCGGCGGTTGCTCTGCGTGGAAGGGCCCTCCTCGTTCCGTCTCCGTCTCCGTATGCCCGGCCTCTGGCTGCCCATTACCGTTTTTTTAATTATTGGGCGACGTGGAGTTCCCTGTGGAAAGTGGCGACCTCCGGACAACAGGTGTTTTCACCGCCAGCGGCATTCTGCGTTTTGCCTACCCTCCTTCACGTGGCCTCTACTTGGTCATCTTCTTGCGGCTCCATCGGCCCATTCTTCTACGGCCTCTTCGGCACCTTTCGTCCGGCCTTTCCGTGGCGTCCTGTTTGGAACCCTTACAGTCATTTTCGCAGCTGCTTCGTGCGCTCCAAACCCCATGCATTCGCACTTCACTTTCAGTCCTGATTCATCGTGCCTTCATCATCTGAATGTCGCAGCTCGCTTTTGAAGTCACCATCCTACCGCAACACGTCTTCTTACATCATACTGCCTTCACTCATCCAGTCCCCTATACGCTTCGTTTCCGGGAACGGTAATCTACTTAACGCAACGCACCTCCACTCACTGCCGCAATGACCCGACAGCAGGCGCAACATCATGCCAGTCTCTCACATGCCTCACAAACTGTTGGTGTTGGTTGTTGAATATACTATGCAGCAAATACATTATTTTGAGTGTCTACCTATTGTAGGCCTGTCAATATTGGTTTGTAATTACATACCCCAGGTATGCTACTACAATTGATAAAGTCAGAAATACAGTGATAATAATGATGGTGGTAATGCTCTAAAAAATAATACAAGACATGCTTACAAAAATATGCATAACACAGTAGCAGGGCTTCTGAAAGACTTTTTTTTCAACTAGCCCGCCGGGCTAGTTACTTAGAAAAGTTACTAGCCCGCAAGAATTTTGACTAGCCCTGCTGAAATGGCAAAGCATCAAATAAGCTGTAAAATGGAGTGCTAGGGATGTGCTTGCTAGGAAGCATAAATTAAAAAACAAAAATCATACATTTGCAATCTATTACTATCTATACACAATCATTTCCGTGTAAACAGCTGTCAAAATCGCCTGCTCAACTAATTGTGGAATAGAAGCGTAACATGTGAAGAGAGAGGGAGAGAGAGAGTTTATGACTTAATGGCAAATCCAAGGAAAATCAGTGAATGGACGAGCATGTTTTGCTAAAGCATGGGCATTTTTGAACAGAATTATCAGCTTGTCCATGTGTGCCTTGTCCAACGATGTCAGGCACTTTCCTGCATCTGTATCTTCAACCTTCTTTTTGCTGTTAGCATCGCATGTTACACTCCACTTGTGTCCTTATGAACTTTCATGGGACTTGATGCTCTCAAGTTTAAAATTGGTCGATCCTTCTACAAATAGTTTTTTTTCCTTCTTTTGGTTTCTGGTACTGTCTACACGGCGTACAAAATATTTTGGAGCCATCGTAGTGGAGCCACGTTCGCTTTTTGCCTTCGTGATCAAAGTACCATTCATCTTTAAATTCGCGCTTTCTTTCATTTTTATCATAGCATCTATCCTTTTCGATTTTTTTCTGATGCGATTGTTTTTCTTTTTTAGCCGGTGTATCAGATTCGGCAGAAGTTGAACCAATTGTTTTTACAAATTGATCCATACTACCATAGCTAAACCGAAAGCGCTAACAAACTAAGCTGAGCGATCACGTAAAGCCTTCTCTGATTGGTTCATATCAATCAATATTACGCGCTACGAGCCAATCATACAGAGTATTTTTTGGCTTGCAAGTAATTCAGGGAATGAGGCACAGTAAGGGATATTTTTCTCCTATCTTCCCGATGCGCTTATTATCGAATGATATGAAATGAATCATCACCCATACGGTCCCTCTTCAGTGATCGTTCTTGGCGAAACGCACACGTGTAGAGCTGCGCAGTTTAAACGGTTCGTAATCAAGCCGATGTTTTTATTTTCATCGGGGATTGACAAACTGAAGAGAGAAAATCAACTAGCCCGCCGGGCTAGTAGACTTTGAACTTTAACTAGCCCGTGGTAATTTTAACTAGCCATTGGCGAGCGGGCTAGTGCATTTCAGAAGCCCTGCAGTAGCATAATCTCATTGACTCCAATCAATGTATACATCCAATGAATAACACACGGGTAAAACTCACAACACTTGTGACGATCTTCTAATGTATACGTGATTGCTTTGCCTCTGAATGTTCTAAAACTTTGTTTGATTAAAAGAAATGTTCAACAGATTTATATCTAAGTCTTCAAACTTTGTGGCTTCAATATTTGGGTCCCAAATATACTCAGACCACTCAGCATTAGAACCTACCACGTCAATCAAAAAATCGATCAACATTTTACAATTAAAGTCGGTAGATAAGAGCACCACACTCATAAATATCACTCTTATTATCAACATTTAAGTCCTGAAGTCCTGAGCATGATATATCGCTAATTCGTCTAATAAATCTGTAAAACCATCAACACTATCACTGTCAAAGTCCGCCATTACGATCGCGAAAATGTGCGACAAATATCCATTCATAAATCGAAAGAAATAGATCTAGAACGCTGATGCAAATCAAACATGTTCAGATGACACCTTACCTCTTTCTAACTCCAAAGTGACAGAAACCGACTGCAGATTCATCATACATTGTAGGCTGTAGACTCACGACTGTAGATTTGCCATAGCTGCCATCTAGTATAGATGCATGCAGAGCATTTCTGAAAGAAAAATAATAGAAATGTGTGCTATAACACAGCAAAATCTGTGGAAAGCAAAAGTATTTTTTTCTTCTTCATTCTTGCTCTTTCAAAACTGTTTGCTGACTGCCTGTAAACTTCATATAGTACCTTGTAAACTGAAAGAATGAAGTAAAAAAAAAAAACAACAACAGAAATAAATATATTTATTACTAAAGATATGTAAGGGTGAATCAAAGGTGCATGATGCTCGCCAATGGCGAAATAGGTCACATTTGGTTATTCCGTGTTGTGTTGTGTGGTGGCTTTGTGTACCTTACAGATACAAAGGTATCATGAAAATGTCCATGGTAAGAAATTACTCAATCTAGATCTACCTATATCTACAAATGAATCAACCAACTGATTATGGCTGCTCAACCCAAGAAGAAGAAGCAAATTACATTTTCAACACATACCTGAAGTATGGGTTCCGGCAATGAAAAATCTTGAAAAGACGCTCGGTTGCGCATGCGCATCGCCTGATAATTTCAGAGCCAATCAAAAAAGCGGCAATTTTAGAGAGAGAGGCAGGGTCAAAACTGAAAAGTACACACAGGCTCCCAGCAAAAATCCGTGTGTGTGTGTGTAGGTGGTCGCTCTCCAACGGTTTTGTGAGGTGGTTGAGATAAATGTATAGGCGATATACTTGGTAGCTCAGCATGCGGTTTCTGAGGTCAGCACTGTGAGGTCACGGGAAAATGTACCTCATAAAATTTTGTACCTCAGAAGCCCGTCAGAAAGTCTTACACACAACCTCATAACCTACGGTACGTAGACGCACACACACGCACACCTACACACACACACACACACACACACACACACACACTGAACACCTCTAAAAAAAACGTACACGTGCTGCCGTTACACCACAGACTTCGTGGTTTCACGCGATCACAGCGTATCTCAGCTTTCTGAGATGCACGCCCTACACTACAGCCCGTAAAAAATCTCCTGCCAGAGTTGTTGTCATTTATTAGTTATTTAGTTATTCATTGCTTACAGGGTCCAGCTGACTGCAAAGAGCCGAATCAGGACCACAAAATCTAGATTACAACTTCGCTGAAAGATGACTCACCCCTGATCCGCATAAAAGATCTGCCGAAACAACCCTAGCGGTAACACTGAAGGCACTCCACCAGCCGGTCACTTTACAATAAAGACATCCCACTCAGGGGACGCTGAGGCTATACTCTAATTTATCGAATCCCCGTTTACAAAAACAAAATAGAATACAAACATCATTATAAAATATAAACAAAACACATATAAAATACCTAATTGTTACACTCGTTTGGTATTTTTCTATCAGTAGTTGTTTCAGCCCCAATGCTGAAATCCTGATGAGTTTAACTCTGTTTCGTTTATCCACGCAACCCGTTTAATCAGCAACAAGGCACAGAGTCGTCGTATGAAGTTTTCAAACTTTATTCAGCGCACATCAACAATTGCATTCAATCGCCTTTTCACTTTCTTTTTTTTCCTCTCCCCACTTTACACAGAGCATCCATTATATAGTTTTTCTCTAAACTCGAGATAACGTCAGAATGTTCCCTATGACGCTTTACAACCAATCAAACTAAATTTCGTCATCACTGTCTTACGTCATACAACATTCTTTTCGTCCAAGAATGTTCTCAAATATCTACACCTAACGCGAAGCTTCGATCGACAGTAAACAAGCAAATCTAGAGAATTCTCCAATAATATCGACCAACTAAAATTACAAACGTTATACAAAGCTTCTTCTAACAACAATGCAAACTCAAATCAAAGGTAAATACACTCTATTATTGAATACTTTGCAAAGCGAAACGATTAGATCTATAGTGCGCGTTTCAGACATACTACCATTCGCGTTTCAACATAACATAACCCCCCACTCAAGAACAAATTTACCCAAAGTCTTTCAACCACGTAATGCACAAAGTCCAGAATTAAAACTTATTTCAGACTGTCTGAATACTGTCAATGTGCTCAGTTTATCTACACAGAGTCAATGGTTTTCATCTTCAAGTCTGTCTGGATATTGCCAATGTTCTCAGTTTATTCACACACAGTCAATGTTTTTCATCTGCAAGTCTGTCAGGACACTGTCAATGTTCACAGTTTATCTACACAGAGTCAGTGTTTTTCATCTGTAAGGAAACGACGCCCTCGTCCGTTACAGTTGTCATCGGCCCAGAGTCAAAGACAGTGATCTTGTGGACTTTCCTGGAATCAGTGCATCCTCTATTGCTCCCTTCTTCCGTCGAATGTCAGATGAAGTCGGCGTTGTCAGTTCCCAGAATGCACTTACGGGGTCTCACGGTCAGGTTAGCTTCTGTTAGACGGTGAAACAGCTCCCTCAAGGTCTGTAGATGCTCTTCCCAGGTGTGGGTGTGGACTAGCAGGTCGTCCCAGTAACACACGACGTTGTCCATCCCTTTGAGCATCTTCTTCATTCCTCTCTTCAGGGTAGCACCCTGTAGCACCCATGCCAAAAGGCATCCTCAGGCATTCGTACGTCCCATCAGGAGTTATGAAAGCAGTCTTTAATACGTCCTGTTGGCGCCCGGGGACTTGCCAGTAACCCTTGCTGAGGTCAATCTTTGAAAAGATTATACTTCGCGATAACTGGCGGAAGAGGTCTACTGCGGTAGGCATCGGCTCAGGTTCAAAGACAGTGATCTTATTAACCTTCCTGTAGTCGATGCATACTCTGTTGCTCCCGTCCTTCTTCTTCACGACCGCGACAGTGGACGCGTAGGGGGAACTGGACTCCCTGATGATGCCCATCTTCAGCATCTCGTCGATGTCTTTCTTCAAAGATTCAAAGGGCCTTGAAAGGGATCGGGAAGGGTTTGGATCGAACGGGAATACTTGAAGTGAGGTGGACTTCACGTTCGACTAAAGTCGTAGAGCCTGGGACATCGCTGAAGCTATGGGGAAACTCGCCCTAAGGTCCTTGAGCTCCATCTTCTGACCTTCCGTCAAGCGTGGTCCTAGCTTAACATCATTGATGCCTTCTTTGCTGCGGAAGTCTCCGAGTTCCAACAGTTCCTCGCTGTCAAAGCTGTCGTCGATCACAGCTGCTGTTGCTGCGTGTACAGTCTCTGATGGCCTTTCCACGTACAGCTTAAGGAGGTTGGCGTGGTATATCTTGGAATGCTGGCCGACCTTCACCTTGTTGTCGTTGATCCCCACCACGGTCTCCACTTCGTACGGGCCTTTCCACTGCATCAGCAACTTATTGTGGTCGGTAGGTAGCAGCACCAGTACTTTTTTGCCAGGTTTGAACTTCCTGTTCACAGCCCTACGATCGTAGTAGTGCTTTCCACAGTCCTGGGACTTCTTCAGGTTTTCTCTGGCTATCTCGAGAGTCTGCTCCAGCTTCTCCCGTAGCTCAAACACGTACTGGTAGCTGTTCTTCACCTCTGGGGTCTCTACTTTCGTCCACATTTCTTTTAGGATGTGCATCGGCCCTCTCATGGTTCGCCGTACAGTAGCTCGAACGGAGAAAAGCCTGCGGCACTTCTCTGTAGGCGAACAGTAAGACGTTGATGTAGCGATGACATTGTCTGGGCTGCTCGCTGCATAGTTTCTTCAGGGTGGACTTCAGCGTAGCATTGAACTTTTCGACGAGCCCGTTGCACATTGGATGGTAGGGTGTCGTAGTCAAATGCCGGATACTCAGCAGTCTGTTGACCTCCTTCATGCTTTCTGCAGTAGCGCTGATGCTTGTCACTTGTCGCCTTCGCTGATGCAGGCCCCGCTGTCCTCGTCGTATGCGACGCTGCACCACGCTGGTGTCGATGTATACGCTTCTATGCTCAAGTAGACACGAAGTCTGCTCGTCGCTCTCTGTAATACTGGCGATGTAACTCCGAGACTGTCCCTCGACGTAGTCTTGCGGCAGCCACGTAGTCCCGCTCTGTTGTTCGCTCACGAAGCAACTCTTCGGCGACTACACGCCCTTGCAGTCAACACGAATCTATCGGGGATGTAGTCCCAGTATGTTGGCCCCTCCCGACGCAACTCCTTGGCGGCTACCCTCGATGACTGCCTCTCGTAACGTTGACTCGCTTGTTGTAGCAGTTGAACCCTTGGCTATGACGTGGATCGCAGCTTGGCCCCCCAAAATGTTACACTCGTTTGGTGTTTTTCTATCAGTAGTTGTTTCAGCCCCAATGCTGAAATCCTGATGAGTTTAACTCGGTTTCGTTTATCCACGCAACCCGTTCAATCAGCCACAAGGCACAGAGTCGAATATGAAGTTTTCAAACTTTATTCAGCGCACATCAACAACTGCATTCAATCGCCTTTTCACTTTCCTTTTTTTCCTCTCCCCACTTTACACAGAGCATCCATTATATAGTTTTTCTCTAAACTCGGGATAACGTCAGAATGTTCCCTATGACGCTTTACAACCAGTCAAACTAAATTTCGTCATCACTGTCTTACGCCATACAACATTCTTTTCGTCCAAGAATGTTCTCAAATATCTACACCTAACGCGAAGCTTCGATCGACAGTTAACAAGCAAATCTAGAGAATTCTCCAATAATATCGACCAACTAAAATTACAAACGTTATACAAAGCTTCTTCTAACAACAATGCAAACTCAAATCAAAGGTAAATACACTCTATTATTGAATACTTTGCAAAGCGAAACGATTAGATCTATCGTGCGCGTTTCAGACGTACTATCCTTCGCGCTTCAACGTAACACTAATTGCCAAATAATTATATCATAGGAAGCCCCAGTGACCATTTGGCAGAAAGCGTCCAATACTCCCAAGCTGATCCAACAGACCTCACAAACAAAGGAGGAGTTTTGTCCCGGAATAGTTTTCAAGAAAAATGGTAGGTGACTGGTCTAGCGAAGAAGAAGATAGTATAGTAGATTGATAAAACAGAGTAGGAATGAGAAAGAACAGAGGAGAAAGACAGCGACAGTGGGAATTTAAAGCACTAAATTTCAAGAAAGTGGGGATACTATTTATACTGAAACCCTCGGCACCCCCACGGGGGTGGGTGGAGTGGTCATTTATTAGGCTACCCGTAACTTTCTGGATACAACCGTGAACGAATACGGTTACGGCGTAACTTCGCTTACATCCTAGACACCAAATGTCAATGGCTATATAGAAATCGTAGTAGCTCAACATCGCAAATGAATCATTTAAATTGGCCAGTGTGAGTGTGTGCTTTTGAATACTTGATTGTGAGTTCCATTTGTTCATGTGTCGTGCGCCTGTTCCTTTCAATGCGTACATTTCATTACGATCAGAAGACGATACGTTGATGATGATGATGATGATGATGATGTCCACTTGTATGGCGCACATATCCATGCTGGCAGCATGCTCAGGGCGCAGGGGGTTGGGGAAAGAGGGTGAAGAAGAAAAAAAAGAACTTCTCTATGTATACACTCAAAAATAGTCAGAAAAGATACGTCTTCAGACGCCTCTTGAAAGAATCCAGTGTCTCTACGACTCTCAAGTCCTGGGGGAGAGTGTTCCACAATGCGGGGCCACAGTGGGAGAAGGAGCAGTGACCCAAGCGCCTCTTCCTGTGACCATCCACACTTGGAACGGACAACATAAACTGGGAAGAGGAGCGAAGGCGCCTTGAGGGTTTGTGGGTAGGGACAATGTCTATCAAGTACCGGGGAGAGGTGGGGTCATGGACACACTTGTAGCACAAGGAGAGGACTTTGTGGTCAATTCTCTTCTTGACTGGTAGCCAATGAAGTTGTCGGAGAACCGGAGTGATATGGTCGGTCTTCTTGCTGCGGGTGACAATCCTGGCGGCCGTGTTCTGAACACGTTGGAGACGATCAAGCTGATGGTCAGGAAGGCCCCACAGACAACTGTTTGCATAGTCTAACCTGGATATCACCAAGGTGACGGCAATGGTGATAGCAGCCTTGTTTGTGAGAACACCTCGCAGTTTACCCAGAGAGCGGAGATGGAAGTAGCACCCCTTAACCACGGCACCAACGTGATCCTCCATTGTGAGGTTGGCATCGATCATGTATTATAATTTTCTGTAGTAAATTCTGGGCTTTGTTGTTGCTGTATTAGTAGTAGGTCTACTATACTATGGATATGTGTGGTGTAATAGAACTATGTGTATTCTACATACTACTATACTATGGATATTTGTGGTGTAATAGAACTATGTGTATTCTACATACTACTATACTATGGATAATTGTGGTGTAATAGAACTATGTGTATTCTACATACTACTATACTATGGATATTTGTGGTGTAATAGAACTATGCGTATTCTACATACTACTATACTATGGATATTTGTGGTGTAATAGAACTATGTGTATTCTACATACTACTATACTATGGATATTTGTGGTGTAAGAGAACTATGTGTATTCTACATACTACTATACTATGGATAATTGTGGTGTAAGAGAACTATGTGTATTCTACATACTACTATACTATGGATAATTGTGGTGTAATAGAACTATGTGTATTCTACATACTACTATACTATGGATATTTGTGGTGTAATAGAACTATGTGTATTCTACATACTACTATACTATGGATAATTGTGGTGTAATAGAACTATGCGTATTCTACATACTACTATACTGTGGATAATTGTGGTGTCAGAGAACTAGTTGTAGTTTACATACTACTATACTATGGATAATTGTGGTGTAATAGAACTATGTGTATTCTACATACTACTATACTATGGATAATTGTGGTGTAATAGAACTATGAGTATTCTACATACTACTATACTATGGATAATTGTGGTGTCAGAGAACTATGTGTAGTTTACATACTACTATACTATGGATATTTGTGGTGTAATAGAACTATGTGTATTCTACATACTACTATACTATGGATAATTGTGGTGTAATAGAACTATGCGTATTCTACATACTACTATACTATGGATAATTGTGGTGTAATAGAACTATGCGTATTCTACATACTACTATACTATGGATAATTGTGGTGTAATAGAACTATGTGTAGTTTACATACTACTATACTATGGATAATTGTGGTGTAAGAGAACTATGTGTAGTTTACATACTACTATACTATGGATAATTGTGGTGTAATAGAACTATGTGTAGTTTACATACTACTATACTATGGATAATTGTGGTGTAATAGAACTATGTGTATTCTACATACTACTATACTATGGATATTTGTGGTGTAAGAGAACTATGTGTATTCTACATACTACTATACTATGGATATTTGTGGTGTAATAGAACTATGTGTATTCTACATACTACTATACTATGGATATTTGTGGTGTAAGAGAACTATGTGTAGTTTACATACTACTGTACTATGGATATTTGTGGTGTAAGAGAACTATGTGTAGTTTACATAGTACTATACTATGGATATTTGTGGTGTAAGAGAACTATGTGTATTCTACATACTACTATACTATGGATAATTGTGGTGTAATAGAACTATGCGTATTCTACATACTATACTATGGATATTTGTGGTGTAAGAGAACTATGTGTAGTTTACATATTACTATACTATGGATAATTGTGGTGTAATAGAACTATGTGTATTCTACATACTACTATACTATGGATATTTGTGGTGTAATAGAACTATGTGTAGTTTACATACTACAGTGAACTTCGGATATAGTAAAGTGCCCTGGGACCAAATAAATCTTTAGTATAACCGAATATTTAATATAACCGAAAATCCGTTTACAGTAAAGTTTTTAAAGTTTACTTTACTATAACCGAAACTTCGTTTATAATACAGTTTTAGAGGTTTACTTGACTATAACCGACTTCGTTTATAATAACGATTTTAGAGGGTTAATTTAGCATAACCGAAACTTCGGGTTCGATTGCCGCAAGGGGCGACCGTATGTGACTTAGGTACGAGACTATTGAGATCACTGAGGGTTTTCTCCGGTTTCCTCCCTCCCTTCAATAATGGTACAGGATGCAGTCAATATAAAAATTTCAAAACTAAAAATTCGATTTTCTTCCGTCTTCTAATAGCGATCTCCCTGCCTGTACACCACCTGTTTGAGTGATGTATGTGTATTTGGTGTGTGTGAGGGTAAAATGAGACAGGTGAGCGTGTATGTTGGTATAGATCGCCGCGCTTTGAGCCTTGGGGGAAAGGCGCGTACATAGCATAGCATCCTGTCCTGTCCTGTAACTAACTGCCTTACATAACGTATTTCCAGTTGAACAAAAACTTCCATCTTCTACTTTCTTTATTTTATTTATTTATTTATTTTTTTTGTTGTTGCCAAGGGGTGGGGGTGGGGGATGCTGCAGCACTCCTAGCACACACACCCCCCTCCCTACCCCCTGGATCCGGCCCTGGTGCAAGTAAAGAAGAAAAAAAGCAAAACAAATCAGTGAACAAAATATTGACTTCTCGAATTTCCATCTTTTACCAGGATTTCTGCAGACTGTAATCGTCTGTGTGTCTATTTGTCTGTGTGTTCACGTAACTCGACATCGTTCTAAATTGAGCTGACATTTGGCGCGTTATATACATGTACATTGGAATTGGATCCCATTAATTGATTAGATTCACATAGTTGAACAGTTAAAATAAGACAGTGCAAATCGAACGAATCGCTTTCGTTATTACATATTTTAATTTAGATTAATATTTCTGTGTTGGTTTGTTGTCCCTTGCTGAATTCCACACGAAAACTATGTTTTCCCATTTTAAAAAACACCCCCACCCTCCCCAGCTCCAGCCCCACACCCCCGGATAGCCGTCTATAAGTCGTCGTGGAGACGTTTGTCTTACCATAGTTGCCAAGAACAAAATTCAAAGTATTTATTTGAGTGGTTGGACAAGCTCTCTCTCTCTCTCTCTCTCTCTCTCTCTCTCTCTCTCTCTCTCTCTCCTCTCTCTCTCTCTTTCTCTCTCTCTCTCTCTCTCTCTCTCTCTCTCTCTCTCTCTCTCTCTCTCGAACATGGCCTTTTCAAAATTTAGATTTTCTTCTTCTTTGTGTTTCCCTTCCCCCCCATCCCCCAATGGGTATTACCTATTGCTATCGTAATTACAGGTAAATAGCAATTACGTTACTTGAGTGAACATTATGAATATGCACTCATCGTCAAAATCTATTGTTTCTGGACACAGCCACATGATAACAAGTGATATTTCACGAAAGTGAAAAGGTCCTTTTAGTCTTTCGTATGAAGCCACCAGAAATCCACGGGAAATAGCTGAAAAAGATACTTTTTTTAATGAACACTTGCAGTAGGTCCATTGTCCCTTATTGGATTCCATTACGCTCACATATTATGTTGATTGATTATTTTTGTTTATTAACTCGGGTATTATAAACTCTTATAATAATAATAATAATAATAATAATAATAATAATAATAATAATAATAATAATAATAATAATAATAATAATAACTAGCATTTATAAAGCGCCTACCCTAAGGATCTAAGCGCTATACACGCACACTTTCTTACGCAAACACATATACACACTATACATATACTATAATTATAAGACAAGTTACTCTTTCACGCGTACATACTACTGCTGTGTAAATCAATATGACAAAAACATACTAAATTACTACTTAACCCCCCACCCCTCCAAACCCCTTTTACATACTCTTCAAGAATACCTCTCTTATAACCCAGTTTGTGTATATTGATTGAAATGTTACAGTATTATTTGTTTATGTCCGTGTGTGTAAGTTCACGTGTGTGTGAGTGTGTGTGTGTGTGAGAGAGAGAGAGAGAGAGAGAGAGAGAGAGAGAGAGAGAGGGTAAGAGAAAGAGAGAGAGAAAGAGAGAGAGAGTCCATTACCGATAAGAGATAACATGTGAGCCTTCGTGTCCTAATTATTTCAAACCAACCCTTTAATCGGAAGGATAAATCATAAAAGTAGATTATGAATTGTACATGTTGTACTATCGTCATTGTGGAAAACCAAAAAGCTCACAAAATTAAAGCAAACAAAGACATGAACAAAACCTAAACAATATGGTGGATTAAAAAAAAAGATGGTTTGTCTTGCAAAGCCATGCAACAGCTTAGGAATAAATCTCTTCTTTACTTCTCATTTGAAAGTGTAGTCCAGTCAAAACGTTGGTTTCCCAGTTCTCAATTGATTCGGATTCATCTCAGTACAAAAGGTATAATTATAATGTGTTCAACTTATAACACCCTTATTTAGTCATAAACGCATTTCATCATGTATAGCGAAAGTGAAGTCTAATTTGCTTTGTAAGTTTCTAAGCTAGGTACTATTTTTCTGCCAAACAGTGAAATCTCTCCTTCAGTTTTTCACTCTCCTTCATAGTCACTGTTACTGTTGATGCGGAAATTCCAAATTGTTCAGCAATTTCTTTTTTTTTTCTTTTTTTTTCACCTTTTCATCTTCAAGTGCGTGAATTAGATCTATTTTAGGCTTCAGGGTAAGCGTGACGTGACGATGTTGCGTCATTATGAACGTCAGTAACTCTCATGAAACTTTAATACAGTAATCTCCCTTGAAACTTTATTATAAGCGGCAGCAAAACTCGCCAGGGGCCTTAGAAAACACTTTATTATAAGCGGACCTTACTATATTTTTTTATTATATCCGATTTTTAAAAAACAGAGACAAAGAAGAGTTTTGGTCGGGACCAAGACTGGACTTTACTAAAACCGAATATTTACTTTATCCGGCCTTTATTATATCCGGAGGTTACTGTACTATACTATGGATATTTGTGGTGTAAGAGAACTATGTGTATTCTACATACTACTATACTATGGATATTTGTGGTGTAATAGAACTATGTGTATTCTACATACTACTATACTATGGATATTTGTGGTGTAAGAGAACTATGTGTATTCTACATACTACTATACTATGGATATTTGTGGTGTAATAGAACTATGTGTAGTTTACATACTACTATACTATGGATATTTGTGGTGTAAGAGAACTATGTGTAGTTTACATACTACTATACTATGGATAATTGTGGTGTCAGAGAACTATGCGTATTCTACATACTACTATACTATGGATATTTGTGGTGTAAGAGAACTATGTGTATTCTACATACTACTATACTATGGATATTTGTGGTGTAAGAGAACTATGTGTAGTTTACATACTACTATACTATGGATATTTGTGGTGTAAGAGAACTATGTGTATTCTACATACTACTATACTATGGATAATTGTGGTGTAATAGAACTATGTGTATTCTACATACTACTATACTATGGATATTTGTGGTGTAAGAGAACTATGTGTAGTTTACATACTACTATACTATGGATAATTGTGGTGTAATAGAACTATGTGTAGTTTACATACTACTATACTATGGATATTTGTGGTGTAAGAGAACTATGTGTAGTTCAATTCAATACAACTTTATTTATCCACATAGGGCAATTACAAGATTTAGAAGCAGCTAATATTATTAAAATAAATAAATACATAAAAAAAGTTTTAAAAACTATGAAATTTAAAGGTTTATCACACGATTTCATAAGCACATGTCCTACCATACAAACATAAACCAAACACACACGCAAACACACACACACCACGCACATCATGAACACTCACAGCCGACAGTTAAATCAAATAAAAACATGAAGGTAAGAAAATAAGGTAAGAATATTATCAATGAATCATCAAATCAATCGGTCAAACAATCAATCCCTGAATCGGGCCATCGTCGAGCATTTTTTTTTTAATAAATGAAGAAATAAATAAATAAATTTGCATTAGGGCGGTGGGGAAAATGTTAAAGCGGAGATGATCGCATCAAATTTAGCAGTCGAATTGCGCAAGGAATAAAACTGTGGGAGAGGCGATTACCCTTACAGGCCGGTAAGGCAAAACGGCGCCCGGATGGTAGCACTGAGAATTCGCCCGCCAGAACATGCCCTGGTCTACAAATAATTCCGTTCGCCTTCTTAATGATTTGCCGATCGCAGAAAGAACCCAGGTCTCTCTGCCTGACACCGATGATCTTTGAACAGACATTGACAATGCTGGACAAGCTATTCCTATCCCTCACAGTCAGGCTGTGGAACCAACAAACAAACGAAAAAGTCAGCAAGCTCTCAATGAAAGATTGATAAAACAAGCTGAGAATCTTAGAATCCACAGAGAAAGACTTCAGTTTCCGGAGAAGGTACAATCGCTGTTGGCCCCGTTTGACAATGCACTGTGTGTTCACATCCCATTTAAGCTTGCTGTCAAAAACTGTGCCCAAATACTTATATGTGTCAACAATCTCAACATCTTCATTATGAATAACACTTGGCTGGACCACATCTTTGACTCTCCTAAAGTCAAAAATCATCTCTTTCGTTTTAGTAACATTCATATCCAAAAAATTATCATCGCACCAATCCACGAAGTTCGTGAGGGCAAAATCATGATCTCCTTCTGGTCCTTGAAATAAAGACAACAAAGCTGAGTCATCAGAAAATTTTATCAGAAAACTATTTTCAGCAGTGCTTCTACAGCTGTCAGTATACATTATAAAAAATAATGGCGACAGAACACAACCCTGTGGAGAACCTGTGGAAGTAACCAGAATATCTGACAAAGAACCATTGACACAGACTCTCTGTTGTCTATTAGTCAAAAAATTTAAAGTCCAAAGTACAAGTTGATGACTGAGTTTAAAATCAGAAACAAGTTTATCAACCAGAATATGAGGCTGCATAGTGTTAAACGCAGAGGTGAAATCTGCAAAAAGCAGTCTGGCATGCGCCTGAGGCTTCTCCAAATGGGTATACAGAGTGTTCAAGATAAACAACTTGGCATCCTCCACCCCCCTCCCAGCCCTATATGCAAACTGAAGGGGATCAAGAGCGGCACCAGTCACAGTAAGAATGAGGGTTTTAATGATTTTCTCCAAGGTTTTCACAACAAGAGATGTGAGAGCGACAGGCCTAAAATCATTGGGTTGTTTGGGGTTGGGTTTCTTGGGTAGAGGCACGACATTAGAAATTTTCCAAATATCAGGAATCTGACCAGAATTTACAGACTGCTGGAAAAGGGGCTGAAAGACGCCTCCAAGTTGATCAGCACAATAACGCAGTGTTTTACCACAAATTCCATCAGGGCCAGGAGCTTTACTAACATCTATAGACTTAAACAGTCTAGTAACACACTCCTGAGAAATCTCAATATCATGCATTGGGTCTAGGACAAGTGAGTGTCTAAAAAAATCCGAAACATCAGCAGAAAAATCAAGCCTCTCAAAACGATTATAAAAAGCATTTAAAACATTAGGTACATCCATGTCCCTCACTCCCTCAAGTTTGACAGTACTTTTTCGAAAAGAGTCCACCTTCTGATTGACAGACGACATAGTCTTAATCCCTTGCCAGGCAGCCCGAAGGTCACCTCCACAATACTTAGCTTCTATTTTATCTTTATATACTCTCTTAGCCTTTCCAATGCAGTCACGAACTTCCCTATTAATTATCTTTTTCTCATGGCTAGTCCCTTAAAAAAATACACGCTTCTTTTTGTTTAACACAGATTTCAACTCCTTCGTAATCCAAGGTTTATTATTAGGAAAAACAACAATTTCTTTCACTGGGATGACAGAATCAACACAAAAAGAGATGTAGGATGAAATGACGTCAGCTAATTCATTCACAGATTCACACACATTCTGAAAAACAGTCCAATCCGTGCAATCAAAACAACCCTGCAGACACTCAATACTATCGGCTGTCCAACACTTCACAGACCTCACAACGCGAGGCAAGCAATGAAACACAGGCTTATAAACAGGCGCCAGATAAACACTATTATGATACGAATTCCCAAATGAGGGCATAGGCTTAGATTTATATGCACCAGGCACAGTCCCATAGCACAAGTCGATCATAGTGTTCTTCTGTGTTGTAGCACAAGTCACATACTGTACATAGTTTTTCAGGGTCCTATTCAATTGACAGTGGTTCAAGTCACCAAGAATAAACTTTGGAGAATCAGGAGAAATAGAGTCCAGTTTATGGGTCACATCAGCGATCAGCTGAGCAGCAGCGTTGGCGCTAGCACGTGGGTGAATGTAAACAATGGTGTAGAATAACTGTGGAAATTCCCTGGGGAGGTAGAAGGGGCGGAGTGAAATGGTAAGGAGCTCAATGTCAGGTGTACATATTTTTTCTCTCACAACAACAGTGTTACAGTACCTTTTATTGACATAAAAGCACACGCCCCCGCCCGAGAGTTTCTTGGTAATAAAAGGCGATCTGTCCAAACGAATGGGGTGACCAAAGCCACTGATGCACAAATCCTCATCCCGATCAGATTCGCCAAGCCATGTCTCTGTGAAAGCAAGTAGACATGTATCTCTGTAGTCACGTTGGCATCGCACGTAGGCCTCGAGTTCGTCAGTTTTGTTGCGGATAGACTGAACGTTGGATAGCAAAACTGACGGCAATGGTGGTGCTCTGCGTCTATCATTCAAGCCGAATTTCCGCAGCCTGCGCTGGACACCACCCCTCCTTCCTCTCCTTCTAGGTTTACGTTTAGATTCATCAGAACTGTTGGAGTCGCAAAGGGAAATATCAGATGGAATGACACTTAGATCGAAGCCTTGGCCAACTGACTGGCGCAAGGCAAGAAGGTACTCACGGTTGTAAACATGGCGACCGCCATCTTGATCTCGCTCGTAACCACGCACAAGTAAAGAGGACCACAAGGCAAACACACAGACAACACCACCGAACTTCCACGCTGTCTTCATCGTGCGGGCACTCTCGTACAACAATCCGATAGGTTTAGTACAAAACACAGTATGAAGAACACGATAAATTTATAACAAATGTTGCTGCTTCAGGGTCCGTCGCCCAACTGTGTGAGCGTCCTTGACATATATATAGTTTACATACTACTATACTATGGATATTTGTGGTGTAAGAGAACTATGTGTAGTTTACATACTACGCGTTCAGCAAGCAAAAAGAGGTTTGCTGTGCCTGTACGAAATGTGACGTCCGCAGTGTTTCTCTGCCTCCGTTGTTTTGCCATCCTATATCAGAATGCTGCTACTTAGCTTTCAAATGTCAACTAATGTCACCTACCTGTTCAACCCATATTTTCTTAAAGTGCGTTTGAGGTCGAGACTAAGATTGCTGCTACTATCTTAGCTTTCAAATGTCAACTAATGTCACCTACCTGTTCAACCCATATTTTTTTAAAGTGCGTTTGAGGTCGAGACTAAGATTGCGCAGAATCTTAAATGTCTAATTCACGCTATTTGCTTATACACTGTTGAACTGGTACACTGATACACTGTCACACTGATACATGATACACTGTTTCACTGATACAATGTTAGACTGATACACTCATGCATTGTTTGTATCCAATATTGGTGTGAAGATTGAATCTAAACTCTGTGTCCGATCATTCCAGGCGTTGTATGTTGTAGGCGCTGGGTGACTTACCGCCCTTACAATACATAAACAGGCGTGAAAAACCGGGTGCTATATATGCGTGACACAACTCAAGTACAATAATTATGCGGCCTTTGTGTGACTGTTTCTATCCGATTTTGAACTCAGCCTGTTGTGTCGTTGGAGGTGTAACGACTGCATAGTAAGGAACTTGCGAGGTGAGGTTACAATAGGGACGGAATTTAAACGTCTATTTCAGAGCTTGCAACCTAAATGCATTGTTCCATGCTCATGCTAACGTGTGCACAGGATTTAACATATGACGTCAGACACACTTTAATGAAGACCTATTGTACCCTTGCAGGCCAGTTGTTGTTCCTCCGTATGCTGTAATTATGCCTGCCCCACTATGTGGTGCAAGGTTAACATGTGTGTGTGAGTGTGTGTGCGGTGTGTGTGTGTGTGTGCATGTGTGCGCGTGAATGCACGTACGCACGCGCGCCTGTGTGTGCGTGTGCAAGGCGAATGGTGTTCAACTTTTTCAAATGGTGGACTATATAAATGCTATGTATTAAAATTATTATTATTATTATTATTATTATTATTATTATTATTATTATTATTATTATTATTATTATTATTATTATTATTATTATTACCATCATCATGATCATCATCAACATCACCTTCATCCCCATTATTATTATTATTATTATTATTATTATTATTATTATTATTATTATTATTATTATTATTATTATTATTATACCCGTCAGGGACTAAAACTTACTCGGACAAAAAGCAGCGAATATGTTGTCTGCCACAGCTCTGATTTCACCTTGTTCTTTTAGTTCAAAAAGGTTGTCGATCACTGGCTTGCTAACAATACCTTCCAACTCTCTGATGTCGGTCAACCAGTCACCAATAACGACTATGTGGATGCCATGTGCATGGGCCTTTTCAGCTTCTAGAACGGATGTAGGAAAGACCATTCTGCTCGTCATCACGATACACAAGTTGGGAACAGCGGGACGGTCGCCGTTGCCCGGCGTGTACATCTCCGTTCTCACGATGTGGAGAGCGTCATTGGTGCTGGTGCTGGTGTTGTAGCCACGAAAAATCTGGTCTATGGCGTCCAATACCTGGGCTTCGGTGCCATAAGCGTTGAGGTGGAATGCTACGTCAACCCCTTGGATGCTATAGACGACGACTCCAACACGACATTTGCCGTTGTCGATGTGAAGCATGGAGACGAAATCCTTAACAAAGTGCAGGACTACCATGGAACAGCAGAGCAAGTAGTCCACATGGTCCTCATCCAGGACAAGGACCACGTCAACCTCCAATGAACCTGAAATTAAGCAAGAATATAAGTTACATTTGTTTGCATTTTGGAACGTTTTGTTTCCAACTTCACAAATTTACTGTAGTGAATTGAATTCGTGAAAATTCAGTCTGACATGATGAGACAAAGGTATTTGTAGGAAACAAAACATTCGAAGACAGACAAAAAATGGATGTAATGATAAGATACGATAAGATAAGATAAGACAACTTTATTATATTTTACAAGAAATTACATTGTGATGTACAATTACAATCAACAAGGAATAAAAATCATAATAATAATATCAACAACAATGTCCCTTTATCTTTTATTTTAGTGCTGCGCTCCCTTGTCATCTCCATCTTCATATACGCTTGTGAAGTAAGGGTGTTCGGTTTTACCGGTTTTCCGGTTAAAATCGGTTCGACTTTGTCACGGTTCGGTAAACCGGTTTGGCCTTAAAAAACCGGAAAACCGCGGTTTTTCTAAGGGACATCACTCGTCCCGTAAAGCACTAGCAAAATGGCAGAAAGAGAGAAATTTGTAGCGAACACGCGTGGGAAAGCTGACATTTGGAGATTCTTTCTCCTGCGAGAGACAGAAGCAGGAAAGGTTGACCATAATACCGTTTACTGTAAAGAGTGTAAGGCAAGTATTAAACTTGGCAGTGGCACTTCAAATCTGAATGCACACATTCGTCGACACCACCCTTTGCTATAGATGTAAAATCCAGTGTGAAAGCAAGGACTTTTTACAAACGAATTTCACAGAACACAAACTTGGAACAGGCTTTTAATCTTTCAATGCGCATTGTTTTTCTAACCAATATGACATTCGCAACTTCAGATTCCACCAACGGTTTCACAAACTCAAAATTAAAAAGCAAACTCCCAAATCTACCCACAGTGGAGGAGGGAAATAGCCTCTGAGTTAAGTAGCTAGCGACATAAATTCCAAAAAAAATACAGAGGTTATTTCCCTTGCTTACTGTCACGGACCGGGTTTATAATATTTCGGTCCGATGACTGTTTGTAGTATCTTCCTGTGAGAAGATATAAATTATAATATTTTTTTTATTGATTACTAATTTCTGATTGGTTGAGCTAGTCATGTGACGGTTCACCAATTACATGTATTCAAAAAAATGTTTGCATTCTTCTTTTGTATGTGTCACGAATTGGCTAGTTTAAACTCTGCCTATCGACTATTTAGCATTGTGTAGCCTTTGTAACAGTAGAGAGTTAGTATAGTACACAGCAGCAATTAAATTACAGCACACTGCGAGCCTGAGCCACACACACAGCGCAGTGACGTCAGCACTTGAGTTTTGAATCGGACCGTTGGAACCAATGGGAGAGCTTAGGCAAAGTGGTTGGAGCCAGTTTGACTGGGTCAAAACCACGCACAGTTTTGGTCAGTTGGGAGGAATACACCGAAGTGTTAACAGCTAGAAAGCTGGCAGAGAAATCTCGCCACACTTAGACCAGGAAGCAGGACTTAGGATCTTAGAATTCTATCAAGTCACAACGGGCCTGAACTTGTCAAACAGGTAAATGAACACCCTTCTGTTTCATCGTGATATATTTATATTATTGTTGAAATTATGTTTGTGGAATTTGCTATGCATAAATGTGAATTGTTAATCCGAATTTGCGGGACCACGTGGAAGAGCCTACCACGAGGCGAAACACGACCGGTTGCGCCGCCATGTTGTATCCCGTACGGAACCACTGTTGTTTAACTTATATGTATGTTTGCAGACCAGTGGCTGTACCACTGAATGTTTATAATATTATTAATTCTGTATGTGTATAGTTAGCCACGTTTGATATAATTTATGTATGTATAGGAATTTAGAGTGAGATTCCAGTGGAACCCGGAAGTAGCAGAATGTTCGTCGCTTATGTATAGAGATGTGGAGCTATCACTGAGGGCTACTTTGGCTTTCAGTGAGACGCTCTGCACAAACCGATTATTCAGGGTTGTGCAGAATTTCGTCTCTTATATTCCAGACGAGCAGGCGAGCTATCCCGAGCTATCCTGTGTGCCCCACTCCACAGAAACGACTAGTTGGTTGAGGAGACTCTACCGCACAAGACGGAAAGAACTACCTTGAAAAACACCCTGTCAGACCCCACAGCGTGGCAAGGGAACCCAACTACCCAACGACAAAGGTGTACCAGAAGCTACCTCACAGAAGGACTTCGAACACCCCACACATGAGTTAAGTGCATAAGGCGAAGGTGCACTTAAACTGATCATAGCAGGACCACAGTAGTCCAACTCTTCAGAAACTGTAAATCGGACCACAGTAGTCCAAATCTACATGAAATATTATAGCAAAGTGCCCAAGGAAGATATAACAGCTGCCTAGACTATCAGCGATCGAACTATTAGCATTGAAAGAGACTTTTTAAGTTAGATTAGTACTTAGAGAATCTTGTATAGAGTAGAAGAAATAAATGTGTGATTTTAACTGTTATCAAGTGGCTGGTCTACCTATGATTCATAGCCGTGTGAAAGCTAGTGTGACAGTAATCTCTTACCATTTTTCTATCTATTTCTGTACCCCAACCTTAACACAGAACGAGCTAAACAAATAAATTTATTAAAGTAATTCATAGGGTGACTTACTAGCAGTTCCCACCGAATAAACGTGAGGGTCCATAATTCCATTGTGCAGAGCCCATAAACCCCACGTGACACTTTAATTGGCGAGCCTAGCTAGGATCTGTGTATAATAGGAATTGGGTATAACCGGACCTAAGTACAATAAAATTAGATAACAGTAGGAGTAGTAGAATAACTTAGAATAGTGGTATCAAACACTGATCAGTTGTGGTGCACTATTCCTTAGTTAAAAACTTTTTTGCTTCAAATATTTTTGTGCCTGTATGTTGCATTGTTCTTTTGCAGGTTTTGCTTAAATAACTGTTGTATGCCATTTGACTTTTGTTTTATTCTATTATTGATTACGAATTTTATGGTCTTTGCATTGTTTTTATTGAATTGCAATATTGCTAGTGTTTTGGTATTCCACGTGATTCAGAGGTTGTTCATAGACACGTTTGACAATGTCGGATCCAGTGGCCTTGAGATTGCGCTTCAAGGAACTAGGAGAAGCTTTACACTTAGCAGGGGCAGACCTAATTGCGTATATCAATGCAGAGGTAGAGAAACAGGAGGCTAAGGCAGAGAGAGCCGCAGAAAGGGAGGCGAAGAAACTAGCCTTAGAAGCAGAGCAAAAGAAATTAGAATTAGAAGCAGAACAGAAGAAACTAGCATTAGAAGCAGAGCAGAGGAAATTAGAAGCAGAGCAAAAGAAAGCAGAGTTAGAAGTAGAACAAAAGAAGGCAGCATTAGCAGCAGAGAGAGATGCAGAAGTTAGGAGATGGGAGTATGAGCGGGCAGAAAAAGAAAAAGAAAGGGCAGAAAAAGAAAAAGAAAGGGCAGAAAAAGAAAAAGACAGACAGCATGAGTTAGAGCTGAGGAGATTAGGATCAGGAGCTTCAAGTTCTTCCTCAACCCCTCCCCACTCAGATCAGCTAGAGGTAGCATCCAACCCTGTACAAGGAATGTCATTTCCACTGGGAACATTCAATGAGAGAGAAGAAGGTCTAGATCTCTATCTGACTAGGTTTGAGCGTCTAGCAACAGAGTATAAACTAGATCCCACTCATTGGTCTTTTAAGCTTAGTCAAGGGCTTAGAGGAAAGGCTTATGACATCTACAGTAAGCTACCGACTGACAGAGTGACTGACTATCACAAAGTAAAAGAGGCACTCCTAACGGGATTCGAACTAACAGGAGAATGCTACCGGCAAAAATTCCGCACCAATCGGAGAGTGAAAGGAGAGAGCTATGCGCAGTTCGCGGATCGGTTGTCCACAACGCTGGATAAGTGGATTAGCCAGTCAGCCACGGCTAAGACGTATGATGGACTGACAGAACTGTTAGTATGGGAACAGCTACGGGAAACCATGACCCCCGAGCTGAGAACATTCTCAGTAGAGCAGGGCGCGGAAAGACTAGAAGATCTGGTCAAGGTCGCAGATAGGTACGTGGCCGCACACGGAGAAGCCAAGAGCTTCAGGCGAGACCTAAAGCCTAACGGGAAAGAGGCACAGAAACGAAGCCCTAACCGGGAAGAGCGCACCGCGAATAAGCCGAATAACCCCAGACCTGGGCAGAATAAAGGACCCAACACGGAATTCGGGAAAAGAGGTCCCGCAGAACAGAGACGGTATTGTTCGTTCTGCAACAGAAACAATCACTCCACCGCAGAATGTTTCAAGTTGGCCGCCCAACGTAGGGAAGAGCGCGAAAGCCGGCCAGCGCACAGAGTTCTAACTCAAAGCAGCGGTAACAAGCCACACACAATCGGAGATCACCCATCGGTGACAGACACGGTCAAGGTCAACGGTAAAAAAGCGAACTGTCTGTATGACACAGGTCTATCATACGACGCGATAGTTAGCGAATCTCTTGTATCGCGCGCGGACTTGACAGACAAGACAGTCGACTTACAAGGAGCAGACTTGACGAAACCGACGACTACTTGCCCAATAGCATGGATCGAAGTAGAGAGTAGGTACGTCACAGGACGAATCCAAGCAGCTGTTTTACAGAAACCCCTGTATGATCTAGTGCTAGGTTGTAGGTATGTGTTCTTAGGCACGCCCCCTAAAACTGTAGAGATAGCTGCAGTGCAAACCAGGGCCCAAGCTAAAACCCAACCACCCCAGCCCGAATTAGCTCCGAATCCGGGACTCGAAGAGATCAAAACAGCACAGAAAGAAGACACCTCGATAGCGAAGTGCTTCCAGAAGCTACCCAAGGCGCACACACCCCCGCACAAGGGAGACTTCTACATGGAAGAGGGAGTTCTACATCGACAAGGAGATGGAGATCACACCCAACTAGTACTGCCAGCCACCCTTCGAGCCCAAGTACTAGAACTAGGCCACAGCATGCCACTCAGCGGACACATGGGAATTGGAGCCACAGTGCAGAGAATCAGCGCACACTACTATTGGCCAGGAATCACGGAGGATGTCAAGCGCTACGTGAAATCTTGTCACCAATGTCAACGATATTCCCCGCGACATCACACCGTACCAGTTACCTTAGGACCATCAGTAGTAGTCGGCGTGCCATTCCAGCAAGTCTCAGTAGACATAGTCGGACCACTGCCCATGACCAAGAAGCGGAACAGATTTCTACTCACACTCGTCGACGCATGTACGATGTGGTGCGAAGCAGTCCCGTTGCCAGCGATCGACACCAAGAAGATTGCAGATGCACTCATCGCCATCTTTACCAGAGTCGGATTCCCGGACAGCATTAGAACGGACAACGGATCGCAGTTCACCGGCCGCCTGATGCAAGACGTGTTCGAGTTGATACAAGTTCATCACATTCGCACACCACCATACCACCCCGCCAGCAACGGACAAGTAGAAAGACTGAATGGAACCCTTCTCACCATCCTCAGGAAAGTCGCCGACGACAATCCAGAAGCGTGGGACACCTACGTGAATGCGGCACTGTTCGCATACCGAGAAACACCCCATGCAGCCACAGGCTACACCCCGTCAACATTGCTTTTCGGCAGACCTCTAGCAGGACCGCTAGAAGCCCTACGCAGAAGTTGGACGGAAGCCAAGATAGACGACACACCAAGAGGTGCCACCAAGTACGTCGCAGACCTGCAGGAAACCCTCAAAGCAACGTGGAAGAAAGCTGGTGAAGCACTGAAGAAGGCAAGAGCCCGTCAGGCGAAGTACTACAACCGCCACGCGAAGGACAGAGAACTGCAAGTCGGCGATCAAGTGCTACTCTTACTTCCAAGTGGAACCAACAAGCTGGACATCGCTTGGAGAGGACCGTACCGGGTGACTGCCAAGAAATCCAAGACAGTCTACCAAGTAGAGGTAAACGGGAGAGCCCGATACCACCACATCAATCTCCTCAAGAAGTACACGGACCGACCAGCGACCCCCGGCACACACACATGGATGGCCATCGCCATCGCAGAAGAAGTTCATCCCCAACTTCAACAGCACCGCCGTACCACTGACAAATGGAACCCGGAAAATCGCCCCGGAAAAAGTCGTATGGACCGCCGAATGCGAGACAGCATTCCAAACACTCAAGGACAGAATGACATCGGCGCCAGTACTCCACCTACCCGATTTAACTCAGCCATTCGTTCTTCGCACCGACGCAAGCGACTTAGGCCTCGGAGCAGTACTGCTACAGCGCGACCCCAAGAATGCAGAGACGCTATTCCCCGTCGCCTACGCCAGCAGAAAATTGAGACCCGCCGAGACCCACTACGCCACGTCGGAGAAAGAATGTCTTGGACTAGTCTGGGCCATACAGAAATTCCAACTCTACCTGTATGGGACCCACTTCACAGTTCAGGTGGACCACCAACCACTATCGTTCCTGGCAGCCTCCAAGTCTTTGAACTCTCGCCTGATGAGATGGGCACTCACCCTTCAGGCAGACTCATTCCAAATCGAGTACATCCCCGGCAAAGAGAACCACGGAGCCGACTACCTCAGTCGCCATCTCGTGGAGGACACAGCAGCTGTCGCCCACCCAACACAACTAAGGGCCACAGCACCAGAATTCGTCCCCGCCCAATAAAACCCTGTCACTAGTGTCCATAGCTACCTGGCACAGCATTGCAGCTCAGGTAGAGCAACTTAATTAGTGTGTAAATAGGACCCTAGGATAGTGCAGTGTTAAACTAGGCTCTGTAGTAGAAAAAGGTCGAATCCAGTAGTCATCGCCTTTTTTCAGTTGAGGGAGCCTGTCACGAATTGGCTAGTTTAAACTCTGCCTATCGACTATTTAGCATTGTGTAGCCTTTGTAACAGTAGAGAGTTAGTATAGTACACAGCAGCAATTAAATTACAGCACACTGCGAGCCTGAGCCACACACACAGCGCAGTGACGTCAGCACTTGAGTTTTGAATCGGACCGTTGGAACCAATGGGAGAGCTTAGGCAAAGTGGTTGGAGCCAGTTTGACTGGGTCAAAACCACGCACAGTTTTGGTCAGTTGGGAGGAATACACCGAAGTGTTAACAGCTAGAAAGCTGGCAGAGAAATCTCGCCACACTTAGACCAGGAAGCAGGACTTAGGATCTTAGAATTCTATCAAGTCACAACGGGCCTGAACTTGTCAAACAGGTAAATGAACACCCTTCTGTTTCATCGTGATATATTTATATTATTGTTGAAATTATGTTTGTGGAATTTGCTATGCATAAATGTGAATTGTTAATCCGAATTTGCGGGACCACGTGGAAGAGCCTACCACGAGGCGAAACACGACCGGTTGCGCCGCCATGTTGTATCCCGTACGGAACCACTGTTGTTTAACTTATATGTATGTTTGCAGACCAGTGGCTGTACCACTGAATGTTTATAATATTATTAATTCTGTATGTGTATAGTTAGCCACGTTTGATATAATTTATGTATGTATAGGAATTTAGAGTGAGATTCCAGTGGAACCCGGAAGTAGCAGAATGTTCGTCGCTTATGTATAGAGATGTGGAGCTATCACTGAGGGCTACTTTGGCTTTCAGTGAGACGCTCTGCACAAACCGATTATTCAGGGTTGTGCAGAATTTCGTCTCTTATATTCCAGACGAGCAGGCGAGCTATCCCGAGCTATCCTGTGTGCCCCACTCCACAGAAACGACTAGTTGGTTGAGGAGACTCTACCGCACAAGACGGAAAGAACTACCTTGAAAAACACCCTGTCAGACCCCACAGCGTGGCAAGGGAACCCAACTACCCAACGACAAAGGTGTACCAGAAGCTACCTCACAGAAGGACTTCGAACACCCCACACATGAGTTAAGTGCATAAGGCGAAGGTGCACTTAAACTGATCATAGCAGGACCACAGTAGTCCAACTCTTCAGAAACTGTAAATCGGACCACAGTAGTCCAAATCTACATGAAATATTATAGCAAAGTGCCCAAGGAAGATATAACAGCTGCCTAGACTATCAGCGATCGAACTATTAGCATTGAAAGAGACTTTTTAAGTTAGATTAGTACTTAGAGAATCTTGTATAGAGTAGAAGAAATAAATGTGTGATTTTAACTGTTATCAAGTGGCTGGTCTACCTATGATTCATAGCCGTGTGAAAGCTAGTGTGACAGTAATCTCTTACCATTTTTCTATCTATTTCTGTACCCCAACCTTAACACAGAACGAGCTAAACAAATAAATTTATTAAAGTAATTCATAGGGTGACTTACTAGCAGTTCCCACCGAATAAACGTGAGGGTCCATAATTCCATTGTGCAGAGCCCATAAACCCCACGTGACAGTATGTACCACGGGGTGGTTGTGTTTGTACTTCTAGCAGCTGCGTCTGCAGGTATATATTGTTTATCATTGAAATATTGTATTATGAACATAATAATAATTTAACCATGATTATATTCTACTTATTGTGGAATAAGAATTAATAATAGATAATTTTGATATTAGTATGAAGGATGGATAAGGGGGGTGATGGAGATGGTGGATCGTTGTATATTATTTTTGAGTAACGAATTGAAATTGGATTAGTATTTGATTTGAGGTTGAAACATCAACTTGCAATGTATAGTATTATATTTATTTTTGTGAATGAAAGTAATTAGCGGCAAGAATGTAATAATAAGTTGTTATAATTAGAGTTACAATTTTTTGCGTATGTGTGAACTGTGTTCTACACATATGAGATTTGAATTATATGTTGCTGGTCTGGTCCTGTCACAGAGAGAAGAGAAAGGTATATGTGGTAATACAGAAAAGTCTATGTATCAAGATATTTAGTGGGGGAAAACTTGTATGTTTTCAGAAGTCTCCGGCTCAGGGGCCTCGAGGCGAAAGAGAAGGAGAAGAAAGAAGAAGAAAGCAGAGAAGGAGAAGAAGGAAGAAGAAAGAAGGAGAGAAGAAGAAGAAGAAGCAGAAGAAGAAGAAGAAGAAGAAGAAGAAGAAGAAGAAGAAGAAGAAGAAGAAAAGAAGGAGAAGAAGACGAAGACGAGAAGAGGAAGAAGAAGAAGAAGAAGAGGAAGAAGAAGAAGAAGAAGAAGAAGAAGAAGAAGAAGAGGAAGAGAGGGAGAAGAAGAAGAAGAAGAAGAAGAAGAAGAAGAAGAAGAAGAAGACGAAGACGAGAAGAAGAAGAAGAAGTCGTGAAGAAGAAGGGGTGGAAGTATCGAGAAGGGGCCAGAGAAGAAGCCAAAGAAGAAGACGAAGAAGAAGACGAGAGAAGCAACCACTGCTGCATCAGCAACCACTGCTACATCAGCAGCAGCAGCAACCACTGCTACATCAGCAGCAGCAGCAACCACTGCTACATCATCAGCAGCAGCAACCACTGTTACATCAGCAGCAGTAGCAACCATTGCTACCTCAGCAGCAGCAGCAACAGCGGCCACAACAGCAGCAGCGACAGCGACGATAGAGAGGGGAGAGAACCCAGGATAGATAGATAGAAAGGCCAAGGATAAGGAGAAGGAAGATAGTGTATAGATATAGACAGAGACAGAGGATTAAAAGGAAACAAAAGACAGACAGCGAATTCTGTCCTCATGCATGAGACTCTTGGTAACTCTCTCTGTCGACGGTGACCAGATCGATATTGGTGTTTATTGTGACTGGTGATACTTGGATTATTTGACCGGGATTTTTGTGGGGGTTTTTGGTGATTGGTGACTTTATTATTGGATTATCTGACCGAGACTTGTGTGTGTATTTTGTGAATGGTATAAGCCCTGGATTATTTCTACATAGTACGTGAGTACAAAACTATATTTTTTTTTCCATATTATTGATTGAATTGTATGTACTCATGTGAACTCTGTTGATTATTGTTTATTTTCTAGTAATAGAAAGGGGGTGTGACGACAACAAGAATTCTTGAGAGTTAGGGAGTGTGAGACGGGAGAACACGCAGAATATTCACGCACGCATACACGCAATTCTTGAAATAACCCCTTTCGTTACACTTACTAATTACCCGGGGTAACCAGTTCTAACTTCTAGCCGGTTAACCGGTTTTAAACCGCGGTTTTCTATTGGAAAAACCGGTTAAAAACCGGTTTGAGAAATCGTACCGGTTCCACCCTCTATTGTGAAGCATCGACCCTCACAGCAGATCTACAACGAAGAATACAAAGTATGGAAATGAGGTGCTACAGAAGACTTCTGGGCATTACCGATACCCAGCACATCACCAACAATGAAGTTCGACAGACCATCACACAAGCCATTGGACAACACGAAGATATGCTCGCAGTGGTGAAGAAACGGAAACTCCGATTGTATAGCCACGTTACCAGAGCATCAGGCCTTGCAAGTACCATCCTGCAAAGCACGATGCAAGGAGGCAGAAGACGAGGGAGACCGAAAAAGAGGTGGGAGGACAACATTCGAGAATGGACTGGTTTGACACTGAACGAAGCCATGAGGGTTGATGAGAACAGAGAAAGATGGAGTACGCTTGTTAAACGACCATCTGTGGTGCCCCAACGACCTTTGAGTTACGGGATAGGATAGGATAGGAACTAGGTTTCTGAATTATGAACTCCATTGACTCTAAACTTGGGATTGAGAGAGAGAGAGAGAGAGAGAGAGAGAGAGAGAGAGAGAGAGAAAGAGAGAGAGAGAGAGAGAGAGAGGTGGGTCATGAGTGAGGGGTAAGGACATGGGGACAGACGCAGAGTTCATCACTACTGGATATTTGGACAACCGTAGTTGAACAAGTTGTGGAACGCAATAGTAATCACTTTGGCAACGATTTATCTACATTCGGTTTACAAGTGTGCTGTTTTGCTTGGTTACTGTTGGCAACAGTCTGGCACTATAGCACTGTTCTTATATAGCCCTTTACCAACTGAAAGGCCAGCTCAAGGCACTTATTATAACATACACAGGATCTAGTTCCAGCTCAAGGCACTTATTATAATAGACACAGGATCTAGATCCAGCTCAAGGCACTTATTATAACAGACACAAGATCTAGTTCCAGCTCAAGGCACTTATTATAACAGACACAGGATCTAGTTCCAGCTCAAGGCACTTATTATAACAGACACAGGATCTAGTTCCAGCTCAAGGCACTTATTATAACAGACACAGGATCTAGTTCCAGCTCAAGGCACTTATTATAACAGACACAGGATCTAGTTCTAGCTCAAGGCACATATTATAACAGACACAGGATCTAGCTCCAGCTCAAGGCACTTATTATATTAGACACAGGATCTAGATCCAGCTCAAGGCACTTATTATAACAGACACAGGATCTAGTCCCAGCTCAAGGCACTTATTATAACAGACACAGGATCTAGTTCCAGCTCAAGGCACTTATTATAACAGACACAGGATCTAGCTCCAGCTCAAGGCACTTATTATAATAGACACAGGATCTAGATCCAGCTCAAGGCACTTATTATAACAGACACAGGATCTAGTCCCAGCTCAAGGCACTTATTATAACAGACACAGGATCTAGTTCCAGCTCAAGGCACTTATTATAACAGACACAGGATCTAGTTCCAGCTCAAGGCACTTATTATAACAGAAACAGGATCTAGTTCCAGATCAAGATCAAGGCACTTATTATAACAGACACAGGATCTAGTTCCAGCTCAAGGCACTTATTATAACAGAAACAGGATCTAGTTCCAGATCAAGATCAAGGCACTTATTATAACAGACACAGGATCTAGTTCCAGCTCAAGGCACTTATTATAACAGACACAGGATCTAGTTTCAGCTCAAGGCACTTATTATAACAGAAACAGGATCTAGTTCCAGATCAAGGCACTTATTATAACAGACACAGGATCTAGTTCCAGATCAAGGCACTTATTATAACAGACACAGGATCTCGTTCCAGCTCAATGCACTTATTATAACAGACACAAGATCTAGTTCCAGCTCAAGGCACTTATTATAACAGACTTATTATCTAGTTCCAACCGCCCAAAGCGCTAACTTGTTGCTTGATGCGCAGTATTTAACGCCGCAGACTACGGAGCGATTCTGATTGACCGAAGGTTTTAATATTTATAAACTTTTTGAGTATTTTCTTAAACAGGCTAAGGCATTTTTAATTTGCGACTGGCTTCTTCCTAATGTGAACCTCTCAACGGGTGTCCTTGTGACTACCTATATAAAGATCGAAACGCGTCAGGAGAACCAGGCATTATGAATGCAATAGTACTGCTTTTGAGCTCTTTTATTTACGGCAGAAGCACATGAAATTGAAAGCCACTATGTCGCACTTTTTGCCCACCTTTAAGAGCAAGATTATTGTAGATAACGTGAATGTTCTATTTTTAATAATATTTCTATTTTTAGAATGTGTTCATTTATTTGAAAAATGTACCAAACATTTTATTGGTTGAAAATGAAAACCAATAAAATAATGAATAGCCGGAAGTAAGGGTAATAGGAGCTCACTTCAGGAATATGTTTTAAGGTGTCAAGTTGTGTAAAGTCAAAGTGTCATGCGTGTAGGTCAGGTGTGTAGGCAAGTTGTGTGAAGTCAAAGTGTCAGGTGTGTAGGAAAAAAAAGAAAGTAAAAACAATTTCTTGGAAAATTTAAGGGGTAGAAAGCATCGAGGACTAATCAAGGAGTACAGGTTCGGTGGACTTTCTCTCTGAAATTGGATTGTGTATTGTGTTGTGAAGATTACAGGTATTTATAATGTTTTCATGATTATGAAATGTTGGAGAAGCCAATTTTTATATTGGACTAGTGGTTTTTGTACCCTGGCAAGCGAGTTTCATTTGGACGATGATACCTCCCCATATCCCCCTTGATACCTCACCATTCCCCCCCCCCCTTGATATCTCTCCCCCCATGATGCCTCATCATACCCCCTTGATACCTCCCCGAACCCACTTGATACCTCCCCATACCCCCTTGATACCTTCCATACCCCCTTGGTTCCTACCTGTACCCTCCTTGATACTTCCCCGTTGATCGTTTCGCAGGTATGGATGAAAGGAATCGACCATCACCATACCCCCTTATATATACCCGTATCCCCGTTATGCTTACCCATGCCCCTTTAAACATACCCGTAGCCCCCTTTTACCTACACGTACCACCCCATCCCGATCCTTGGTAATAATAATAATAATAATAATAATAATAATAATAATAATAATAATAATAATATTGAATATAGAATAATACAAATAGAAATCATAAAAACACCAAGGTTTTAAAAGAAAATTTGATATAATAATAATAATAATAATAATAATAATAATAATAATAATAATAATAATAATAATAATAATAATGTTAATAATAATAATAATAATAATAATAATAATAATTATTATTATTATTATTATTATTATTATTATTATTATTATTATTATAAATTAAAGGTAAAAAGCCTAAATTTAAAAATATATCCATATTTTAGTGTACTAAAAAAAGGGGGGGGGGGCATGTGAGATTTGAACTTGCGTCGCCCTGCACGGTAGGCGAATGGTTTTACTAACTAAGCTACCAACGCTTCCTAGAAAGACCGTCAATTTTTTGGTCTATATGGGAAAACATGCTGAAACCTCAATTTGATTTTTAATGGAAGCGCGCGGAATGGGGCTATTACAGTTTGTGGACATTTTGTTTATTTATTTATCTCAGAAACGGTTAAACGTTCGGTAAGGAAATGTCGGCTATAACGATTTCGCTGGTTTTGAGCACACAGCAGGCCGATCAGCAGTGCCCAGCACCTGCCCAGATCAGCGTCCACACCGGACAAACTTTATAGTAGAGGCGAAGAAGGACTTCGGGCTAAGCAATTTATATATATAGATGTTTTGTTAGCCTCCCTGCACCATAGTTACGTTTTTCTTGCCAGGAATGGCCTCGAGAATCAATGCGCTCGATCTATTTAATTGGAATACTTACTAAGTTTGATAGATTTGATAGAAGAATGAAGTAACAGACGAGAAAATCTTACGAATTAAACAGATAATACTTAGAACATTCGACAGAGTTCACACAGATTCAACCTTGCAACCTCTGGAAACATTGTGTACAGCTTCTTTGTAGTTATTATATTTCAATTCATATTTTCACAGCGATATCGTGCAATCTTCCGTGTGCATCATTAAAATCGTGAAAAGAAAGAACAACACAATAGGGCACAACAAATATGCTTTACTGGTTCACAAGCCCCAAAACGTAGCACAAATTGAAAGTAACACGAAAGAGAAAGAAAGACTAGAAATAAAGACAGAATCACATTCCTACATTTCCTATCGTTATTGGTGTGATGCGTGTAACAATTTAGTTTTCTTTCCTATTCATCTTATCAAACTTATAAGCAGCTTGCAGGAAGGTGCCTAATAAGTTTGATATGGACCTTACGACGTGCAGTGGCGTAACCAAACAACACGTATAGAACTATTCCGATAGTACCTTGGCGTGACCAAACATGTAATATCGGATGACGACCAACCCTAGTGGTTATAGACAGGACACAGCCTATTTATCAGCATGTCACCTACGGAAAACTAAACTTTACCTTGAAAGATAATGCAACAGTTTATTAGTAATTACATGGGGCTATAATTATAGAGTTGTAGATAATGTAGAATGAATGGAAGGTGTACGTATGTTGAATGTAATTTAAATTCAGGAAATAATTATATCTCGATATGGATAACATTGTGGGAGAAGAAAAGAAACGACCACACATGGAGCGGAATTGAAAGAGTGAAGAAACTAAGGGAGATGAGCAAGGATCAAGCACAGAAGAATAATATGATTATAATAATCAGTCAATTCGTGTTTTGACTGTGACTGTGACGGTATGTTTATTGTTGCTGGGCTATGCACAATGGAATGGTATTACCCACTCGTCTATTATCGATGGGGATCGCTAGTAAATCTCCCTGTGACTAAACTTAATACATTTATTTGTTTACCTCGGTCTGTGTTTTGGCTGGGATACAGAGATAGATAGGAAAATGGTAAGAGATCACTGGCACACTAGCTCTCATACGGCTATGAAACATAGGTAGTCCAGCTAGTTGATAACAGTAAATATCACACATTTATCTCCTCTACTCTATACACGATCTGCGAAGTACGATATTAACTTTAAAGTTCAAATGTCTCTTTAACTGGTTTCCTTCTGGATAGTTCTATGCAGCTACTGTAACATCATCGGGCACTGGATGCTTTCTGCCCTAAGGGTCAGAGTTCTGGAAGAGTGGACTACTGTGGTCCTTTGGGAACAGGTTTGGTGCACTGAGTACGTTGCACTTAACTTAATGTTAGAAGAGCTGTGTTGTGGTTGATTCCTTGATGAGCTGTGTTGTTGTGGATTCTTCTCCTTGTTGCTAGACTGGTGGGCTCTTGGCGTGCATTGCTAGAGCAGCAGAGGCAAGCCAACTTTCAGGGAAGACTTTTTCCTGTGTCTCGCCTGGTTGGGCTCACGATACAATGCCTGCTCTACTGTAACTGTCACCGCCACGACTCCGTCCAAGCAGACGCCACAAGCAAACAACTTACTCACGCAGACAACTCAGACAGAATGACGATTTCCCGCAGACGTGAAGTGATGAAAACACGACAAGTATATATACAACTTCCAAACTATTTATTCATTCAAGCCACACACTCATACACATACAACATTTACACATGAAACGAAACTAATGATGATGAAACAATCAACGGTGTGATGAAACAATGAAATGGTACGTCAGGGTGATCGAAGGTTGCTAGCCAACCAAGTCCACGAATCGAAACGTGCACAGCCAATGTCCGTTCGCACGTTCTAAACAAGAGGGGGGTCAAGTGCTTAGGAGAGGGACAACAAAGAACGAGCCCACCTGGAAGGGTGAAATCCCTGTCGCCTCCTTGCAGCGTGACGGCCTACGAAGTCCCATAACGATATCCACCCCTGCTTGTAGCTGTTGTCTGCACGTGCGGAAGATGACCATACGTGGTGGCGTCGCCGCCCCCACTCGCCTCTGATGGTGATGATAGTGATGATGGTGACACAGTAGTCCCGGCAGTCCCGCCACTGTCGACGTCACACAGCTGAACTCCTCCAGTCAGCCTCACTGTGACGTCGAGGCCAAGCTCCGTTCGTCCAAGTCACAACCACCACAGGGTTGGTGGGGTTGAGGAGAGATGATGATGTGAAGACAAACGACGATCATGTGATCATGTAAACGTCACAGATGGGGATGATGATGTTTGATCCACCTGACCAAGTGCTGTCGTCGTTGACGCACGACGTTGGTTGACGTTGAACAACCTTAACTCGTCGAACCCAACCGGTTCGAATGTAAACGCACCCGCAACCCCTTCTCCACTGCTCGTCTACGGATACTCCAGTAGGGTAAATCCAGTAGTGTGTAGTTTTCCTTAGCCGACAATACCTCAAGCTACCTACCACACCACACAAACTTTGCTTTTTTATAGCTTCACTCCACACTGAGCGTAACACCAAGAAACCAGCAACCTTTTAAACTAGTATCCTTCTGGACCAGTTATTATATTCCGTTAACAACCGTCCTACCCTACTTTCCAGAACACACCAAAAACACCAGAGCACAAGACAAACACGTCTCTACCGTAGCTCTCTCAAACCTGTTCTGCCCTACAGTGAGTATTCATCCTAACCTGCTAAACCTCTGTGCTGCTAAGTCTCGCTTTGCACGCTTCCACGCTTCAGCTATAATTATCACGCACACGACAACACGCAGTTACAACCCCTAACCCCTTTATGCTCTTCTCCCAGAGACTGCCCAGTTTCTACCACAGACTGCCCTGTGACAGTAACATATGAGACGAAATTCTGCACAACCATGTATTCTAGGTGTGTGCAGAGCGTCTCACTGAAGGCCGAAGTAGCCCTCAGTGATTAGCTCCACATCTCTACATATAAGCGACGAACATTCTGCTAAGTCCGTGGTCCACTGGAATCTCCACTCTAATTTCCTATACATATATAAATATAAATCATGGCTAACTATACACATAGAGAATTAATCGATATTATACACATTTTCTGGTACAGCCACTGGTCTGCAAGCATACATATAGGTTAAACAACAGTGGATCTGTCTGGAATACAACATGGCGTCAAAACCGGTTGTGTTCGCCACGTGGTCACTTAACGTTGGATTAACAATTCAATTCTAAGCATGGCAAATTTCACCAACATAATTCAACAATAATATCAATACAGCACGATGAAACAAAAAAGTATGTTCATTTACTTTTCTGACAATGTCAGGCTGTGGCTAACTTAGTTGAATAGAGTTTTCAACAAGTCCTGCTTTCCAAATCTGCCGTGGAGAGATCTCTGTTAGAGCATAGCTTTGTTCTGCTGGCAGTTTGAACAGCAAATGGCTCTCCTAAGCTGTCTGCCTGATCCGGGTAGAACTGGTAAACCTAAGCTCTCTGTGTTCGGATTGGCTGAACTGCTGCCTACACTGGATCATGTCACTATACTACGCGAGCGGCAGTAATAGAGCTGTGTGTAACTTACAGCAACTTCTGTCGTCTTCTGCAGCCTAACACTAACCTACTAAGGTTACAGCTGACTTAACAAGGCAAAAGCTTAAAAGTGCTGGATAAACCTAGTCTCTTGTTACAGTGACCACTAGTGAACATTCTGCGTGGATAAACGAATTCGAGTTACAAATATCAAGATTTAAGCATCGGGGCTGAATCGACTATTGATAAATACGTGTAACATTCGTAATATTTCGCCTTGGTCAACGGGCAACTGAAATCTTTCGTCGCTAGAATTTCGGCCAGCTTGTTTAGAAACTTTTCGTTTTCATTCAAATCCATACATGTAAGTTGTGGTGAGGAGCCGGCAAAGCTAGTCTAGAATGAATGATCCGCCATGGTTTTGTCGCGGTTTGAAATCGCAATCGCAATCACGAGATTTTCGCTGAAGTCCTAGTGGTTTATTTTCAACCAACCCTCTGGACCTTATCAGTTACATGCCGATTAACACATCTCAAGGTTTATTATCGGAGCTCATCAAATTTCATATAAATAATGCTCTACGCTCACATGTGCTCTGAAACATTGTCAGAAGACTCGACTGAGCGAAACACGAACTGACTAAAATGAACAGTCTTTTGTTTGATTTGGCTCGAGGCGTGAAAATGCCAGCTCGGGGACTCGTATACTCGTAACCAGATAATATGAAGTGAAAGATTTGTGTGAAATATTATTGTTTAGTTATTGAGAGCGTGGAACTTATATTTGTGTTGGTGTTTGCTTGTGTTAGTGAGAATCTGTGAATTTGTGGGTGTGGTAGTTAACAGAGATTCTTACATGCACACTTTATTTTGATTTAGGAGTCAGATATATTTTGCATTTAGTAAGTTATTATAAACAGGCACCGATCAAATTCCATCTGATGACTCCTTCCGTTACAATAATTATTTTTCTTGATTTTTAAAGCAACTTGCCTCCCTTGGCTTGTTTAATTTCTTGCTCCTTAATGGTTGCTATAAGGTTCTAACCTTTTAAGATAATCTATCTATCTATCTATCTATCTATCTATCTATCTATCTATCTATCTATCTATCTATCTATCTATCTGTCTATCTATCTATCTATCTATCTATCTATCTATCTATCTATCTATCTAGCTATCTATCCATCTATCCATCCATCCATCCTTCCATCCACCCATCCTTCCATCCACCCATCCATCCATCTATCTATCTATATATCTATCTATCCGCACGTGATTGTATTGAATATTAGAACTTGAAGCACAATGAGAAGTACACAGAGAAACATCTTGTTTTGATCATGAGAAAAGAATGAAAGAAATAGAAGTGATTATTCAGCTTTCAATACCTTCTAATCCTGTAGCTGATGGACATGGAAGGGGCACTCGTATGTATAAACAGGTCTAATTTGAAAGTGTGTAAAGAAGATAAGGTCGACATTGATGCATTAATATTTTGTTTTGAAGCCCACGTCAAAGTCAAGCGTTGGGAAGTAGATGAATGGATATGATATTTGGTATCAATTTTGAAGGGATCTGCATCGTCTCATAACCATAGTCCGGAAGTCGCAGGTACATATATTTCTTTCACATGAGATGTTGAAATAAATTCTTATTCAAAAGTTCAGATGTAACTGTTGAGGGATTCCGCGAGACAGATGAAAGCTTCAATTCATTTATCATTCGCATGAGCGACTCCTTAAGGCGATGGATTCAATTGTCAAAACGTCTTGAGGATTTTAACAACATAGTTGATGTGTTCGTAGGTGAACAATTCTGTGGGTTTTATTTTTTTTAAGGTTTGAGACATACTTGCACGAAAGAAATGTTCAGCGCTCGCAGACACGGTTCAGCTTGGTCCATTTGCCGCCACTGCCGCTTATTCTTCCCTGCTGCCGACCCCCAAGGGCTTTGCACCTCCACCTCCGCCGCTACTCAACATGCTGGACGCTTCTTTGCCGCTGTTTCCGCCGCCTGACATAGGTAGCACTCTCCCACTACTGCTGCTGGTTGACTTCTGTGGCGCTCCGATGCTGACGCCCTCCACAAACCCACACAGTGCACCCCTTATATAGTCTCTCTATAATTGAGAGAAACTTCGAATATTCCAGTATGACGCAATAACAACCAATCAAAATAAAACTCGTCACCGGAACTATGCACTGTCTTACGTCATATAACGTTATTTAGGTTAGAAGAATCTCTAAGCTACCACTAGATTTGTATACATGCTTCGATCGATGGTAGAAAAGGTAATTCTAGAAAATTCTCCAATAATATCGACCAACGAAAATTATTAACAAATATACAAAGCTTCTTCTAACAAAAACGCAAAATGAAATCAAAGGTAAATACATTCTGTTACTGCATGCTTTTCAAAACAAAACGATCGGATCTATCGTGCGCGTTTCAAACGTAATGTTACCCCCTACACAAAAATAAATTTACTTAATTTTTTTCAACAGCGTTGAGACGCAATACAAAAACAGAGTCCAGAATTAAAACTTATTTCAGTCTGTATACTGTCAATGTTCTCAGTTCATCCACAATGAGTCGATGCTTTCGTTCGTTACAGTTGTCATCCGCCCAGGGTCAAGCACAGTGATCTCGTAGACTTTCTTGGAGTCAGTGCATCCTCTATTGCTTCCTTCTTCCATCGAATGTCCGATTAAGTCAACGTTGTCAGTTCCCAGAATGCACCTGCCGGGTCTCACGGTCAGGTTAGCTTTTGTTAGACGGTGAAACAATTCCCTAAAGGTCTTGAGATGCCCCTTCCAGGTTTGGGTGTGAACTAGCAGGTCGTCCCAGTAAAACACGACGTTGTTCATTCCTTTAAGCATATTTTTCATTCCTCTCTTCAGGGTAGCACCGTTGTTGACCATGCCAAAGGGCATCCTCAGGCACTCGTACACCCCATCAGAAGTTATAAAAGCGGTCTTTGGTGTGTCCTGTTGATGCACGGGGTCTTGCCAAAAAGCCTTTTTGAGGTCAACTTTGAGAAGATTTTACTCCCCGATAGTGGGCGGAGGAGGTCTGCTGCAGTAGGCATCGGCTCGGGGTCGAAGACGGTGATTTGATCTTGCGAACCTTTCTGTAGTCAATGCAGTCTTCTTGACGCCCAGGTGACCTCCCATGATGTAGTCGTGAGCTACTTCCATCACCTGGCGCCTTAGGGGTAACGGTACCAAGACTTGACGTAGTGGTTTCCCTCCGTTGACCCTCGGGTGCTGGAAGATTCTGTACAGGATCTTGGCCTTCACCTCGAAATAGACCGTGTCAATGCCCTTGTTCACGTGGTTTTAGCGGTTCCTGTACTTGGTTAGATTCAGCTCAAGAACATCTGGACCTCCAGAGAGCTGTCTTTGGCCACCAAGATACGGGTATTCAACTCCAATGTGAAGTCAGTCTTAATGTATGGAGCAGAGACATGGAGGACAACCAAGACCACCATCAAAAAAGTCCAGTCCTTCATCAACAGTTGCCTCAGAAGGATTCTCCAGATCCGCTGGCCCGACACCATCAGCAACGCCAACCTTTGGGAAAAAACCCGCCAACTCCCTGCTGAAGATGAAATCAGGAAAAGGAGATGGCGCTGGATAGGGCATACCATACGCAAACCAGCGACGAACGTCATGAGGCAGGCGCTGAAGTGGAACCCCCAGGGAAAGCGAAAGAGAGGCCGTCCAAAGTACTATCAGCTCTCTGGAGATGGCTCAGTTTTTCTCTGTCCACGATGGCGGCTTTGGAACTGTCGGCGACTTTCAGTGGTGTAGACGTCTTGTCTCTCTTGGCCTGGGCCCTGGTGTTGACAGTACGGACGATCTCAGGTCGGCAGGGCAGAGTCGGAGTAGCCACATTATCCCGTATCAGCTCTGTAAGGTCTCCATCGGGAAATGGCAATTGATCCTATTCCGCAACCTCGACGTGTTGAGATGAGGTAGGACTCCACTATGGATCGAGGTCGTCGGGTCGTCTCGCGCCTTCAATATTCCCGATCATCAAATCGTACAGCGGCTTCTTCAGGCATACCGCTTCTATTTCGCCAATGTAGAAAGGGGTGCTGACTTGAAATTTCGCAACTGGGGCTTTCACACGTTTGCTGTCTGACATAAGTGTCCATATAGAATCGCCAGTGAACTGTTCTTTAGCGCTCTGACGATGAACCCACTGTAACCTGAGTCTCTTAGGACGGTAACTTCGTTGGAAACAGGCATGTTCTGGACGGTTACAGCTTCGCTGGCGATGACGGGGATAGATTTCCCGTTGGCAAGAAGTTGGCTATCGGTCATGCACTCTTACACGTCCGCAGGAGTAGCTGTGCGCTCGGTCTCACTCGGAAGATTGACGCTCCCGACGCACACTTGATGGTCAGAGCTACTAGTTTGCCGTCGATTGAAGAAACGCCTCTGTCGGTTGCCCGCCGCTGCATTGTCCATATTGCTCCGCTGTCCGCTACTTTTGTTTTGAGGACAGTTAGCAGCTCCGTGGTCTGTGGCGTTGCAGATGAAACAGCCTCTTGAGTGCCCTTCCCTGGAAGGTAGTGTGGAGTCCGTCTGTCTCTGGCTCGCCTGACTCCCCTGGATCTGGTTCCCATGGTTTCCAGTCTTCTGAAAATGTTTCGTCGCCTTGGTTGGCCCCAGGATCTTCTCAGAAGCGACGAGATATATTTCAGCAGCATCAGCAACGTCTTTTAGCGTCTGCAATTTTTGTATTTTCAAGTGTATCGCGAGGTCCTTTGGACAGGCGTTGAGTAATTTCTCCCTCACGGTCAGATCATGGAGACTCTCGTAAGTCTTCCCTTTGCTTGATAATTCCACCCACGTGTGTAGACATGACGACAGGCGCTCCACACATTGCTTTGGCGTCTGCTCTGACAAAGGCCGGCATTCACGAAAGCGTTTACGGTAGCCCTTCTCTGTAAAGTTGTAGGAATGCAATAGGGCCTTTTTCAAGACGTCGTAGTTTTTGGCGTCATCGTTCGACAGTCTGGGGTAGACGTCGAGCGCCTTCCCCATCAGTAGTGCGCTGAGTATGATCGCCCAGTCTTGACGTTGCCATTTAGCGCTTTCGGCGAACCTTTCGAACCTCGCCAGATAGTTGTCGATCTGTTCCTTCCCATCGACGAACGCTGGCAACTTTGGAGCCTTGTGGTCGCTGATGACGTGTGGCGCATGCTGATTGTTTTGGATACACGCCAACTCTAGCTCGTACTGACGCTCATCCTCTAATCGTCTATTTTCCATCTCGTCACGCCGTCGCTGTTCCTCTGTTTCTTCACGCCTGCGCTGATCTTCAAATTCTCTTTGTTCACGCCTTCATTGTTCTTCTGTTTCTTGCCGCGGTTCTTCTCTTTCTTGCCGCTGCTGTTCAATTTCTCTTTCTTCGCATCGTTGCTGTCACGAAACCGTGGGTAAGTTGTTATGATCGTAGAGAAGACGTGTTGCATGTGCTAAGCATGTAGTGATTGGATAGCCAATCAAAACGATTTTTGTGTGTGACGTAAACTGGAGTATATAACGGGGGGGGGGGGGGGGGGGGGGGATGCTGGGCGGTTGGTTAGGGAATCTAGATGCGTATGACTGAGAGAGAGAGCGCGTATCTTTGGGAGGCGGTTCGACCGGTCGTCGAAAGGTGAGTTAGATTATTTTATATATATATATATATATATATATATATATATATATATATATATATATATATATATATATATATATATATATATATATATATATATATATATATATTTAGCAGTTTGCTAATTTCATTTTATAATATTTACAGGTTTATTGATGCTTGTAATGACCGGTCGGAGTCGTGTCTCAAAGTGAGTGATAGTTTTGTATATAGGCCTAGTGTGGGAACTGAGGGTTGGTAGTAGTTTGTTAGCGTAGGATAGTATAGCATGAATGAACTGAATGCCGTTTATTGTGTGCCTGGGTTATTTTGAAATGAATTTGTATTTTCGGAGGTAAATAAAAGGGGTTAATTTCTTTATTATTTTATTAAATTTTGTACGTAAAATCTTGTATATGAATTTCTCGTAATTGTTTGAGATGCTTTTGAGTATTTTGGATACATGGAATAAAAGTGTAGTTTTGATTTCCTCAGTTACTGACTGGTGTAAAATTATTATGTTTGTGTTGTGATGGTTAATATTTCTATTGCTCAGACTGTCTGTAGTCTGGACTCTTAATTTATACTAAATTTAGCGCACCTGCCCAAGGCAGTCTGTGACAGTTGCTATTCTTCTAATTCTGTTTCTAACGCCGACGTTGCCCTTTGAGTACTCTTTCTTGTATTCTCTCCTGAAACGACGTACTCCGTCAGCTGCTTGCCTTTTAGATTCATTTCAAGTCCCTTCTGCCAGAAGTCAGCCATCTTGATATTTCTGGAAAGTTCTTGACAGTGCTGCACATTTCTAGACTGTTCTAGAACAACACGCTTTCTGCAGTAGCGCTGATGTTTGTCACTAGTGGCCTTCGCTGACGCATGCCCCGCTGTCTTCGTTGTATGCGACGCTGCACCACGTTAGTGTTGATGCATACGCTCCTGTGCTGAAGTTGACGCGACATTACCCATGTTAGTCGCCTTTTGTGACGCGCCGAGAAACGTTTGGTCTATACTATTCAGTGCCCGAACCCACAGGGCACACTAAATTATACACTACACAATACAATATACACTACACAATACAGTATACACTACACAATACAGTATATACTATACAATACGGTATACACTAAACAAAACAGTATACACTAGAAAATGTCAGCACGGCATCACTGGGCAAAAGTCTTCCACAGAATGTATACTGTATTGTGTAGTATATACTCTATTGTGTCATATATACTGTATTGTGGAGTGTATATTTTATTGTGTAGTGTATACTGTATTATGTAGTGAATACTGTATTGTGTAGTGTACACTCTATTGTGTAGTGAATATTTTATTGTGTAGTGACTACTGTATTGTGTAGTGTATACTGTATTGTGTAGTGCATATTGTACTGTGTAGTGTATACTATATTGTGTAGTGCATACTGTATTGTATATATATATATATATATATAATATATATATATATATATAGAGAGAGAGAGAGAGAGAGAGAGAGAGAGATAGTGTGTGTGTGTGTGTGTGTGTGTGTGTGTGTGTGTGTGTGTGTGTGTGTGTGAAGGTGTGTGTGTTGTGTGTGTGTTTGTGTTACCTAAGGTATCGAAGTTGGAGAGGGTGATGGTGAGGTTGGCGGGTGATGTCACGTTGGCGGACCTGTTGGATAGAAGTTCGCTGTCGAGTTCGTGAACCTCACCAGTGTAGTCCTCATCCATGCGAACAGTGAAATTCAATGTATCTTTTGCTTTGTTGGTAGGGTGAATGGTCAGAATAAGATGGTTCCTCATCAAATCCGTTTCAGGAATAGTGACAATCCATGCGCATTCTCGAGAAGTTGGACCAAGTTCTATGTCCACGGTGCCATTTCCTCCACGTTCAATAGTTCCAATGGCTGGTTTGACACCAGAGCAGAACGATGTCTTCATCAGGAAGTGGCCACTTTCTATTTCGCACATAAATTTGTTCCTACAAAAATTTGGAGTAGATTGGTTACGCTTTGCACAACGTGAAATTGACGACGTAACTGTTGACGTATCCGTTGGTGAAGTAGATGTTGACGTCACCAGGGATGACGTAGCTGTTGACGTCTCCAGTGGTGATGTAGCATTTGACGCCTTTAGTGATGACCTAACAGTTGACGTCTCTTGTGATGACGTAACTGTTGACGTCTTCAATGATGACGTAGCTATTGATGTATCCAGTAGTAACATCTCCGGTGATGGCGTAGCTGTTGAGGTCACCAGTGATGAGGTAGCTGTTGACAAAGCAGTCGAGGTATCCAGTGATGGTGTCACATCCGGGAAATTTTGAGAAATCGGCGATTTGTCGTCACTGGGTGCAGTTATCCTCCCAAGCAAAGTCAAGAGTAAGGTAAACAAGGTCACCGTTTTGATCAATAAGGTAGCCATAATAAAGGTTCAATTCAAGACCAAAAAACACCCAAAAAAACCACAACATCTGCGCTTTTGTTTTGTTAAAGCACAGTTCAATTCCTCACTCCGTGTCGGCGTAAACGTGGATGTTATTGTTAAATACATTACACTATCGACACATTGAAGGCAAACCTTCTATCCAGCTAGTCTGAAATCACACTGCCAACCTTCATCAGACTAATTTGTCCCATGCAAGTGGAACTTTATACATCATTCAAATGAAGAACCCAAGGCATTCACTTTGTGTTCTCGCGCGGTGATATAAATAATTAATGAGTCGCTGTCTGGTTGTGGCTTGACCATACTTTGTCCAATATGGATTTGTCGCTCGCAGGGACTCTGTCGCCTATGAACCCAAAAGAGAGGAAGTAGGTGTGCTACTGGATGCTACTGGCTACAGGTCAGGACTGCTGGTTCCAGTGGTCCACTCCCTGTCCACTCTGCCAGAGATCATGCTGGGTTGGGTGTGAATCGGTTTCACAAGACCGCCAACGCACTGGCGCCTTGAGCACGCCTTGAGCTGGAAAAATGCTAAACACAAGAACAATATGTGATGTAATCATTCAAACAATGTTGGTATCATTGTCATTACGTTGAATCCACTAATGGTTCTTACTGTTCTGTGATAGTGTGTTGTGTGTGGTTGTAGCTCAAGTCATTGATATGGTCGTTGAAACACGGTGTAGTGATGATGGTCGTGGTGCTGCACATTGGCCAATGCAGCAATGATGGATAAAGCAGGGGAGTCCTACTGCAACACCTTTGTCTTACTTTGGCCAAACTGCAAGGATCACGGACGGGAATGAATCTTTTCATCTAAGGTACTGTCACGTAACATAACCTATCAAATTATTGTAACAACTATAAACACATTTTCACTGAATAAGAAGCAAATCCCAAGATACAGAATAACTTCTAACTTTCCTACTTGGAATGCATGTATTAATGTTGCCACATCACAGATACTATCAGCACATACGCGAGCGTTGTGGCCACATCACAGATACTATCCATCACATACGCCACAGATAATATCATCACATTCGCCAGCGTTGTGGCCGCGTGGCCAAAGGCGCGACTAACTGGACTTGACCAATGGCGCCTGACAGGTGTGGGATCGATGCCGTCTCTTGGCGTTAGGTTTCTCCGAATATTATATTTACTTTCGACTGGGGCAACGACTTTCGAGTTATGGGATAGGATAGGATAGGATTACACTACATTACATTACATGATTATTGCTTTAGGTCCATCGGACTCTTCCGAGCCAAATCAGGACCGGACAACCCCCGATCCGCATAAAAGATCTGCTGAAACAACCCTAGTGGTAAAATTGAAAGCTCTCCACCAGCCAGTCACTTTACAATAAAGGCATCCCACGCACGGGACGCTGAGGCTATATTCTAATTTATCGAACCCCCGTTTACCAAAAGAAATTAGAATACAAACATCATTATAAATTATCAACAAACCACATACATATAAAATGCCTACATCGCTAAATAATAACATCATAGGAAGCCCTAGTGACCACCTGGCAGAAAGCGTCCAATATTCCCAAGCTGATCCAACAGACCTCACACACAAATAAGGAGTCTTGTCCCGGAAGAGTTTTCAAGAAAAAAGGTAGGTGACTGATCTAGAGAAGAAGAAGATAGTATAGCAGATTGATAGAACAGATAAAGAATGAGAAAGAGCAAATGAGAAAGACAGCGACAGTGGGAATTTAAAGCACAAAATTTCCAGAAAGTGGGGATATTATATTACGCGGGTGTAGAGGAAAACTATTCTAAGTGACATTTTGACCGAAATTGAGATTTTCCCATGGTTTAAACAGCCATAGAGGGGGGCAACTTCTGTCAAAATATCAGAACTGTAGCTTAAAAAAATGACAGAGTTATAACCCTTGAAAAAAATATTCTATCTTTGTCTTCAGAAAATGTTTGGTGGAAAAGTATCATATATGGCATTTAGAGTAGTTTTCCTCTCAAATATTTTCTAATATTATTAGAAAAGGAAGAAGACTATTCTAACTGTATAAGTTAGAATAGATTACCTCTCGAAATGTGTCTTTGAAAACGAAGTAAACTACCTCTTAGAATACCTTTCCTCTCAAAATGGTTTCTTCAAAAATGAAGAAACTATTCTAAGAGTCAGTTAATATACTTTTCCTCTCAAACATTTCTTCCAAAAACCCAAAAATATATTTTAACTACCGCTTAGAATAATTTTCCTCCCAAACGTCTTTGCTATGAGAACAAGGAAAGTGCCAGTTAGAATACTTTACATCTGAGTGGATTTTTCCATTAGGAGTCCTGCGTGAGAAGCGTGCTCAATATTTTCAGCAATTTTAGTATAAACACTCACTAACGCAGGGTGTACTTTCTGCTCTGTAGCAGAGCTGGTGTGTGTGTTTCTAACAATGTTGTGGCGATTCTAGCCCAAAACAATATTGATAAGGTGAGTTTACATTTTACACAGACGTGTGTCGGTTTGGGTATGTGTATCTTTATATGCATGGGGATGGTGAGAAAGAAATGACAGACGACACACTATTTTGTATGCCACCAAAATGTCATTAGGCTAGCCTATGCCGTAATGCTAAAGAATAGTACTAGCAGCGTGTTGCTGTTTGCAAATAACCTAGATCTATGCTGCTTTATTTTCAGATGTTTGTTCGCTTGCTTGTTTCTTTCTTTCTTGCATGCTTGTTGTTTTTGTCTGATGACATCAAGCAAGCAAGAAAGAAAGAAACAAGTCTGCATCAGCCGTTGGAAAGTGGCGGGGGCCGAGATGAGACCCATTGGCATCCGGGTGTACTCATAGAGGCCCATAGGAGTGACGAAGGCTGTTTTGTGTTGATCTCGGGGGTCCATGGCGATTTGGTAATATTCACTAGCCAGGTCCAACGTGGAGAAGTATTAGGCCCCAACTAGCGCGTCAAAGGACTTAAATGCGAGGTAGCGGATTCGCATCACCAACCGTCTTGGCGTTTAGGCGGCGATAGTCGACACATAGCCGCACAGTCCCATCTTTCTTTCGCACAACGACGATTGGTGCCGCGTATGGACTGTGGCTCTCGACGATGTTGTTCTTCTCCAGGAGTCCTCTGATGTGGTCTTGGATTTCCTTCAGCTGGTGAGGTGGGATGCGCCTGTAGGGTTGGGCGACGGGCACTTCGTCTCTCGTCCGCAGTTGATGTTGGACGATGTCCGTGAAGCCCAAATCCAACTCGTTTTGGACAAAGGCTTCTCTGTTCTTGTCCAGGACTTGTTGAAGAAGTTCCCACTGTCTGGTTGTGCCATCGAACGTGGGGCAGGGAATGGTGTTCTTGGTGGTCTGTCCTGATAGTGTTCCGATGGTGACCACGAGTTCATTTACAATGGCGGTGAATGCCACCTCGTCCTTTCCTTGGACATCCTCTACTGTCTGCAGTGACGCCAGTGGAGTCCGGGCTGGAAGGATGACGTCCAACTCTGAGAGATTGGCCACTCACACGTATCGCTGTGAAGCGTCACCGCTGACGAGGGTCGGAACGATCAGAAGACCTCCAGGCAGGGGTTGTGCTAATGGTGACGCCAGTAGCTGTCGCGTAGGCCGCTGCGTTGAGGTCACTCGCACAGTGGCCATGGCGAAGGGTGGGACCACTGTTTGTACTGCTGTCTTGGCGATGCCTTGGACCAAGGTGTTCTCATGTCGCACTTCTTGGATGGACGCAAACAGGCCTTGAGGTAAGCTGGTCGGACTGGCTGTCATCCACTCTCCCAGGACGTTCATCCCGACCAACAACGGCAGGCGCTTCTTGCGTTCCCTCATGACCGGTTCCGTGGGCTCCCTGACGACCAGGATGGGAATACCAGAAAACGTGGTCCCGTCCAACTGCAGCTCGGCGACCAGGATACCGGAGTAGGGTACCTCTGCACCGTTTACTGCCCGCAGCTTGAGGTGGGACGACTGAAGGAAAACGTCACCAAGATTCTCGGTGACCCAGGTCTGCGTCACAGTCGTTACCTCGCTGCCCGTGCCGAGGAGAGCTTGCACAGCTCGGCCATTGATGCGTGCGATTGTCGTGGGGCATTCGCCAATCAGCCTTTTACTGCCCTTGCCCCCCCCCCCCCCCCCTTCCCCCCTCCGTTGCCTGTGTTTCGACAACGGGGCTAGCAGTTTCCCTGCTGCCCTCGTGGTGATTGTTGTCCTCGTGGTGGTTGGACGTGGGGTTGTCTTTGAGGACAGCTCCTCTGGAGGTGGCCCCTTCGGCCGCAAACCCAGCAGACGGCAGTTCTGGTGTCACGTTGAGGAGCCGACTGTGGACGTTGCTTTAGCTGCTGCAGCTGCTCCTTCAGCTCCGCTAGTTGACTCTGCAGAGCCGCCATTCCTTGGGGGTCGGGCACCGGCGTTGCTGTCTGTTGTTGGGTTGTCACGCTGTCGCCGTCACAGTCCTCCTCCTTCAGTCAGCGCTGGGCTTCCGCTCTGGCCCGCAGGTAGGAGACATCCTCTCCCCTAATGATGCGGCGGAGCTCCCGTCGAAGGTCTTGTGATTTGAGCCCCTCAACGAATTTATCACGCAGCATTTCGTCAGGGATGCTGCCAACCTTTCTTGTATTGGACCGCAGGGCCAGCTGCTGAAGTTGTTGGCCGTACTGCAGCACGGTCTCTCCTGCTCCCTACTGCCGGCTGTGGAACCTGCTTAAAGTGCTGGTGACTCCCCTCTGGTCGGCGAACGTCTCCTCCAGGACACCCAGGGCCTCCTCTGCCGTTTTCACCTCTGCCCGCTGGATGATCTCCTGTCGGGCACAGCCTCGGAGCGATTGAAGCAGCCACTCCATAGCTGTACCACCATCCAGCTGGCAGTGGCCCAGGATTTGCCGCGCCTCCTGTGTGAAGTCCTCGACGTCATTGCCATTCCCCGTGAAAATTGGAAGTTTGGGGGGTGGCATCATCCACAACTTCTGCATGGTCGAAGAGGGTGCGTGGGTGGAAGAAATGTCATCTTGCGCCGCCTCTGATGTCCTCTCGTGACTGGATGGGCGATGAGGTGTGGCGTCGCCTCTGTGGGCCCCTCCTTCCTGGATGAGGGCAGTCTCTTCGCTCTCGCTTTCCACTGGTCGGTTCCTCAGCTGCCTTGCCTTCTTATATGCCTTCCTTGGGTTTGTCACCTTTAAGTCTCCTCTCTGAAAATCCTTATCGGGAAGAGAGGAAACTATAAACTGATTTAAAAAAAAAAAAATTCATCTTTCTTGATCCTGCTCGCAGCGCCAAAATTTTTGTAGTGGTGTTGGATGTTGGAGAGAAGATGATAAAGTGATGGAGGCTAGGGTGATGAAGAATTCTCTCTCTTTCTCTCTCTCTCTCTCTCTCTCTCTCTCTCTCTCTCTCTCTCTCTCTCTCTCTCTCACGATCCATTTATCTCCTACATATATGGGTTTCAGACCATAAAATTACTTTTTATTGAAATAGGAAGATTTTTTGCTTCTCCTGTAAAATTTCAAAAAAAAATCACTAAGAATAGTTTTTCTCTAGACCCATACTGAAACCCCCGGCACCCCAACGGGGGAATAGGATAGGATAGTATAATGATACATGTTTTTTAAAGTATATTTTGTAATCAACATAAGGAAAAACGCAGGAAAGTATAAACAAAGGGTGCAAAGAACAATTGTGTGTTGTTTTTACTACAGCAAGAACAATTGTGGTGTTGTGTTTACTATAGCAAGAACAATTGTGGTGGTGTTTTTACTATAGCAAGAACAATTGTGGTGTTGTTTTTACTATAGCAAGAACAATTTTGGTGATGTTTTTACTATAGCAAGGACAATTGTGGTGTTGTTTTAACTATAGCAAGAACACAATATAAGAAGTTTGGAGAGAAAGAGAAATAGAGAGAGAGTGTGTGTGTGTGTGTTTGTGTGTTTCCCACATATATTGGGGGAAAACGTACTCACATCAAGCTTGTTTTTCAAGTGTGACAATAAATATAAAAAGTTGAAACCAAGTGAACAAGCATTCCTTAATTCTTTTTTCTAAAACAACGTCATCGTTACACAAATAATATTGTTGGGTTTTTTTTAAATTAAAGACAAACATAACATAACCTATTACAGTATATACAGTCCCAGTAATATTCAGTGATATGGAATTTTGAGAAGAATCAGCTACTGCAGCAGTGATTCATTGACGTTGAAATCATTGTGTGCTATGACATGTATTGTTTAACTGTATATCTAGGTTTAAGAACATGAACAAACACTGCATACAAGTGTAATTGTTAAGACATTTTACATCTGTATAAATCCTGTCCTATCCTATCCTATCCCGTAACTCAAAGGTAGTTGGGACACCACCGATGATCGTTTATCCGGCGTACTCCATCTTTCTCTGCCCTCAGCAACCCTCATGGCTTCGCTCAGTGTCAAACCAGTCCATTTTCGAATGTTGTCCTCCCACCTTTTTTTCTGTCTCCCTCCTCTTCTGCCTACTTGCACCGTGCCTTGCAGGAAGGTATTTATAAGGCCTGATGCTCTGGTGATGTGACCATACTATCGGAGTTTCCGTTTCTTCACCACTGTGAGCATGCCATCAATTTGTCCAATGGGCTGTGTGATGGTCTATCAGACTTCGTCATTGGTGATGTGCTGAGTATAAGAAATGCCCAGAAGCCTTCTGTAGCACCTCATCTCCATGCTTTTTATTACTACAACGAAGAATACAATGCATCAAGATCTGTATAAGTACCATTTACCTAATATAAGATCATTTATTTCGTCACTTTTAAATTGAATATCACCGCCAAACAAGACCCAATTTTGTGTGAACTGAAAGGTGTTGACATTTGTACATTAGGCTATCAGGGCTGAATGAATAGGCTTTTCCAAATAAAGTGTGGAATTGCACAATTTTTATTATTTAAACCTGATTCCCGAAAATACATTTTAATTTCATTTTCTAACCCCCTGCTTTTCACAATAACTTAGTCCCTAAGGTTTATGGTGAAGACGATTGTAACTGTTATAGGCGATGACGACATCAGTAGAACATTGTGTTTACAGTTGCAGTTTCTGCCAATTTGCCAACAGATGAAAGGAAGTTGGCAATGGTGAAATACTAACAAGAGCGAGAATTGTCGACGTTGTGCATGATGGTGGTGATGATGGAACTCATCCATATAGGAGGAAAAATGATCTCTCTCTCTCTCTCTCTCTCTCTCTCTCTCTCTCTCTCTCTCTCTCTCTCTCTCTCTCTCTCTCTCTCTCTCTCTCTCTCTCTCTCTCTCGCTCTGCGAAATTGTTTATAAAAGTGATGTATAATAACATATATGAGAACACAGTCATTCATGTATTTATTTTTTTAAAATCTTTTTATTTATTTATTAATTTATTTATTTAGTTAGTTAGTTAATTAGTTCTTCTTTTTCTTAATGTTGTTATTGCTAATATTATTATAATTCTTGTTATAATTATTACAATAATAATAATAATAATAATAATAATAATAATAATAATAACAATAACAATAATAATAATATTAATAATAATAATATTAATAATAATAATAACAATAAAAATAGTTGATATTGTTATTATTGTTATTATTATTATTATTATTATTACTATTATTATTTATATTTATATTTTATGCGTTGAAATATTAGCCATAATGATACGACAAAATGATAAGATCAAAGGTATTACAATAAATAATATAGAGCACACAATCTCACAGTATGCTGATGACACAGAATTAATGTTATACGGCGATAGATTAGGTTTTGAAGAATCGATCATTACAATAGAGAAATTTGGGAAACATTCTGGACTTCTATTAAATTCAGGAAAAATTAGTGCTATTTGGCTAGGCAATAGAAGCAACTCACCGACTCAGTATATGCCGCATTTGAATATGAATTGGAACCCCAATAAATTTAAAATATTAGGTATCTGGTTTACAAATGATCTAAGAGAATGCATAGAAATTAATATGAGCGAAAAGTTTCTCGAGATAAAGATACTATATAGAATTTGGTCTAAGAGACAGATAACCCCACTGGGAAGGATTGCAGTTCTTAAATCTTTGATTTTGTCAAAATTAGTTCATTTATGGATGCTGCTTCCCAATCCTCCTGACAAAGTTATAAGTTTAGTGCAGAAAACTGTGAGTTTGTATGGAACCGCAAGAGAGATAGAATTAGTAGGAAAAGTGCTGTTAAAAATATTGTAAATGGATGTATAGGAATACCCGAAATAAAAGAGTATATACAATCTTTAAAATTAGTATGGATAGGAAAACTTCAATGTGGCAATCCTGAATGGAAGAATATTATTTGTTCTGTTTGTCCTTTTGTGAATAACATTACTAGATTAGGCGCTGCGCAAGCCTGCCTATTTCCACTGTAAATTGTAACGATTTCTGGACAGCTGTTTTTTCTGCACATAGGTTATTTGCTGCTCATGTGAATATTCAGAGTTCCGAGGAACTGTTGTCAGAACGTAATTTTTATAAACACAACATTCAGATTGGTAAACTAGGCATTTTCTATAAACAATGGTTCATTAAAGATGTGTTTTGCATAGGTCATTTGATCAATGAAATGGGACAATTGTTGTCTTACAATGAATTTCGAGATAAATATAATATAAACACGAATTTTGTAACCTATGCTGGATGTATAGAAGCTGTTAAAAAATATATGCATACGTTTCCGTTTGAGTTACAAAATAATAATCATTGTGAAATAAATAAAACCTGGAAAATTCTCAGCTCGGTCTGCAGAGGAGCACAATTGTACTATGATATTTTCACCACGGATAAGACACGGCCAAATTGTTGTAGTAAATGGGAAGGCAAACTAGAGAAAGAAAGAAATTGGAATTCAACTTTTCAGAAAATTCTGAAGATTCGTGATATAAAATTAAGATGGTTTCAAATACGCATAGTGCACAGAATAATAGCAACAAACATTGTTCTCTCAAGCATGGGTATTGCTGCTGATGCAATGTGCTCCTTCTGTGGAACTGAACGAGAAAATATTCAGCATCTTTTTTGGAAGTGTGAAAGAGTTTTGATTGAGAAGGAGTGGAGTATTAGTGATAGGGAAGGCCAGGAAGGAACGTTTCTTCACAAACAAATGGTGTCACCTCATCACTGCGAGCGATACACCTTTTAACATGTGTGTAACGACAATGAGTCCAACAAGTTAAGAATACGATGATTTTGTTTTACCCTATTAAGAATTTTCTTCATTTCCTTCTTGCTCGCAACCATCACATTTTTCTACTCACATGCATAGCAATGTGTGTCTGTGTACTCACACACCCGCACTCCCCTTCCCCCTATCATATCCTATCCCGTAACTCAAAGGTCGTTGGGGCACCCCAGATGATCGTTTAACCAGCGTACTCCATCTTTCTCTGTTCTCAGCAACCCTAATGACTACGTTCAATGTCAAACCAGTCCATCCTTAAATGTTGTCCTCCCACCTCTTTTTCGGTCTCCCTCTTCTTCTGCCTCCTTGAGCAATGCCTTGCAGGATGGGTTTTGCAAGGACTGATGCTCTGGTGATGTGGCCATGCCACCAAATTTTTCTTTCTTCACCAGCTTGAGCATGTCATCATGGTGTCCAATGGCTTGTGTGAGGGTCTGTCGGACTTCGTTGTTGATGATGTGCTGGGTATAGGACATGCCCAGAAGTCTTCTGTATCACATCATCTCCATGCTTTGTATTCTTCGTTGTAGATCTGCTGTGAAGGTCCATGTTTCGCAAGCGTATAGGAAGATGGAGCGCAGCAGCCTCACCTTGGAATGGAGACCCATGGCCTGTCTTTCCAAATGGGCTTCAACCTTGTCAGGGCAGCAGTTGTGTGTGCGATCCTGGAGAGGACTTCCTGTCGGGACCCATTGTCTGATACAATGGCTCCTGAATATTTGTAGCTATGCACTGTGTTGAGCTGTCTGATACAATGGCTCCTGAATATTTGTAGCAGTTACATCACTAAACCAATTAACATTCAAACACCACCCTGTCTCACCTCACTCTGCTACACTCCCCTGTATGAACTCCACGACTTGGTGCGCAGCGAAGCTACTATTCTATACTATACTATATTATACTATACTATATTATACTATACTATACTATGCTATGCCATACCGTGCTGTGCTGTGCTATACTATACTATACCATACCATTCCATACTATGCTATACTATACTATGTTTATATTTTGCTGTATTATACTGTACTATGCTATGTTATGCTATGCTATTCTATGCTATGCTGTATTATGCCATGCTATACTATGCTGTACTACGCTATACTATATACTATAGTATGTTATGCTATACTATGCAATACTATGCTATCTTATACTATGCTATACTATGCCATGCTATACTACATTCCACTACACAACTCTGCGCTGCATTTCAGTCCACTACACTACAATCCACCACAGTCCGCTACACTCCACTTCAGTCCATTACACAAAACTACACTACACTACACTACACTACAATCCACTACACTTTGTTGTTTTATTAACGTCTTCTTCATCAAAATGATAAGACGCACATTCATATTCACACACGCATTCACACATGCACGCATACATGCGCACTCACACACCACATTAAATCAAATTAAATTAACTAATCAAATGAACCGAGCTACAGGAGAATCAATTAAAGCTTTGGCCAATCTAACGCTCACAGCAAAACTGATGTTATCAATAGAACTCATAGTTTGTAAATCCGTGGGCAAAAAAAGACGAATGTAACTACATTCAAGTAATACATGCTTCAAAGATACACTTTCATTACATATGCAGTTAACATTTTTACAATATTTTGTTTTAATTGAATTTAGTATTATTCTATGTGCCATGCTTAAAACTGATCTGGTAATTCCACAAGGTTTATCATAACTCAGATTGAATTTAAACGCTTTCACAAATTTATTTTCTATAGAATTTTGAATTTCTTTAGACGATAATGGTATCGTTATTGCCTGTGAGTTAATATTTAAAGCACCGAATTTAGCAGCATTATCAGCCCAATCGTTATAAAGAAATCCACAATGTGATGGAATCCAGCAAAAGTTCACCTGAGTACCGTTAGTTATCAAACTATTAATAATATTTATAATTTCTAAAATAATTTCTTTTCTTTCACCATGACAATTTGAATTCAGTGCCTGCAAAGCAGACATAGAATCTACACAAATAACTATACTAAATGTACTCAAAGCTAGATTTGAAATTTTATTAAGAGCCATTAATATCGCAATTAATTCAGCAGTGAAAATGGAATATCCTTTACCCAAATAATAGGATTCTGATATATTAAAATCCGGTATTACAAACGCTGATCCGGCCTCACCTGTTTCAAAAACAGATCCATCGGTATATATTTTCAAATGTCCAGAATACTTTTCATACATATGATGTCGTGCTTCAACCGCCGTGAATTGTGCGTTATGATTCTTGTTTACATTACAATAATGAATATCATAATTTGCCTTTGCAATTTCCCAAGTAGGTACTGGTGAAATTATATTTTTTTTTGTAAATTTTCAATATGCATTAATTCTGCTTGAATAAGATCTTTCGTAAAGGTACCTATTGTTTGAAAAGAGTGCACCTTTTGGGCATATTTGGGAAAAGCTGTATCGGATCGGATAAACAGTTCTTCAATAGTACTATTGTTAACTGCACTTGCTCTTATTATGTATTTGGCACATGCTAACTTTCTCCATTCATCAAGGGGAATAACACCTGCAAGTTTATATGCCTCTATAGTTTGTGTATGAATTGGGACCCTCAGCGCTAATTTTATTGCTTTACTGTCTAAACTCTGCAATTTTTTAAGATAGCATTTTGGGGCTGAAAAATACGCTTCCTGTCCGTATGATAATTTGGATCTCACTAAAGCAGAAGCTAAATGAATCAGTGTTTTTACATCTTGTCCCCATTTTTGTCTGTTAATAATTTTCATTAAATTATAACTTTTGATAGCTTTTTGTATTAAATATTCTATATGTCTTTTCCATGTTAGTTTGCATGTTAAATATACGCCTAAAAATTTAACCTCTTTCACATACTTGAGTTCTTCATTTTTTATTTTTTATTTTGGAAATTGTCTTGGTTCCTGACCATGATTAAATAGTACCAAGTTTGTTTTTTCTTTAGACAACTCAAGACCATTTTGATTCATATAATGACTGATATTATTTATTTCTTGTTGATATAATTTAGTTATATATTTTATTTCATACAAAGATGTTTTCCTTTTTAAATTTACATTCATCCATATTGCTAAGTCATCTGCATATTGAACAAGTGACACTTTATTGCTTAATACTCCTGGTAAATCATAAATTAATATATTAAATAAAAGCGGAGAAATTATAGATCCCTGTGGAATTCCCATATTAGTCTTATAGCTTGACGAATATGAATTCCCTACTTTTACCTTTATAGTTCTATCTTTTAAAAACGTGCCAATATAATTATACATACGGCCAGATAAACCAATTGATTTCAGTTTGTATAATAATCGAGCATGCCAAACTCTGTCGTATGCTTTGGTGATATCAAAAAATGTTGCTAGCACACTCTTTCTTTTAGCAAATTGCCTTTTAATATGAGTCGTAATTTTTACTAAATGATCTACTGTCGATCTTCCTTTTTGAAATCCAGCCTGATGAAGTGGAATAATTTTATGTTTCATACAATAGTAAGACATCCGTTCTAAAATAATCTTTTCCATTACTTTGCATACATGGGACGTTAGTGCTATTGGTCTATAACTTGAAGTAACTGATCGGGGCTTGCCTGATTTTAGAATAGGAATTACTACAGAAGATTTCCAACAATCAGGAATAGTGCCCATAGTCCAACATTTGTTAATAATATTATGTAGATTTTGTATCCACTTATCAGGAAGATGCATCAGTAAGTTATATGATATGCCATCTAATCCTACAGCAGACTTTTTTCTTCCTAAATTTAAAATTGCATTTTTAACTTCCTCACATTTAATTTCTGAGTTTATATATAAAGTATTATCTGAAGGGGGTATTTTATATTCTTCAGTATGTTCTAGATGTTCTCTTTCATTTTTAACGTTAGGTGGCAGATTATTTGAATTACTAGCATTAGCAAAAACTTTCACAAATTCTTCAGCTTTTTCTTTAGGTGACGGAAAATAATTATCAACTAATTTTAGAGGACATTGGGGAAGCTGAAATCCGTTTCTCATTTCTGATAATTTCTTCCATAATTTTGCAGCATCTTGAGAATTATTTACTTCAGATTTACAATATTCAGACCAGAACTTTCTTTTTTCTAAAGCAATTATTTTATTACATTTAATTTTAGCTGTTTTCATTTCTTTGAAATATTCTTCTGTTCTATGTTTTAACCAGGTTTTTATATGCAATCTTTTTATCTTTTACTGCTGTTTCACAAATGTCATTCCACCAGATATTTCCTGTATGTTTTTTCTTAATAAAGGTTCTTTTCTGAGGAATAGACTTTTCTGCCGCTAAATGAATTTGCTGCACAAATTTTACATATACATCATTAATATTATCATTGTTAACAAAATCTGTATCATACGATAATAATAGAGATTGATACATTTCCCAATCAGCACGGCTATAAATATACTTCGGGATAATATCATTTTCAGTTTCATTATCAACATAATTATTATTAATAGTTATAGTAATAGGTAGGTGATCACTTCCAAGCGGATCATTGTCTACATCCCATACACAGTCAACAACCAGATTCGGAGTAACAAAAGTCAAATCTATGGCTGAAGGGCGATGAGTAGACGCATCTGGAATTCGAGTGATCCTACCATCGTTAATTAAAATCAGTTCAGTGTCTATTACACTTTCACAGAAACTGTTATTAGCTACGCTATGACAACTAGTACCCCACAAAGATGAATGTGTATTAAAATCGCCACATATAATCCAATGTTCTGTGACGTCAAAAGACCGTATCCAGTCACTGTCGATATTATCAGTACCTCTGGGATAATATATGGATAAGAAATTAATATACAGATCCTTATTTACCTTTAATTTCACCGCAGATGAGTATACGTCTGCTATATTCTTGGGAACTGGCGATGATATACTGTCATAGTCCAAATCATTTCTGATGTAAATAGCCGCTTGCACCTTATTACTATGAAAATTAGTCACAGGTGGATAATAGAAACCTTTCAGTTTAGGTAATTTAACACGTAGTGATTGCAAACACAATATATGATGTTCATTATCAATTAAGTATTGTTGTAAATATTGTAAATTGGAAGAAACAGATCTGCAGTTCCATTGGAAAACAGATAATTTTTCTTTTTTCATTTAACAATAAAAAGACAGTGAAAATTAACAGTTTATAACGAAGTCAAGGAGGTTATAGATAATCCCGTACGCTTGATGAAAACAGAAAGAATACGTCCCGGTGTTGCTTAGTCAATACCATTGAGTAGGAAAGTGGATAGGGGAGTGTGGGTAGAAGTTGCCTTTCCAGTCATAATATCCAGGAAAGTGGTTTGCACGGTTTAATCGCCGTGCAGGTCTTCGTGGCTTCTCCCACACGATCCTGTGTACGTGACGGCCGATGTTACCCGCTAGGATACTAGAGCCCCGCTTGGTTGGGTGGACAGCGTCTCTCAGGGCATGGAGAGGTAGGTTGTCGTTGTTGACAAAGGTGACTTGCTGTTCTTCCACCAACTCCGCATATACCACAGCATTAAAAAGATCTTTCTTCTGTTGTAACTTTGAATCGGACACAACAGGTAGCTTGCTGATGACAATCTTAGATGTTGGATAGTTAGACGAAATGTTCTTGATTGATTCAACAAATTGTTTACTGGCAGATCTTGGGTCCTGATTCTTTAAGTTATTGATGCCACAATGGACCACGACAGCTTTGGGAGGGACTTTATTGTGAGCTGCATTGAGGGCTGGTTCCAAGTCGGTGATAGTGTAAGCTTTACACTTCACTGCTTCAAAGCCGTATGATTTCCCCAGCCTTTTCTCTTGCACACCATTCAGCACGGAATCGTGAAGAATGACAATAGGCCTATCACTTCCGCATTCCATTTTTTCAACGTCAGCGGAAATATCGTCACGGGATGGTTTCGCCGATGTTTTGACGTCATGTTTTTTTGACAGGCCAAGCAGATTTTCGCTTTTCTTGTCGCCTGAAGCTACAGGCCTTGCTTTCGGCATCGGTGTCGCGTTCTGACGACTCGCTGTTTCAGATGGTAAACTGAAAACAGCTGCCGGCGACTTCAGCGCTTGTGCATATGACCGGCAGTTATCGTTGCCAGGTACCGCTCGCGTCGTCTGCTTCGAAACGGCTATCAGATAATTTATTTTTCCATCTTGATCACGAATGATAGTTTCCAGCACGGAGATTCGAGAACAAAGGGATGTCACGATATCTTTCAGCTCAGAAATTTCACTCACCGCATTAACAGAAAGCTTGGTATTGTTGTTTGTGGTGATGGCGGTCGCATCCCTTGTTCCCAACTCCGTGCTGGTGTCAACGTCCGTAGTCCACTGCATCGCCTCAGCTGATAGCAAAGAGAAGCTCGCTGCACTTGTTTCGTCTTTTTTCATGTTTGTTGTCTTCTTCTTCCTTTGGTATCTAGTCTTTGCCATCTTCCTTATGCTACAGTCACAATAGACGCACGACGATCGCGCGACGTGTAAATCGGGCGATTTGTACGACGATCGGGCGGCGGCAGCGCGGTGAATCGGGCAAATCGCAGCGATTTTCGACGTCGGCCGAGCGTCGGTGACGTTTTAACGCGGAGTTAAAATTTTGCGATCATCGCCGCGATTGTCTGTGTCGTCCGGGCGTCGGGCAAGCGCCGGCCGAGTGTCTCCCGATGTTTGGGCGATGATCGGAAGATTTTTTGTTTTATATATATATAACAAAAAATATAAGGCCCCGGGTCTTCATCCCGGCATTTGCAACTGCTGCTGCTGATGCGAGATTCCAGTCAAGACAGGATGTCGATCCCCCATCAACGACTGCGGCAGCTTCAGTTGCAACTAGAGCTGGAACGAGCACGTCTGCAGTACACCCGACTGTTGCTTGCTGTGAGGCGAGCAAACGAACTTCCGGCGAGACATTTACGTCAGCAAAGACGGTGGTGGGTGAAACCGTGGCTCCAGAGGCGCATCATGCATGGCCAGTACGAAACGCTCATGCAGGAGCTGATGCAAGAATGTCATGGCGACTTCAAGTCATTCCTGCGGATGGAAGTGGAGATGTTTATGGAGTTGTTGAATAGGGTGGCCCCCGTAATCGCCAAGAACATGAGATACAGAGAGCCCCTCGATCCAGGCCTCAAGCTGGCAATTACCTTATGGTACCTGGCCACCGGAAACAGCTTCCATTCCCATGTTAAGTTTACAGTCTCCAGCCCTAGTAATAGGATAAAAGGGGACTCTAAAATGGATTTGATATAAAATTTAAAATGTTACTTCATAAAATGTTAATGTGGTATTTAACATCGGGGGAGAAAAAGAAAGGGGGAAAGGGGAAATAAAAAAAAGTGATGATATAAGAATATGTAAAAAATTTAACTGTGCCGCCAAGGCCGCCCCCAAGGACACCCGCAACCCCTCTCAGGACCACGATTAAAACCTTGGGGAATAAGAAAAAGAGTATGTACAGGATACATGTACATTCTCACGCCGAACACACACTTTCATTCTTATTAAAATAATTACAAGCTTGCTAATTTCTTTTGTTTGTTTCCAGTTTATAGTCTCCAGCTTTATACACTGATTTCTCATGACACGAATGGAGGCTATGTACCCTCCAGAAAATCAAGCTGGCGTCGCCCGACGTCCCAGAGGGCGACGGGCGATGCTCGCCCGACGTCGGGCGTTGTTCGACCGACGTCGGGCGTTGTTCGACCGACGTCGGGCGATGCACGTCCGGGCGTCGCAACATTGGTACCGACATCTGGCGATGTCGAGCGGGCATCCTGCGGTGCCCGCTCGACGTCGCCCGACGCCCAGCCCGACAGCACTCCGACCTTTTCGCCCGACGTCTTTAAGACGTCTAACGGGCGCCGGGCGACCTATTTTCACCACCGAGAACATCGTCCAAATCGCCTGCGACGACCCCGACGTCTGGAAATAGTCAAAATCGCCCTAATCGGCCGACGTCGGGCATGTTGATGTTCAATTGTGACTGAGGCATTAGTTATTGAAAAATGCCTCACCGGAAAAAATTCTCTGGTTAGAGTTGGATGAAGCTTTCCGCCTCCATGTTGGCTTAGGAATCCTGAATATCTGAATATCCACTACACTACAGTCCATTACACTACAATACATTACACTACAATACGCTACACTACAATACACTACACTACAATCCACTACTCTACAGTCCATTACACTACAATACACTACACTACACTACAGTCCTTTTCACTACAATACACTATAATACATTACACTACAATACACTACACTACAATACACTACACTACAATCCATTACACTACAATACACTACAATACACTACACTACAATACACTACACTACAATCCATTACACTACAATACACTACAAACAATACACTACACTACAATACACTACACTACAATCCATTACACTACAATACACTACACTACAGTCCATTACACTACAATACACTACAATACACTACACTACAATACACTACAATACACTACACTACACTACAGTCCATTACACTACAATACAATGCACTACACCACAATACACTGCACTACACTACAGTCCATTACACTACAATCCACTACACCGCTACCCAATGGTGTGCCCTTGGCTACCAAAAAATATTGCTTCACCACGACCAACTTCCATCACATTTATAACGATTTGAACTGTTGGCCTATAAAATACTGGCCACTGTGACTTTCAAAACGATGCGATTGATAGATTACCGTCCCCGGACACTTCAGCGTATAGGGGACTTAACTTTCAAAAAGCCCTCACAAGATTATTTCATGAAAATAGATGCTGACAGATGTGGTACAAATAATGGCTACCTTAGCGCCCAAACTCTTATAAATATGTTGGAATTGTTCTCAGGTAGAAAGGTCTCCTCTCTGAAAATCCTTATCGGGAAGAGAGGGGACTATAAACTGATTCAGGTAGAAAACGCCTTAAATGGTGAAGGGTTTGATCAGAAATGCTCATTCATTTATTTTTTAATAAATTTAATTTAAACCACCACCGATTTTTTGGTGGTTAAAAATAATACGAGCAATCTGTGGTGCTTAATAAGTCAACCTTATTTTTAGACGACATCGAATTTGACCAACATGTGAGTTGATGATTTGAAACGTAATAATCGATGTTGAACTTTCACCGATTTCGCTCAAACTTCACAGGCACGTTCTCTAGGAACATACCTATCCGAAGATATATAATATTTAAACAAAAGCGGCGTAATTTTTGTTTTACAGCGTTTTTTAACACCCCACTTAAAATCCGTAGTGGTGTGCCTAAATGGCTACCTAAGAAATGCTATGATGCTCTACTATTTACAACTAATTCAGGTACCATGCTCTAATAGAAAAATGGTAACACCCCTATACTTAAAGCCTACATAGTCTGTAGACAGGATGGCATTTAATAAGTGTTTAAGTACATAGTCTAACCAACGTTAAGTAGCCCGTGCCAAACTTGGAAAATCACCACGCCACTAAATTTCGTCCATATATCATAAACGCTTTATTATTGAAACACCATGCATATATCGAATAAGCATTACAGTATATTCATTTGCAATAAAACAATGAACAATCTTGGTGGTGGAGAATTTTAAAAATAAATCTGTATTTAGTATTCTAAAGTAGCCAGGTACAGGCTAAAGTAAGCAAAAATCAAGAAAAGTAGACACCCCCCTAACCCTCCCTATATTCAGTCGTGCGGTGTCTGCCTTGACCATCAATAATTTATATGTATACCTCAATTTCTGGCTTTAATTTTTTACACCTGCAATACTATCTACAATAATTTGTTAAAATTGTTGCGCCTAATGGATTTTGCTGCCACGGTCCACGCCTATTAGGCCTACGTGCAGTTGTTAATTAAAAACAATGGTGGATGTGTTCAAACTCTTACATTGAATAACTTGGATCTAAATGTTTTTTTTTTATACTATCTGCACCCACGAAAAACACAATTAAATTTGAAAAGTTTCCCTGCAGTATCACGTTTTTCAACCAAAAAGTCGAGCTATTAGCATACATGCGCATTATTATTTTATTATTATGACGCCTGAGAAGGTCAAACACACAGATTTTCAGTCATTCTTTGTAAAAATGTTGGCGGCAAGAGGCGGTCGGGTGAAAGGTTCCACCAAAGATAATGTCGATGTTTTCAATATTGAGACCCTGTTGGCCAGAAAGACTAATGGGGTGAGTATATTTTGTGTTTGCCTTTTATTGAAATGGGGTTTGGATTGGTATGATTTCATTTCAGCTTAAGCTGCCGAAGCGTTACACCACAGTCAATGCTGATGCATGCAGCATGGACGCCATGGTACAAAAATGGCAAGTTGTCATTGAGGAAAATAGCAAAAAGCTGCATATGACGGCTTAATAGTGTCAAAAGTCCAGAATTTCAATTCTAGTGTAGAATTTTAATTCCATCTTTCAAAATTAAAATTCTGTCACAAAATTACAATTCTATAAAGTCACAATTAAAATTCTGTGAAGTCAAAATTAAAATTCTACAACAAAATTGAAATTATATTTCATAATTAAAATTCTATAATAGAATTAAAATTCTGATTTCCAGAATTACAATTCTGATTCACATAATTACAATTCTGATTTTTAGAATTAAAATTATCAAACATAATTAAAATTACATGCTCTCATAATTTCAATTGTGACTTTTGACACAAGTAAAGCATGTAAAACGATATCAAAAGTTTAGAATTAAAATTATGATCTAGAATTACAATTTTACTTTAGAATTTTAATTCTATTATTTTATCATTAAAATTCTATTCTAGAATTTTAATTCTATACTAGAATTTTAATTCTGAGATTCGAGAATTAAAATTCTACTCTAGAATTTTAATTCTAAGATTTGAGAATTAAAATTCTACTCTAGAATTTTAATTCTAAGATTTGAGAATTAAAATTCTACTATAGACCCAGCAAACACTCCCACGAGGTGCCCAAATGGGCACCACATGGGACAACATGTGGTGCCCGAATGGGAAAACCCACAGGGCAAAGCCTGGGATTTGATCACTAGTGCAAATCGTATCCAAGTGGGAAAGGAATGGGAAAGAAATGGGTTACCTCAGGGAACCTAGTGGGCTGCCACTGGGCTGTCCCACACTGCTTTGGGAAAATGTTTGGGCTTCCAGTGGTGTACCATTGGGATAGTAATGGGTAAGGTGAGGGATACCTCAGGGAACCTAGTGGGCTGCCACTGGGCTGTCCCACATTGCTTTGGGGGAAATGCTAGGGCTTCCAGTGGTGTACCATTGGGATAGTAATGGGCAAGGTGAGGGATCCCAATGGGAGAGTTGTGCTTTGTCATCATAAAACCTAGTGGGCCTCCAGTGGGATGGCCCTTAATTATTGCTGGGTTAAAGTAGGGTTTTTAGTAGGCTTGTAGTGGGCGAAACAATAGCGCAAGATAATGAAACATACAAGAACACATTTTTTTAATCAGGCAAAAATCAACACATTATCATGGATGGTAACATTTTATTTTGAATTACCAAGAAAAGGTCAAGCAACATTTATAATAACAACATATATTTTAGTATATGTAGCAGGGATTCGATTAGGATAGATAGATAATTAGTTATTCATTGCTTACAGAGTCCAGCGGACTGCAAATAGCAGAATCAAAAAGTCAAGCAATGTGTAGAATTACAAGATATATTTTAGTATATGTAGTAGAGATTCGATTAGAATAGTTAAACAATGCTTAAAGGATCCAAAGGACTGCTAAGACATGAATAATTACCACAGAAAACAATTTAAAACTGGCCCATTTACAGGTAATCCCAGAACAAAATTGGGTTATGTCATAGCCTGAACATAGCAATTTGCAAATCAATACAAAAAGAAACATTTCATGGTAGCATGAATATCACACATTCATTCTATTTCATGAGTGAAATACATATACACACAACTAAAATTGATCTGGGGAGATGTTTGCATCAATAGTATTTCCAATAGCCATTTATTAAAAAAAAATAATGAGTTATTTATACAGCCCTTTCCCTATTATTTAGATCAAAGTACTTAGGAATGGGGTGTATACAGATGCAGTTAAAAAGATAGGTACAAAAAAAATTACAATGAGCGCATTGAGAGTTACACTCACTCACTGTAAAATAATATTATTAATTCATTCCTTGTAAAGTCCTCTTCCACAAACAAGCCCAAACCGCATATGCTTAATAATTTTTTTAAACACATACAAATACAAATAAACAGAAGACAATTTTTTTTATCAGTAAGTTTGTAAGAAGAGGTGGGTTTCAAGAGTAAAACACACACACAAAATAAAAATTGTTATTTGGAGGTTTGCATCAATACTATTTCCTATAGCCATTTATGATATGTAGCAGACCAGTTTAGATTAGGTAAACAATGCTTAAAGGGTCCAGCGAACCGATAAGACCTGAAACAGGACGACAGGAAACAATTCAAAACTGTTCCAGTTACAGGTAATCTCAGGACAAAACAGTTACATCATAGTCTGAACATAGCAATTTGCACATCAATATAAAAAGAAACATTTTATGGTAGCATGAATACGCGACATACTGCTGCACATTCATTTCAAGAGTAAAACACACAACTAAAAGTGTTATGGGGAGATGTTTGCATCAATACTATTTGCAATAGCCATTTATAATTTTAAAAAAATAATGAGGAGTTATTTAAACAGAGCTTACCCTGTTGTTTGGATCAAAGTGCTTAGAGATGGGGTGTATAATAGGACACAGATACAGTTATAAAGATAGGTCAAACAATTGCAATTAACAGTCACACTCACTGTAAAATAATAATATTATTAATTCATTTCTTATAAGGTCCTTTTCCTCAAACAAGCCCAAACACATTCAAACTCTAACACTCACACGCTTAATACAAAAACATAAATACAAATAAACAGCAGACAAAAAGAAACCTTTAAATATCAGTAGGTTTGTAAGAAGAGGTGGGTTTTAAGTTGTGATCAGCACCCAATAGCCAGAATCAAACAAGAACTAAGTCAAGAAACAAACTTCATAATATTTGCCAAAAAATAAGGACCACTTGCTCCAAAATACTTAGTTAACATTTTTTATAGAAAAAAATTGATCTTCCTCCAGGGTAACTTGCTCGTCATCTTGTTCTTCAGTGTCTTGCATAAATTGTCTTAATTGTTCCTCTTCATGCTGCACTCTGACAGCAGCTGCAACCAAAACAAAACAAAACCTTAAAAAACAAAAAGAATTTCAGGTTTAAAAAAAAACAGTGCGAAGCAGAATGAGGCATTCTCTCTTGAAATATACTCAAATATATTGAAATGTTACAATAAAATAATGAAACAGACTAGACTTGGTAACAAAATGTCACTGAAATCTATACATTCATTTCTGCTTAAAGTTTCTAACCAACCAACTGAAATTCAAATGCGAGTTCCTTGGTGGAAACAATAAATAAATAACTAAATGTAAAGTTTTTCTTCTCATCTGTACAGTCAAAATGTAGATCATTGATAGTCATTGTTTATAGGGTCCAGCGGAGGTCAAAATGTTAATGGAAGAATAATTAATATTGAGCTATTTTTCTATATGCTTTAGGTACTAAAGCAAAAAATGTTTTAACGCTAATCCACTCTGGTTCACTTACATGAGTTAGCTTTTGGTATAAAATCAAAAACATTTTGCTGGAGTTTTAAAATGCATAATAAAAAGTTAAATTAACGTACCATAAACCACCTCTTTAAACTTCAGTGCCTTGAAAGATGATTTTGCCTTTTTTCCACCACCTGTCAGGTTGTAGCATATTGCCAGGCTGCCTTTCATCACACGTCTCAAACCATGCCGAACCAGTCTTCTTTACTTATTGCCTCCAACAGAAACAAGATAACTGACCTGAAAACAGAAACTTTTGACAAAATTGAAAATGTCAATCCAAACTATGTATCAAATTGAAGTTTTCATTCCACACCTGTCATTAAGCCTGGTTGAATAACAAATTATTGGTACATGTCATCTACCTATTTTGCAGATGATAATGCTGAAGAAAATACACCCAAACACAAAATACACTACTCCTGTCCCAACACACACACACACACATCTTTTTAGAACAAAGACAAATCCAGTGACATTCAAAAGAATACATGAAAACTGAAAATAACTGGAATTTATGAAATCTGGAAGTTAAAATTAAGTGGGCCTAGTTTGTGTCACTTATTTACATCAATTCTTACCATGTGGCTCCTCACTTCCAAGTCATCCAGAACATCATCCAATGCAGTCATGTCTTCCATTTCCATAGTTGCTAGTGGAAAGTAAATCCACTAGGAAGAGATGCTTCGGAGTTGGATCAGGATGCTGAACTTGCTGCAACCATCTGGAAGACTTCATCTACTTTCTCCTTTATATCTTCCAGCACGATGAAAAACACCCTGAAGACTTCTGAAACAACAAAAGCAAACAATTTTTATGTAATGCTTGGTTATTTAAAATCAAAATGCAAACAAAAACTGTATCTTGCTGTAGCACCTCTTTTAATTATAAAAGCCTCTTTATTATAATACTTATATAGCGCACTTAACCTATCAAAAAAGCTAAAGGCACTGTTGGTACAGAGGTTGCATTTAAGTTTTCCCCTGCCCGGATTTGAACCCTGGGATCAGAAGTCCAACGATCAACAAAGTTATCCCAGCTACCCATCGACGGAAGGTTAGCTGGGCTACACAAATTTTCTACTAGTTCAATTTCAACTAAATAAAAATCCAAACAAAAAGAATCGTTGCTTCAGTTCAAGTTCATTAGTTCATATGCACACACACAAATTGGTTTGATTATTTTTTAAAATCAACCCCAAGCACTTTATGGCCGAGATCATCAAAAAAATGCATTCGAATTGTCATTTTGCACCGATTCAGATTCATTTTCATCGAGGCTATGAATCAGTATGATTAATAATTTAATACTGTCAAGTGTCAAAAGAACTGAAGCCAACAAACGTTTTTCAACCTGTGCCCTAATACTAAGTTTTCTACGTTTACTTGAATAAGAAGCCATGGGTAAGAAGGAAATAATTTAAAAATAACAATTTGCCTGAATAAAAAGCCAATAGATAAGCAGACATAAACTTTTAAATCGGAATTGAATAATACTTGCCGGTAATAGTTGAACACGGCGTGTCAATTTGAAGTAGTCCAAACATGAGCAGGAAGTGATGAAACTATAGGTCCGCATACAATTAGGAAATTGAGATTTTTTTTAAAACTTACAAAACACTCAAATATAAGTTATACTTTGTGATAATAAATATTTTAGGAATTTAACAAGCTTACTTGTACATTTTATTTTAATGGATTATAAAAATAATTATTGAGTGTGAGCTCGGCACAACATTAAAATAGGCCTATCCATGACTTCACGCCAGCTAGCTTACCACGGCAAACGCGCGCAGCACACAGTGAATTAGATGGCTGGCTCAGTCACTCTGGGCTTGTAGTGGGGCGTTCAACGCCTGCCCCACGTGTGTGGCAGGCCCAGTGGGCCTGGTATCTCTCTTCAAATTCCCATTCTTACACCTTGCCTTTCCCACAGCTATGAGCCAGGGATAGGAGTGGTATGCTGCAGGGCCCTCATTCCCACATCTTTCCCACTCCAAATCCACTGGGCAACCAGAGGGTATTTAAAATCTGTGTTACCTGGGGAATTTTAATTCTAAGATTTGAGAATTAAAATTCTACTATAAAATTTTAATTCTGAGATTCGAGAATTAAATTTCTACTCTAGAATTTTAATTCTGAGATTCGAGAATTAAAATTCTACTTTAGAATTTTAATTTTGAGATTCGAGAATTAAAATTCTACTGTAGAATTTTAATTCTGAGATTCGAGAATTAACATTCTACTGTAGAATTTTAATTCTGAGATTCGAGAATTAAAATTCTACTCTGGAATTGTAATTTTGAGAGTAGAATTTTAATTCTAGATCAGAATTAAAATTCCAGAGTAAAACCACTGGGGGGGGAGGTTGGGGGGGGGGGGGTTCCTGTCAATTAGCGTCGCCAGCGCATACGAGTAGCGTCCCTTGGTTGGCACTGGAAATGTCGCAATTGAGCAACAGAAGAATGCGTTGTGCTTATTCCTTTAAAAATTCATATCTTTTGTATTTCTGAACTGATTTTCAAAAGCTTGGTATGGATGGAACCAGCAAAACCTCTGCTACGTTTTTAGTCCTTTGGGTATTCATTTTGAGCCACTTTGTGGTAAAAAAGATTTTAAGTGAATTTTCTGTCCCCTCTTTATCTTCTCCTCCCAACAATAGGTCAAGATTGTCTCTCACGTTAGTCTAAGACTATCAACCCAAACAAAAATCGAGGAAGGTGTAGGCCTATGCTGACAGTAATTTTATTCTGGAAGAAAAGTGTAATAATATTAATAATGAAAAATAACACCATATGAGAACAGCGTGGGCTACTCAGACAGGACACAGACTGAGAGAAAGAGAGAGAGAGAGAGAGAGAGAGAGAGAGAGAGAGAGAGAGAGTGTGTGTGTGTGTGTGTGTGTGTAGGTGTGTGTGTGTGTGTGTGTGTGTGTGTGGGCATGTAGAAACGACGTTACAGTGACACACTCATGGAACTCCACATGGTTTCTTTTGACTTTTTTGGAAGGGCGCCCTATTTTGACGTCAAAATAGTTCCCTGCTGAGTTAGAGCTGTTTTAGGCCTAGGGTTAGGTTAAGGGTTAGGGTTAGGGTTTGGGTTAGGGGTTAGGGTTAGGGTTAGGGTTAGGTTCAAAAATTTGAAAATGTCAAAATAATGTCACGAAAATGAAAAGTGTGTCAAAATAATCCCTGTTTTTTTCACAACAGTCATCATAATGTCGTTTTTACAAAAATGTGTGTGTGTGTGTGTGTGTGTGTGTGTGTGTGTGTGTGTGTGTGTGTGTCTTTAATTTGTGCGAGCAACCATAATTATGCTACATCGTACTATAAGAATTCCAACTCAAAAGACATTGAGTATAGGCTAATTGCAAATTTTATTTTAAAGTACACTACATATCGTCGCTGTCAGACGAAAACCTCGTAAGTCCCAAAATGGCGGTTTGGAGATAACTTCATAGTTGTGACCCTTGGTCTCTTGCCCATGTTCTGTGCTAAGCTCAAAATTGCGTCTCGAATAGAAAGTTAATAAAAATCCATGAAACCAAACCTTGTATCTCTCTACTGGCGGACCAAACCTCGTATCTCGATATACCAGTTTTTTATTGTAAAAAGGCTGAATTCTTTTAAGGGACAAACCTCGTATGTTTAGATACGAGGTTTTTACCGAACGTTTTCGCGGTAGGAAGAGACAATGACGCAACATACGCGGTTTTCTTTGTAGCAAAAGTTTGGAAGAAAATTGGTAAGTACAGAGCACACATAACACTTTGAGTCGTTTGATTTCCTTCACAATTAGACAATGAATGTATGGAAAGGCATTGAATCATGTTGTCTTGAGTTTTCAGTAGTTTTCAGTGGTGAAAGACTTCTCTCTCTCTCTCTCTCTCTCTCTCTCTCTCTCTCTCTCTCTCTCACTCTGTGTGTGGTTGAAGAGAAAGGGACAGTTCTGGAGGCGAAGAGAATAGATCTAGTGTGGGGAGGGTGTACGTGGAGGTCACTGGATCTGGGGGACGGATGTTAGATCTAGTATGTAGGCTTAGATTGAGTAGATCTCCATATCGCTTGTTTGTGAGAGGGGCGTAGTACTACAGCATACATTCATTTATTTAAATCGGAATAAAACACTTGAGATTGTTTATGTTAATTAATTTCAGAATCTACGTCGATGTCTGATAACGGAAATCTGTCGTCTGGGACCCTCTGCGGAAAGTGCAACCTGCCACACTCCCCTTGCTCATCATTTGATGATTTTGCGGAGTGGATTTGTAAAGTCTGCAACGAACCTCCCAAACACCCTGTGGGTTCGGACACTAAATAGAATAGACCCAACGTTTCCCGGCGTGTCGTAAGAGGCGACTAACAGGGGTGATGTTAGCACGGCATCACTGGGCGAAAGTCTTCTACACAGAAGTCACCGGCCAGGGCGGAGTAACCTCACGTTACTACAGGTTCAACGACCACGTGCTCAGGGCCAAGGCGAGCCACACTGTATTCGTGGATTTCGGCTGTGGCCAACAGCCTGGAGAGGATTGGGCACCGCCAGGTCTTTTTTGCCAAAGACACACTACATGATGAAACTATCCACTAATTCCATACCGGATCGGTCGTCGCCCGGCTCAACAAGGACCGCGCCTTCCGTTGGCCACCAGGATGGAGGTGATAAATATGCTACTGATGGACAATTTAGCAAGATCCGCACGAGAAACAACATCGTCATAGGAACCTGGAATGTCAGGACCCTGCTGAACTGCGGAAGGAAAATTAGAAGAACTGGCCCACAAGCTGCATGGACCACTATCGATGGAACGTTTTATGTATCGGCGAAGTGCGCTGGAAAGGCCTAGGTAAAACAACGACCGACAAAGCCCACAAGCTCTATTTCAGCGGTAGAGATGACAGGCACGAACACGTCGTTGGATTCTTGGTCCACAAGAACATTCTAGCCACTGTCATGGGTTGCCGCCCAGTATCCAGTAGACTCATTACCATCCGTCTGAGAGCAGCCCCTTTCAACATCACCATCATCCAGGCCTATGCCCCAACATCAGACTATGACGACAGCGAAGTGGGGAATTTTTATGAAAATCTACAGGCGGTCCTTGACCAAGTGCCGAAGAAGGACATAGTCATAGTGCAAGGCGACTGAAATGCCAAGGTTGGCCAAGATGCGCACCACAACTGGGGAGACACATGTGGACTCCACTGCAACAACGATACAAATGACAGGGGTCTGAGACTCTTGGAGTTTGCCAGATACAACAATCTGATACTGGCAAACACGCTTGGTCTCCACAAAAACTCCAGACGATGGACATGGCACAGTCCCGGCGGGGAGCACCACAACCAGATCGACTACATCATGGTCAAAAAACGCTTCAGATCAAGCATCAACATTGGCAGGACACGCACTTTTCCAGGAGCAGACATCGGAAGTGACCACGATCCCGTGATGATGTCTTTCCGGCTCCACTTGAAGAGAGTAAATACAGCAAAGTGCACCAGACTGATGTTCGACCTGGACAAACTGCAAGACCCGGAGGTGGCAGAACAATTTCAGGCCACAATTGGAGGGAAATTTGCACCACTGCTCATTTTGGGGGCTGGTGAAGTAGATGTCAACACCATGACCACCACGTTCAACTCAGCTGTGACAGATGCCACCACTGAGATCCTTGGCAAGCACCGACCAAAGAAGAAGCCGTGGATCACACCTGAACTTTTGGATCTGTGTGATAAACGAAGAGAGATTAAAAAGAAAAAGAACAACTCACAGGGAGCTCATGTCTACCGAAAAATCAACAATGACATCCGAAAAGGCAGGCGCACAGCAAAGGAGAACTGGATAGAAGATCAATGCCAGGAAATAGAGAACAGTCTGAACAAGAACAACAGCAGGAAGGCCTACCAGACTGTGAAGCGCCTGACAAGTGTTAAACAGCCCAAAGTCTCCACGAACCAAAGCAAGTCTGGCATATGCCTTACTGAAGAACAAGAAGTCTTGGACAGATGAACAGAGTACTGCTCCGACCTTTACACCAAATGGATACTCATCAGTTCTAGCATGTCCCGAGAACAGAGAAGAAAAAGAAATCTTCTCAATTCTCCGGGAAGAAGTTGAGGCAGCAGTGCAATCGCTGAAGAAGGGGAAGTCAGCGGGAGTGGACAACATACCCGCGGAACTGCTACAAGCAGGAGGAGAAGCGATGATTGATGCCTTCACCATTATCTGTAACAAGATCTGGCAGAGCGGGGAGTTAACCTTCAGGAGTGTGAAAATTACCGCACCATCAGCCTCATCAGCCATCCCAGCAAGGTCCTCCTGAAAATAATACTCAACAGGTTGAAACCCCTAGCTGAACAAATCATAGCTGAAGAACAAGCAGGATTAAGGGCAGGGCGAATTACCACTGAACAGATTTTCAACCTCAGAATAATTGATGGATTGGCTAGAGAGGAACAAGAACTTGAACAGATGGTACAGAGGCTTGACACCACTTCCAGAGCCTATGGAATGGAAATAAGTGCAGAGAAGACCAAAATGATGACCGACAACACCAATGACATCAACAAGGACATCAAAGTCCAAGGCCAATCCCTCAACACAGTGCATAGCTTCAAACATTTAGGAGCCATTGTATCAGACAATGGGTCCCGACAGGAAGTCCTCTCCAGGATCGCACAAACAACTGCTGCCCTGACAAAGGTGAAGCCCATTTGGAAAGACAGGACCGTCAGTCTACATTCCAAAGTAAGACTGCTGCGCTCCCTTGTCATTTCCATCTTCCTATATGCTTGCGAAGCATGGACCCTCACAGCAAATCTACAACGATGAATACAAAACATGGAGATGAGGTGCTACAGAAGACTTCTGGGCATTTCCTATACCCAACACATCACCAACGACGAAGTCCGACAGACCATCACACAAGCCATTGGACAACACTATGTGTGCTCACAGTGGTGAAGAAACGGAAACTCCGATGGTATGGCCACGTCGCCAGAGCATCAGGCCTTGCAAAGACCATTCTGCAAGGCACAGTGCAAGGTGGTAGAAGAAGAGGGAGACCGACAAAGAGGTGGGAGGACAACATTCGAGAGTGGACTGGTTTGACACTGAGCGAAGCCATCAGGGCTGCTGAGGACAGAGAAAGATGGAGTATGCTGGTTAAACGATCATCTGTGGTGCCCCTACGACCTCCGAGTTACGGGACAGGATAGGATAGGATAGGAAATGCCGGAAGATACGGTATTTCTGTGTTTGACGTTTTGACAGTTTGTGACACCTATAAATATGGCTTTCCTGCGATCAATCATCGTCCCCTATACGCTTATGTGTCCGGGGACGTTAACTAACTAATCTTTGACAACGTTTTCCTCTGATTTTGTGTTGTACCAGGGTCTGTTGTTTTATTCAAAAACCTTGTAACTCAAACTTTTTTACAAAGTTGTAAGTCGAAAACCTCGTAACTCTTCATATGCTTCCAGTTCTCAACGGAAAACACTTCTTCGACTTTTTATCCCGTACTGCCAAATTTCTAGACTTTTCATAGTTCCTTTGAAGTAAAAAAAAAAAAGTCATTGGTTTGGCGTTACTCGACTGGTTTGAAACAGTTTTTATCGATTTTCTCAAAACAGCAAAAAATGAGATACGAGGTTTTCGTCTGACAGCGACGATATGTACTTGTGAAGTCTATGTTTCCAAAAGCAATAATTTGTTCATATACTATCAGTATACATAGACAATAACAAAATGATAAGGATAATAATATTACATGTTTGAACCATTACTTCTTGTTAACTTCATATTGTTACAAGCAATAATTTGTTCATAATAATTGTATTCCAGCTGAAGATTTTGTCAAAATTAAATGAACACAAGGACAGTATTGATATATTTCAAATGCATATTAATTATGATACAACACACACACATGGCACACAAACAAATGCACACACACACACACACATTCACCCACACACACATTCACCCCGCCTACACACACCTTTGATAGTTAATAATCATCCAACAAATAATATTTTGCGCTAACAGTAGGCTTATTATCAATATAGATCATGAACAACAATTTGCAATGATAATATATATCCAAATGTCTGTTCCATTTTATGATCAACGCTGGTCAAGTGCCAGCCAGCCAGCCCCTTCTGTCACTGTAAGTATGTGCCTGCATATATATCTATTGCACCGGATTCAAACGCCGGATTTTATGCATCACAGATAGTTGTTTTTTTCCGCCTTATCGCTCGAAGACTTTCAATGACGAAGGGGTCGAAGAGCGAGGGGGTTGGATGCAGGGGTGAGGAAGGGAGGAGGAGGGGGAGGGGTTCTTGTTGGCACTTGACCGAATTGTAGATGTAGACAGCACTAAAATAAAGTTCTTATTTGTGTGTAATACATAAAAATACGGCAATGGAATCCAGTTGTGTAGACATACTGGCACGTTCATCAAATACATAGAATGCCAATGTGAAGCAAACATGTACAAAATATCAACATATATATAAGACAGGCTACCGCAAGCAAAACTGCGGTTGACATTGATTTGAAATAGCTGCTAAACATGAACTAATTTCATCATTTTTTTTGTTTCTCTTACACGATTTCTCTGTAAACGAGGCTGAGCTATCTTTCAGTGTGAAATGTAAGCGAATATTAGTAAACAGAGATATAATTTTGCCACTGAGATTGCAGATTCCCGCATCACAATAGAGTTTGATGCTATTCATCTCTTTTTTCAAAGTCTCCACAATCTTTGCCTTGACCTTTTTCTGTGGCAGCAGAGCATCAATATGTTGAACATAAACGCACTCTAAAACCCTTACTCCTCTGATGAGCCTGTCACTTGGGATCTCAAGTCCGGGACCTCTAAGGTCGCTATGCTGCTTTTCTCTTAGCAAAACCTGTGATTCACAATCACAATCACCGCCTTTCACTACAAGTTTACATTCGTCACACAAGGTTTTCTGAATCTTTCGGACAATATACCCAGCAATGTACGACATGACATTGTCCTGTGCCTGTTGAAGGCGTTGTTCTTTAGGGGGCGGTTGTGGCATTGCAGTCTTCGCATCAAATGCCTGTCCGGCCCCCATGTCACGTTCCGGTCCGTCCGCCATGTCACGTTCCTGTCCGTCCGCCATGTCACGTGCCTGTCCGCCCCCTCCGTCTCTGTGAGGTGCGTGTCGGCTCCCTCTTCCCATGTCTATGTCTGTGTCTTTGAAGTCAATTGCCTGTTCGTCCTCAGTGTCCATGTCAAGTTCCTGTCTGTCCCCTCTGTCCACGTCACCTGTCTGTGTCCCCCATTTCCATCCTTGTCCGTCTCTGTCATTGCTGTCAAAGTCAATAGCATTTTATCAGAGTCTTCGTGGCAATTGCTTTTGGAACTTTGTAGAAAAAGACAATCGACCATGACCTGTCTAAAGGAATAACGAAATGATTGGACGGATGGATTGTGGACATTTCCCGCTTTCCCTCGAATTACCGAGAATAGATTCTCAACACAGTCTTGGTTCACACGGTTTGTGAACAGAAATTTTATGTCATGCTCTCTGCTTAGATCTTCAAACAACATCAAAAGCGAGCGAATGGCCATCTTCCAGCCCTGCATGCAAGGCAACGATCTGGAAGACGGTGTGCCGACTGGGTCTAGCCACTCTAACGACTCCAGCAAAAACTCTTTGTGTCCAAATGTGTGGCTCATGGCATGGCCCATGCATTGGTTGGAAGTTAGGGAGCTGCTGTTGAACGTGTTAAAAAGCTTGTCTACTTTCTACAAACATGGCTGTTTCTCTTGCTTCTTCTGGCAAAGCCTTCAGTGCAACCAGGGTAAATATACCAGCAGCCACAGAATGGGACAGAACCTGAGCGGCAAGGCGTACACGCAGTTTTGAAAAGTGTGGTAAATTAATGTGTTCATCTGTAAGCTTGGGGGCAATGCGGACAGGGTTCTGCTTATCAAAATGGTAAAACTGCTGAATGTGCTCCCATGTAACTAGCTTCCCATTGACAACAAACCCCGATTTCTTTAAATTGCTTCTTATGTTTTTAAGGAGGTGAGGGGGATCATACATCACATAGATTTTTTTTCCACCAAAGGAAAAGAATAACGACTTTTCGTTTGCTCCAAACAGTGTCTGGAGGGTCCGTCTGTTATTTGAACCTTGATCTGCAATGATTAGTTTGACATCAAAGCCAGCATTACAAAGCTTTTCTAGGCACTGCAAAAGGAGCTCTTTAAGGCGGTTGCTGTCAATGGGACCACTAGACACACAATAGCCGATGGGCTGTTTCCATTTTTGTGTAAGACCCCTGACAACAAAAGCTGTAGCATGATTTGCAACTTTATCTGTTCTCTCCCCGCTCCCAAAGTCTTCGAGACCTTCCACGAAGTCCCGTTCTTTGTTGTAGACTACCTCTTCTTTCACGGACGCTTCATCAAATATTAATGCACACGAACGGGCATGAGGGGGCAACCTGGCTACTTTTCCTTTCAGTGCTTCAATAATTTTGTCGTTTATCCCTGGGTAGATGCAGATTTTCCTCACTCTTTTTTGCAACTTGGACACAGATGGAAGGAGGAAAACAGACTTCAGCAAACGATATGCTTTAGGACTTGCGTGAAAAAGCGAAAGAGCAATTTGAATATCCTTCTCGGTCCATCTTCGTCCCCGAGCTCTCTTGCCAACCTCCCTAATTTGTGTTAACACAAAATGTGCGCATGCGTCAGGAAGTAATTCTCTAATTTGTTTTACAACTGAGTTCTTCTGCCAGTTCTTACTGTGCGCTTTTCTCCTATCTCCAGCAAGTGCCTTCGTCTTCAGTCTATAGAGGTGGTTCTGCAGTCTCTTCAGCTTCTTTCGCAGCTGCTTGCATGATGTGCACGTGGATGGCTGTGCTGAATTCTCAGTGGCTTCCGTTGTCTCTGTCTCTATCGCAGAAGATGGCTCACAGGAATCCCCAGTGTCAACAGAAACGCCAGCATCTGTAAAAGCAAATAAACTCTTTAAACTTGTGCACATTTTCCTTTTTCATGGTCTGAAATAACAACAAATGGCGTTTGCCAAGGTTACAAAACACGTGTTACTGGCAAGTAAGCATTACGCTAAGCGTGCCCAATTGACTTTCAAAAATCTACTATAGTTGACTGGGACGACAACGCATTATCAGACTAAAAATTGGGGAATTGGGCAAACTTTTATTTTTAATTAATCACATGTACCACAAAAGTATCTCAACAGTAAGTTAATTTTGAGGGGGGCGTCTTTTATCTTTAATTACACTTTTTTACTCCGCTGTTACCCAAGTTGGCTTTCAATAATAATCGTAAAACCGCTTTTTAATTAGAACCCAATGATGCAGAAATACTTGCCATGTTGGGTTTTCTGCTTCTTGCCAGGTGTCTTCATTTCTGCATCACCGCTTGTCAGCTTCCGCTTCTTTGCAGGGGCTTTTGGGGTTGGAATACGGGTTGGCAGTATGCGCTGGGGGGTCAACTGTACACAAATGTTAAACATTGCTTTACATTACATTACATTACATGATTATTGCTTTAGGTCCAGCGGACTCTTCCGAGCCAAATCAGGACCAAAACATTGCTTTAAAATATTATTTACTTCATTTTGTTCCTCTTCCTTTTTTCGTGATGTGAATTGAGGAGAAAAAAAAGTGTACAGAGCGTAAAGATGAAGTTCCTAAGCATGAAATTAACTTACCTTCTGCGGAGGATTTGGGACGTTGAACAGGGTAGGCACTGCGTTCCACACCAACCGCTTTCGCTCCTCTGGGACGTTAAACTGTGAAGGTTCAAAGTGGTCACTGCAGAGTTTGTACTGTCGGCAATGCAAATCGGCACACAGCAGATTCCGGTCAAAATCTCGTCTGCTGTTTTGCATCCATTTTCTGCATCTATAAACGCACAGAAACAGTAGAAATTTCATTTAATGAATCATTACATCCCAAGGACATGATCTAAACAGCAGATCTGGCCTATCAGGCCTAAGTATAACAATGCACTGTTTGCATGCTTCTTTTGTCGCCTGTTGTACGTCTTTACCGTCTTCTTTTCAAGAATATTGTAGTTTCTGAGGCTATGTAAAAAATTAGGCACACGAGCAAAAAGTTAGATCTGCGATGCAACAGATTTGATCTGGCTTGTATTGTCAACCAGCTGTGAGTGGCGAAATACTGTACGATTGCTGTATCAAGGCTAAGCACAACATGAAAAAGGTTAAAGAGAAGCGGGAGAAGTAGTAACCCACAATATCTACATCTAAATTCAGCTTGTCTTGTCAACCAGCGGTAAAGTTTAAAAAAGAAGTAATATCAACATGAAAATGTATAACTTACCTCTCTTCGTCTCTGGGAAAGACAAAAAACGCTTTCTCCTCGCAGCCATTTGTGCAACCATAAGCTGCACAATAATCGCCACCACCCTTTCGCCAGGTGTTGTTTTCGTTTCCCCGAGCGGCCATGGTTTCTATTGGCACCCAAGGGACACAACCCGCAAGCACGTCCTCCGTTTTTTCCGAGAGATGGTTATCTTTATCTTTGGTTAGACGTCGGCTAATCCCGTTTACTACGTTTGTCGCTGCTTGAGCGAACTGATCCAGCGCCATTTTGCAACTGGTGTGCCGAAACTACAATGCGCTGAGCTGCGCATGTGTGAAAAGATAGAATTTTAATTCTGGAGTAGAATTTTAATGTTGAAGTAGAATTTTAATTATGGTCAATAATTTTAATTCTATCTTTTGACACTAATAAGCTGTGGAAAAGTGTATCAAAAGGCACAATTTTAATTGTGTCACACAATTAAAATTCTATATCACAATTGAAATTATCAAAACCAAAATTTTGATTATAAACTAGAATTTCAATTCTAATATAAAATTGTAATTGTGGGCTTTTGACACTAATAAGCTACGGTGTCAAAAGTCAGAATTAAAATTCTGTTATAGAATTTCAATTCTGCTTTTGATAATTTCAATTTTGTTACACAATTTCAATTCTCGAACATAGAATTTTAATTATGGAAAGTAAAATTTTAATTCTGAAACATAGAATTTTAATTATGTAATAGAATTTTAATTTTGCCAAGACAGAATTAAAATTCTATACTAGAATTAAACTTCTGGGCTTTTGACACTAATAAGCCGTCATAGCTGCAAGCTTGATTTCTCCTTGTGAGTCATATTCCTATCAGTAAGATTTCATACTCTTTGAACTTGAGATAGGTAAGTTAGTGCTGTACATTTAGATCTACTACGATAGATTCTGTTCAATTATGATTAGCTCAGATCTGTATTGGTAGAGCATCGGACTCCCGATCGTGGGTTCGAATCCCGGCGGGAGCAAACTTTATGTGTATGCTTCTTATAGGTGACCCTTGTACCAAAAGCGCCTTGAATTGCTGTAATGGCGAGAGATGTGCGCTATATAAATCGATGCATTATGCATTATTCAGACAATTCTGTACTATTTCTAAAATTCACATTTTCTGGAACTTAAGCCTATTTTATTAGTAGGCTATTGAGTATGCAGATGACATTGATGGATTGGCTGGAGAGGAACAAAAACTTGAACAGCTGGTACAGAGGCTTGACACCACCTCCAAAGCCTATGGAATGGAAATAAGTGCAGAGAAGACCAAAATGATGACCAACAACACCAATGGCATCAATACGGACATCAAAGTCCAAGGCCAATCCCTCGACACAGTGCATAGCTTCAAATATTTAGGAGCCATTGTATCAGACAATGGGTCCCGACAGGAAGTCCTCTCCAGGATCGCACAAACAACTGCTGCCCTGACAAGGTTGAAGCCCAATTGGAAAGACAGGACCATCAGTCTACACTCCAAAGTAAGACTGCTGCGCTCCCTTGTCATCTCCATCTTCCTATATGCTTGCGAAGCATGGACCCTCACAGCAGATCTCCAACGAAGAATACAAAGCATGGAGATGAGGTGCTACAGAAGACTTCTGGGCATTTCCTATACCCAACACATCACCAACGACGAAGTCCGACAGACCATCACACAAGCCATTGGACAACACGATGACCTGCTAACAGTGGTGAAGAAACGGAAACTTCGGTGGTATGGCCACGTCACCAGATCATCAGGCCTTGCAAAGACTATTCTGCAAGGCACAGTGCAAGGAGGTAGAAGAAGAGGGAGACCGAAAAAGAGGTGGGAGGACAACATTCGAGAATGGACTGGTTTGACACTGAGCGAAGCCATCAGGGCTGCTGAGGACAGAGAAAGATGGAGTATGCTGGTTAAACGATCATCTGTGGTGCCCCTACGACCTTCGGGTTACGGGACAGGATAGGATAGGATATTGAGTATTGCCACTAAGGCATAATTATTAGTATTATTAGTAATATATTAGTATTAGAATATATATAAGATTGTGATTAGATGTAGTTTCTATACATGTATACATTTACAAGCTCAATGATGGACTATCTTAGTATCTTATAGTTATAGGCCTAACAGTAGGCCAATAGTATTCATTGAGAAAACCTGTTGCAGAAATGGCTTGTAGTTGTAGGTTGTATGCAGCAAAATAAAAACCACTAGTGAGTGGTGGTGATACCATATTGTCTAATTACTTTCCTGATCCTTCTATACAGAGATCAATCTTTAAAGTGACCATCATAAGTCATTTGACCAGGTCACACTCACAGGAAAAGAAATACTAATAGATCAGTTTGTTTTAATTTAATAATAATAATTAGCCCTACAGTATTTATAATGCGCTTAAGATAACTCTAAACGCGCACTCAACTCTGACACACGCAGGCGCACACTATTACAACGTATAAACATTTAATCACAAACCAAACAAATATGAAACTGTACACGGGCAGTAAGAAGTGTTAAACTTAAAGCAGACGAAAAATCCTCGCAAATGGTGACGATCAAAATCAATAGGTCATTTGTCCAGTTAGCTGACAAAATAAATGCCCCACCCCCCCCCCCCCCCCCCCCAAAAAAAAAAAAAAAAGGTCTGTTGACGGTATCCCAACCGACCCTAATTTTTTGGCCCGACCCTATACATTTTTTGGGATCGTCTTAAAAAAATAATAAATTCGGCGAACTCGTTGAAACATGAGTAAAAAAGGTTTAATAGGAAAAAAAAATCCGACCTACCGACCCTATTTTTTCCCCCTACGTTACCTTAAACAGACCTTTTTTGTGTGGCCTTAATAGGTTATTTACCCCTTGGGGTCATGAGCAATCTTGCCACTGTAGATTGTTCTAACCTATAAAGGGAAAAGTGAAAGCCCCAGTTGAAAACCTGTCTTGCCTTTGTAGGCATGACAGATTCACTGCGGCAACAGTACCCCCGTTGGAATGCCGGGGGTTTCAGTATAAATAGTATCCCCACTTTATGGAAATTTAGTGCTTTAAATTCCCACTGTTGCTATCTTCCTCATTTACTCTTTCCCATTCCTACTCTGTCCTATCACTCTGCTATACTATCTTCTTCTTCGCTAGATCAATGACCTACCTTTTTTCTTGAAAACTCTTCCTGGACAAGACTCCTTGTTTGTGTACGAGGTCTGTTGGATCAGCTTGGGAGTGTTGGACGCTTTCTGCTGGGTGGTCACTAGGGCTTCCTATGATGTTAGTATTTAGCAATATAGGCATTTTATATGTATATGTTTTGTTGATGATTTGTAATGATGGTTGTATTCTATTTTGTTTTTGTAACCGGGGGTTCGCGTAGTTGAGGTAAACCCTCAGCCGTCCCCCGCGTGGGATGTCTTTATTGTAAAGTGACTGGCCGGTGGAGGGCATTCAATTTTCCCACTAGGGTTGTTTCAGCAGATCTTTTATGTGGATCGGGGGTTGTCCGGTCCTGATTTGGCTCGGAAGAGTCCGCTGGACCTAAAGCAACAATAAATTAATCAATCAATCAATAGGTTATTTCAGACTTGAATGGTTCAATGACCGATGACTGAAGCCAGGAATTATCCCTGTATATATGTTTGTTGTTTTCAGAGGTTGTACTATTACTACTTGGTCAAGTGGGAAGGTTATCCAGGGCAAAATACTTGGGAGCCCAGGAAAAACATTTCTGCTTCCATTTACAAGAAGTTTGATAAGGTAAGGATGTACTTTATTTTGTATACAGTTTTTAAAACAAATCATACACATAGGTTCATAGCATAGCACTTTAGTCAAGTCAATATATTCTTTATTCCATTAAAAAGGAAAATTTGGTTTGCCACAATGATACTCACTGTGTATAAAATACAATAAATAAAACAAACTCATAAATAATTATGAACAAAATAAATTTAACGTGGAAATGATTTATGATAGGGGTATTTACATATGAGAAAAAAAGACACTTAGGCACGAACGCACACACCCGCATGCGCACTCGCACGCACACTGTGTTTATGCCCACCACGCACTCATCCACCAACCTATCTATATATATAAATTGCTTAGCCGGAAGTCCTTCTTCGCCTCTACTATAAAGTTTGTCTCCTATGGACGCTGATCTGGGCAGGTGTTGAGCGCTGCTGATCGGCCTGCTGTGTGCTCAAAACCAGCCAAATCGTTATAGCCGACATTTCCTTACCGAACGTTTAACCGTTTCTGAGATAAATAAATAAACAAAATGTCCACAAACTGCAATAGCCTCATTCCGCGCGCTTCCATTAAAAATCAAATTGAGGTTTCAGCATGTTTTCCCATATAGACCAAAAAATTCATGTTTTTTCTATGAAGCCTTGGTATCTTAGTGGGTTAATCTTCCGCCTACGGTTTCGGGCGACCCGAGATCAATACTCACGCGGGCCATATTTTTTTTAATTTTTTTTTTTGTTTTTTTTTTAACACTACAATATGGATATTTTTTTTTAATTTAGACTTTTTACCTTTAATTTATTATTATTATTATTATTATTATTATTATTATTATTATTATTATTATTATTATTATTATTATTATTATTATTAATAAACTAATAATAATAATAATAATAATATTAATATTTTATTATTATTATTATTATTATTATTATTATTATTATTATTATTATTATTATTATATCAAATTTTCTTTTAAAACCTTGGTGTTTTTTATGATTTCTATTTGTATTATTCTATATTCAATATTAGTAGTAGTAGTAGTAGTAGTAGTAGTAGTAGTAGTAGTAGTAGTAGTACCAAGGATCGGGATGGGGTGGTACGTGTAGGTAAAAGGGGGGCTACGGGTAAGTTTAAAGGGGCATGGGTAGGCATAACGGGGATACGGGTATATATAAGGGGGTATGGTGATGGTCGATTCCTTTCATCCATACCTGCGAAACGATCAACGGGGAAGTATCAAGGAGGGTACAGGTAGGTTACAAGGGGGGTACGGAAGGTATCAAGGGGGTATGGGGAGGTATCAAGTGGGTTCGGGGAGGTATCAAGGGCCCCTGGGGGTATGGTGAGGCATCATGGGCGGGGGGGGACGGGGAGATATCAGGGGGGAGGGTATGGGGAGGTATGAAGGGGGATATGGGGAGGTATCATCGTCCAAATGAAACTCGCAGACAACAGTTGTCTCTCTGTCTACATTTTAAACAGCAACCTGTGTACCCTGGCTTGCCAGGGTACAAAACCACTAGTCATCATAATAAACTGAAAGTGAGATATATGCCTAATGCAGAATGCTACAGCTGAACATGCCTGCCACTAACCTGCATACAGCTTACTTCCTCCTATCAAAACTAACAACAAGGACAATTTAAGTTATTCAATCAATTAACCAAAATACATAATGAATAAGATACAATGAAGTGTAAGTCTGACCTAATAAGACCTACCACTAACGTGTCAACTACAAATGAATTATATTTCAATCTATCGTAACTTGAAACAAGACTATATCACATGTACACTAATACGGTCTAGCACAAATAAAATAATTTTAATAATACAGCATACAGGCTTGAAAGCCTTTAGCTCTCATATTATGACTTCATGAGGGTTCCTGGTCTGTGATCCATGGCAACTACTCTATCAATTTTGATACTTTCATAACTCCCCAAGGAGTGGAGTAGACATACCTACCAAACAGTTTTTCCCAAACTAAAAAAACAAGGGGTTTTTATACCCCCAAACAAAAAGTTAAGGGGTTTTTATACTCCCAAACCAAATGTTTGGTTTTTTTTATTGCCGCTTGGTATCATAAGATAACAGCGGAGTTTGTATATGACTGGAAAAGTCTGGAAAAATTACTTTGGTTTTCCTATCCTATCCTGTCCCGTAACCCAGAGGTCGTAGGGGCACCATAGATGATCGTTTAACCAGCATACTCCATCTTTCTCTGTCCTCAGCAGCCCTGATGGCTTCGCTCAGAGTCAAACCAGTCCATTCTCGAATATTGTCCTCCCACCTCTTTTTCGGTCTCCCTCTTCTTCTAGCTCCTTGCACTGTGCCTTGCAGAATAGTCTTTGCAAGGCCTGATGATCTGGTGACGTGGCCATACCATCGGAGTTTCCGTTTCTTCACCACTGTGAGCAGGTCATCGTGTTGTCCAATGGCTTGTGTGATGGTCTGTCGGACTTCGTCGTTGGTGATGTGTTGGGTACAGGAAATGCCCAGAAGTCTTCTGTAGCACCTCATCTCCATGCTTTGTATTCTTCGTTGGAGATCTGCCGTGAGGGTCCATGCTTCGCAAGCATGTAGGAAGATGGAGATGACAAGGAAGCGCAGTAGTCTTACTTTGGAATGTAGACTGATGGTCCTGTCTTTCCAAATGGGCTTCAACCTTGTCAGGGCAGCAGTTGTTTGTGCGATCCTGGAGAGGACGTCTTGTCGGGACCCATTGTCTCATACAATGGCTCCTAAATATTTGAAGCTATGCACTGTGTTGAGGGATTGGCCTTGGACTTTGATATCCGTGTTGATGCCATTGGTGTTGTTGGTCATCATTTTGGTCTTCTCTGCACTTATTTCCATTCCATAAGATCTGGAGGTGGTATCAAGCCTCTGTAGCAGCTGTTCAAGTTCTTGTTCCTCTCCAGCCAATCCATCAATGTCATCCGCAAAAGGAAGATTGGACATGATGCGCTCTAGGAAGATGTTGAAGAGTGTTGGAGAGAGTAGGCATCCTTGACGTACACCGATTATTGTTCTGAACCAGTTCCCGATGGCGCTGTTGTGGAGGACTGCACTGGTAGCCTTGTCATACAGGCTTTTGATGACTTCAATAATTTTAGGGCTGATGTTGTACACTTTCATTGTTGCCCATAGAGCTGCATGCCACACTCAGTCAAACGCCTTCTTGAAGTCTATGAACACATGATATAGATGTTGTTGGTGCTTTAGGTATTGCTCACAGATTATTCTGAGGTTGAAAATCTGTTCAGTGGTACTTCGCCCTGCCCTAAATCCTGCTTGTTCTTCAGCTATGATTTGTTCAGCTTGGGGTTTCAACCTGTTGAGTATGATTTTCAGGAGGACCTTGCTGGGATGGCTGATGGTGCGGTAATTTTTACACTCCTGAAGGTTACCTTTTTTGGGAAGAGTGGTGACAAGCGACTGGGTCCATGGTATAGGCCACTCTCCACTCTGCCAGATCTTGTTACAGAGAATGGTGAGGGCATCAATCATCGCTTCTCCTCCAGCTTGTAGCAGTTCGGCGGGTATATTGTCCACTCCCGCTGACTTCCCTTTCTTTAGCGATAGCACTGCTTCCTCAACTTCTTCCAGGAGAATTGGGAGGATTTCTTCTTCTCTGTTCTCTGGACATGCTAGAACTGATGGGTCTCCATTTGGTGTATGGTTGTAAAGGTCAGAGCAGTACTCTGTCCATCTGTCCAAGACTTCTTTGGTTTTCCATGCCCTTGAAAAGTCTTGGAAATCATACCCAGGTCTGGAAAAGTCTGGAATCTGAAGTAATTTTAATCTGTGTACAAACGTCAAGGAAAAACATAAAAGGCAGACAAAAAAAAAATCACTTCACATACCATAATGTAACCCGTTATTTTTCCGAATAGATTCAAAATTTTATTTACCGAACACCACTTTCGCTACGTTTCAGCCATTCTTATGATGAAAGTCTTGTAGAAGCAATGGAATCCAAAGTATTATCCACCTCATCAGTATCATCAGCAAATATCTTAACACTACATTCCACCTGATTCGGCATGTGATTACTAAAATATTTAAACAGAATTGGTCCCAGAACTCTTCCCTGGGGGACGCAGCTCGTAACCTTAATTTTACCTGAACTACTGCCATTTACTGTTAGTGTTACGTATATAATATTGAGTTCTGCTACTTTAAAAACAGCTATTAATTCAGGATAACAGTTTCCCACTAACTCTATACCCCAGTTTTTGCAAAGGCTATTGGCAAGGGAATATTGCGCCACAAGGTATTGAACGCCTTTCATAAATAAAAGCACACTAAGAGGGTCTTCTTTGCCGGCAAATTGGCTGACTTTTTTAACATCCATCTTTGAAAAGCGCATTTTCCACGAAAGGCAGAAACTATGGGAAAGGTTGTCATAGTACCAAAATCACATGGAACAGTGGCAAAGCTGTCAGACCTGTGATTTCTTGTACTAGTCTAGATTTCGTGTACAGTGTCCATGACAGTCAAGGCACTAGTGTACAGTGTCAAGGTTATGCTGCTTGTCTTGCTAAAAAGATTGAAGCCCTAGACAGAGGAACTACCGTCAGAAAGACCTAGCATGGATGGAGTGAATTAGACTTTTTATCCGCACCACTTGTGATCACGTTCTGTCTTATTGTCATGAGTAAAATGTAAATCAAGGTAAGGGAAAGTCGGTAAATTCGGTACAGTCAGGTAATTCGGAACACCCTAATTTCTGGTCAAAGGGAACTAATTTCGTTTAGTTGATTCCATGGTTGGTAACAGTGGTATCCCTTGAAACAAACCCCGTGACAACAATGTGTGTGCCTCCAAAGAAACGAAAGCTGTTAGTATTTTCTCGTTTTTTCCATTTGTCTTCTTATATTGACTTTTGATAAAGTGTTGTGATTTCTAATTAGGACTGCATGGCATAAGGTTCAGGTACTCGTAGTGCGGGCAAATCGGAACACCAAAAGGAGGCTAAAGTGGAACAGTGTTCCAAATTACCCGCACTGTTCCTTATTTCCCACTTTGTAAAATCTTCTTTTTTTTTCTGCGCTGCAAATAAATGGACACACAAGCTATGGGCAACGCATTGTCATCAGTTAGAAATATGGACATGGGTCTCCGAACTGCCTCACGATCCTATGGGATACCTGTAATGACTCTGAACAGACACTTGGATGGAGGGAACAAAAACGCAGTAGAGTGCTGCGAAGGCCATCAACATTACCACAAGAGCTGGAGGAACAGCTTTGTTCACACATTCTCGAATCGGAAAGATATCCTTAGCGTTTGAAGTGGCGGAGCAGAACGGCTTGTCGCATATGTTCAACAAGGAAAAGAGAAGTGCAGGAAAGGACTGGCTGAAACTTTTCCTCAGACGGCACCCACAACTTTCATTGAGGCAGCCTGAAGCTACGTCACTGTCCAGAGCAACAGGATTCAACCGTGAAAGCGTGTGGAGATTCTTTGACATTCTGGATAAGCTGGTTGATGAGCATGGCTTCCCCCCCTCCCACCCCCCTCCATAACAGCGCCATCGGGAACGGGTTCAGAACAACAATCGGTGTGAGTCAAGGATGCCTACTCTCTTCAACACTCTTGAACATCTTCCTAGAGCGCATCATGTCAGATGCACTTGCAGATCACGAAGGCACAGTCAGCATAGGGGGTAGAGCAATCTTCGTTTTGCGGATGACATTGATGGATTGGCTGAAGAGGAACAAGAACTTGAACAGCTTGTACAGAGGCTTGACACCACCTCCAGAGCTTATGGAATGGAAATAAGTGCAGAGAAGACCAAAATGATGACCAACAACGCTAACATCAAAGTCCAAGGCCAATCCCTCAACACAGTGCATAGCCTCAAATATTTGGGAGCCATTGTGTCAGACAATGGGTCCCGACAGGAAGTCCTCTCCAGGATCGCACAAACAACTGCTGCCCTGACAAGGTTGAAGCCCATTTGGAAAGACAGGACCATCAGTCTACATTCCAAAGTAAGACTGCTGCGCTCCCTTGTCATCTCCATCTTCCTATATGCTTGCGAAGCATGCACCTTCACAGCAGATCTACAACGAAGAATACAAAGCATGGAGATGAGGTGCTACAGAAGACTTCTGGGCATTTTCTATACCCAACACATCACCAATGATGAAGTCCGACAGACCATCACACAAGCCATTGGACAACACGATGACCTGCTCACAGTGGTGAAAAAACGGAAACTCTGATGGTATGGCCACGTCACCAGATCATCAGGACTTGCAAAGACCATTCTGCAAGGCACAGTGCAAGGAGGAAGAAGAAGAGGGAGACCGAAAAAGAGGTGGGATGACAACATCCGAGAATGGACTGGTTTGACACTGAGCGAAGCCATTAGGGTTGCGGAGGACAGAGAAAGATGGAGTATGCTGGTTAAACGATCATCTGTGGTGCCCCCTACGACCAACACAGCTTTCTCAAAGGCAGCTACCCTTGCTAATGCTGCATCTGGATTTGCCAAGTGCTGGATTTGGCCTTGTGACAGACACATCTTTGGTGATGAAGATTTCAATGATGTTGCTACGACCTGCTCCAATTCTGCATCTGAGCCAGTCATCTTACCTACATACAGACCTCGGATCCTTGCCAACCTGGAAACTCTTCATCGCGATCTGATGTGCCAGGTATTCATGATTCGTCAACTGTACCTGATCTGACATTTGAGCCGCCAGCTGTGTCTGATCCGCCAGTTGTGTCCTGTCCGCCAGATGTGTCTGATTGGTCAGCTGCCCCTGATCCTCCAGCTAATGACAGAAATACTCCAACCATCCCACCGCGTCCATCGCGTAAGCTTACTTACACGTTATCAACGCCACCTCCGATTCCACCACGTCCATCAAACACAACTGCTTGTTTATCCAAGAATATGCATATCATTCCACAACAGCTGGCAGAATCTGTGGAGTCCACACACCCTCCTCCTTTGCCCCCACGGCATCAGACACGCCGTGCTACGAGGTTACAATCAACAGTCTCTGCCTTCAACAATGACAGAATTGTAAAAACAAACCCTGGTGGAAGATGTTTTTTTTCCGCTGCGTAACCTGTCCTGATGAGCAATTGGCAGTCCATTGTTTTATTTTTTTTATTGCATAAGAATTGCGATTAATTTTGAGTAAGAGAGACAGATATGATATTATAATTTATTACCAAGCTATTCACGGAATTTTGGTTTGCTGTTAAAGTAAAAATCTACCAAAAATGCCAGTCATTAACACACAAAGCATACTTTCCCCACCGCTCACACTCGCATACAAACAAGCACCGGTACAAATATCACAATGCTCACCATTATACATGTATAATATACAATATTATGGTAGTGTTCCTTATTTCACCTCCCACCGTTCCGAATTTCACTACCAGGGGTGCAATCCGGAACAATTTCAAAGAATTTTAGAACTCATCTGACAAAGCTACAATCAAGACCTGCCCTAAATCTTTATTACAGGATCATAGTTCAATTATTTCTGAATTCAACCATGCCAAAATCATGTGTTTTTCTCTTCTGACGTGGCAGTTATTGGCGTTTTTGCTAAGTGTTCCGGATTTGCCGACTTTCCCCTAACTAATGATGGTTAGTGGTCATGATTTGACCAATATGGGTCAAACTCAAACTAATGTTGATGGTTTTACCCTTGCAGATCTTGTCAAGTGAAGGAGATAGAGACACCCGAGATAAAAATTCGTCAAGTAAAGAAGATAGAGACGACACCCAATATAAAGACAACAGTAGTTCAACTGTTGACAAGTGCAAGAACGACTTGCATATGAAGACTCCTGAAGCCAGCTCATCATTCACCTGTTCTGCTCACCCACGCAAAACGAAATCTTCAACATCAGAAGCTGAAGAGGTTTGTTTATAAGTACTGTCACATGCATGCAAAATAGTAATAACAATAATAGAATAGTTGTGGAGCGCTTATTTATAATTGATATCTTGAAATTTCAATCTTGAACACTTAAAAACAAGCTTGTATACTTAAAGACCCATGTTGTCAGGTCTGTAAAGATTGCAAGTCTTGGGGTACAGTTACAAATTATCTGTGCGTTTTCACAGCTTTTGGAAGCCGCCAGAATGTTAAACAAAGATTCCATTGCTTCTACAAGACTTAATTTGAAGGGTTTTATTAAAAAAAACTGTGACAAAGCTTGCTTTGGAAGAACTGTGACGAGTCCTGTACTTATAAGAACAATATGAGCTGATCTGTGTTTTTCAAATGGCTTTAAACAATAGGACATTAATTTTGTCTGATTAGTGGTCATGATTTGACCAATATGGGTCAAACTGAAAACTAATGTTGATGGTTTTACCCGTGCAGATGTCACCGAGTGAAGAAGATAGAGACACCCAAGATAAAAATTCGTCAAGTGAAGTCGATAGAGAAGACACCCAAGATAAAGACAACAGGAGTTCAACTGTCGACAAGTGCAAGAACGACTTGCATATGAAGACTCCTGAAGCCAGCTCATCATTCGCCTGTTCTGCTCACCGACGCAAAACAAAATCTTCAACATCAGAAGCTGAAGAGGTTTGTTTATAAGAAGTACTGTCACATGCATGAAAAATATTAATAACGATATTAAAATAGTTGTGGAGCGCTTATTTATAGTTGATATCTTGAAATTTGAATCTTGAAAACTTAAAAACAAGCTTGTATACTTAAAGACTCATGTTGTCAGGTCTGTATCGCAAGTCTTGGGGTACAGTTACACATTTTTTTGTGCGTTTTCACAGCTTTACGAAGCGGCCAGAATGTTGTACACAGATTCAATTGCTTCTGCAAGACTTAATTTGAAGGTTTTCATAAAAACTGTAACAAAGCTTGCTTTGAAAGAAATTTATGTAATGAGTCCTGTACCTATAAGAACAATATGAGCTGATCTGTGTTTTTCAAATGGCATTAAACAATAGGACATCAATTTTGTCAGCAGGACCAATCAGTTAATGTTTAACAGTTTAACTAATTTTTTACTTTTTTTTCTATGGTAGTGTTTTAACAGTTTAACATATTTTGTACTTTATTTTTCTATGGTAATGTTTTAACGATTTAACTAATTTTTTTACTTTTTCTATGGTACTGATTGGGCTCTTTATAGTCCACTGGACCCTGTAAATATTGATAATCTATTATGTCCGTTGGACCCTCCAAGCAAGGTTTAAGTAACTGTCAGAAAAAGCTGGCATGGCAATGTCAATGAATGGACAGACATGACCATGCCAACCTTCCTGTCAATTAATAATAATAATAATAATAATGCACCTTTTTATATAGCGCACATCTTTCGCCATTACAGCAATTCAGGGCGCTTTTGGTACCTATAAGTAACATACACATAAAGTGTGCCCTTGCCGGGATTCAAACCCACAATTGATAACAGAACGCTGTACGCTTTATTTGCACCCATGACCCCCTGACGACCAGGTTAAGGGTCTGAGTGAGAGAAAGTGAGTATGGATAATTTGCTGTCATGCATACAAGAGCATGTACACTGTCGACTTTTGATCATCACCTCTAGCCAACGAACGTATTGTTTTAGTGTTGTTTGGAGCTAAAGAGCTACCATCAGAAAGACCTGGCATGGCTGGAGGGAATTAGACTTTTAATCAGCATCACTTGCGATCACATTCTGTCTTATTGTCATGAGTAAAATGTAAATCAAGGTAACTAATGATGATTGGTGGTCAAGATTTGGGGAATATGGGTCAAATTCAAACTAATGTCGATGGTTATGCCCTTGCAGATGTCAACAAGTGAAGAAGATGGAGACGAAGCCCAAGATAAAGACAACAGCAGTTCAACTGTTGACAAGTGCAAGAACAACTTGCATCAGAAGACTCCTGAAGTCCGCGCTCATCATTCATCTATTCTGCTCACCTATGCAAGAGTCCGTTGTGAGATAAGAAAGAAAAAAGAGTAATTTTCTTCCAGTAAAACTTGAAGTAAAAATGTTAGAAACACGTAAGACAAGCTCCCTATGGTATCCTAAATGGCGCACTGTCAAATAAGCTTTTTTTTCCACTCTCCTGCATAGCAATGTGATTATGCACTCACCATAAAACAAATATTCTCCAGATTGTTGCAGATCTGCTTGAGATGAGTTCTAGATCTTTTTATCCCAATTTTATTGTCCTTAACGCTCATGCAATAGGACGTTAAGCATCGTTTTTCGTTCGTTCAAACATATCTTTGTAGTCCTGCGGATCCTTATACATTGTTATCTATCTATATTATATCCAAAATTATGTCCGTCTGTCTGTGCAAAAACGTTAATATAGCTAATTACTCAGAACCTATTTTATTTATAATAATCCAAGTGGTAGGATTATGTATACCAGAGCTTGAAAATATCAGTGATTGAATGACCTCACTTTAGGGTCAAGGTCACAGGGTAAACAAATGTTATTTAAAAAAAATAAATATTTGATTATACACGAGTGTTCATGTGGAGGTGTGGAGTTCAAGGTCACCTTAATGTCAAAGTCAATATTATTTTGTGTTTTATTGCAGCTTTTTTGTTGCAGTTTGTTAAAACTGTATCCACACTGTGTACTAATTTTCATGTAGAATTAATTGTGAATAAGATCCCTAACAGGCGAGTCAGTCATATTGGCTTTCCCTATGAAGCTTTAAGAAATTTTGATTTGTATCCATAAAGTCTAAACTCGATTTTACAGCAGCAGTTATTCAGACCTGTAATTTTTATGTACATTTTCACAAGACAGGACCAGTGGATGACTGTATTAGATAGAAACATGTTGATCAATATTAGCTAAAAATGTGTATTAAGTGACTATAATATTAAAAACATTTGTATCAAGTGACTATATTAGCTAAAAACATGTGTATCAAGTAGACTAAATTAGCTAAAACATGTGTATCAGGTGCAAGTTGCAATGTTATGGAGTTGGTTATTTTGATTAAGGTCAGTGAAGTGCATAGCGCCCATTTGAACAGATGTCATTTCTCATTACACCAATATCTTTACTGCATGTGTTGAGTCGGAGGCAAATGAATGTAATAGGGGTGGTAGATTTTGTTGTTCCGATGTGTAAACCACACTTGTCTTCCCATGCACAAAATTTCAAAATAAGTATAGGGACCCTCACAGTGGGTATCTTCACCCCGCCAGCAATTGTGTTATCCTGCTTGACTCTCAAGTAAAAACTCTTATGTAAAACGGGGCACAGTGCATATGGGCCTTCCGGAGCTCGGGGATGCCATCTTAAAATTAAAAAAATAATGCCAAATCAAAAGATGTTTCACATTGACATGTCTTCTGTTCAGTTTTAACAAGCAATGTTTTTGTGGTTGGTTTTGTTCTTCTCTTTATAAGCGTATTTACTGATTTAGCATAACTAAGAATGATTAGGGACAGCCCCGGGGTCAGAGCGCACGCCAAGTGTCTTTGGCCACGTGGGTTCGAATCCTGACTTAAGCGAACTATTTTGTGCATGCTGGATAGTAGTGGCCAGCGCCTTGAGAAGCTCTCTGAGCTTGTAAGTGCGCTATATAAGAACAATCCATTTTTAGATGTAGAGGTATATTTACAATTGTGGAAGCACATAATCACCTGTGTGTGAACTAGAAGAAAGTTTCAGGTAATATGACATATCATGTGAAGTGTTTAGAGAAAACCATTTTTTACGTCTGCTGTTGTAGTGTCGGCCGCTCAAATTCCAGATAAGGACTGTTTTACATAGCAAATAACATAAGTTGCTGTTATATTGTGCAAGATATTTTGATGTGAAGTTTTTTTTAACTACAAGTTTGAACAACTCAATTGTGCATTGTTTTCTGTTCTACTACTACTACTACTACTACTACTACTACTACTAATACGAGAATTTATTAAGCACACATATCTCACCACAAGGCGACTCGAGGCGCTGTTGGTACAAGGGTCACCGATAAGAAGCATGCACATTAAGTTTGCTCCTGCCGGGATTGGAACTCATGACTCATGACCTCTCTTTTTTTCTCAATTTTTCATGATTAGAATTAAATGTAAATGTTGACAGCTGGACTTTACACTGTCCACCAGCAGTGGACTCTGTTCCGATAAATCCAGAAGGATGGAGTGCTGTGCAGAAATTTGTTCATTAGTTTGTGTGAAAATGCAGTTGACAAAACAAAAACAAAAAAGATGATGTAATCATGGTGATGTCACTCAATATACTAAGTTTGTTTTAGGTTGAAGGCAATTGAACATTTTAATTTTTTTTACTAGATACCCAGTTTGAAGGGAAGAAAAAAGAAGAAAGGTCACATCAGTGATCACTCAATATGCATCAGTTTGGTTTTGGAAAAGAGGGAGAGTGTGATGTTGATGTCATAACTAGGATAAAAAATAATAATATGAAGAAGAGAACCTCACAGCGGGCATCTTTACCCATTTGAAAGATGCCATGTTACGTTTGAGCAATTTATTGACATTAGTTTTTTGTTGTTGTGACGCTTATTATTATCGTTGTTATGATGATGATTGTTGTTGCTAATGATTTAGCATTAGAAAAGCACATTGTAATAAGGTTTTACGTAATTTACATTATAAAAAAATAACTGCAATTGATTAAGCAGACTTCAAAACTTCATTACTACTGTTTCTTTTTTTTCGCAAATAACAGTTTTGAATATTTCTCCACCTAACAAGTGGTGACCATTAAAGTGGGTATCTTTACCCATTTGAATACAGTTTCAAAGATGTTATGTTTGAGCAATTTATTGACAAAATATTATTTATTTTGTTGGAATGATAATGAATATTATTGTTATTATAGTGATTGTTGTTGCTAGTGATTTAGATGGAAAAAACACATCAGATTTGATGTCATTTGCTTTAATAACAAAACGAAACAAATAAAACAGACTTCCACACTTTCATTACCACTGTTGTTGTTTTGTTTAACCAGTTTTAATGTTTCTCCACCTCTCTATTACTGTTGGTCCATGTATTTTTGCTCCATCTTCCAATTGGCAAGGGCCTTTAGTGAATACACATGTTCTCTCTCTCTCTCTCTCTCTCTCTCTCTCTCTCTCTCTCTCTCTCTCTCTCTCTCTCTCTCCAAAGAAGATGATTAAATTGCATTCACTCTTTACTAATATATGCCAGTAAACAAATATATGCCAGTAAACAACCGCAACAACGATCATTACACATGTTAGCAATTATGAGGGGTGATTATGCTCGACATGATTAAAATAAACTTTGAAAAATTATGGTAAACAGTGATTGAGATTCAGTACATTACCATTACAACAACAACAAAGATCATTAAAATACACAAACACACATCTTAGTTACTACAGCCTCAGTCAATATCAGTCACACTTCATATGTACAAAGCATAACCTGCATGGTATTCCAGTTTAACAATATTAAAAAAAATTAGAACAAATATTAACTGAACTTATACCAAACATAGCAAAAGCACATTAACCTCAAAATTAAACAAACTAAATAAATAAAATAAAAAATGAGTGCGTACAGTTGATGATGAGGTGGTTTTCTGTAGTGCCGCCTCCACGTCAGTAGACATGACCAATTCACATGCCGGGGGAGTGGGGGGGGAGGGGAGGGGTACAAAAAAATTTGGGGACAGCCATTAGATGTATAGCATATAGTTACAGTTCTGGGGCAAACTCATTGAGAATGCATAAAAAAAAGATGCGTTTTCACTGCCTTTTTGAATGAATGAAGACAAATTATCCTTTTGCTTCAGTGGAAGAGGCGGTGAATTCCAGAGATTTGGAGCAATTGCTTGGAATCACTCTTTATAAAATGAAATATGATTATTATTAGTTCATTCAGTAAGAGGAAAAGTAAATGAATGCTGCCGCTGATAATAATAATAATAATAATAATAATAATAATAATAATAATAATAATAATAATAATAATAATAATAATCATAATAATCATCATCATAATAATAATAATAATAATAATAATAATAATAATAATAATAATAATAATAATAATAATAATGTTAAAGTTAAAAAATACACACGATGGTAATTATACATTCAGCCAAAAATAGATAAATACATTAATTAAACAAAACTGATTGCTAATTAGCCTGTCATGCAAAAGTTGTTGCACCAACGACATGTACGCTTTAATTCCCTATTAAAGTAGCAAGGGTTGGGCTTAGCTATTAAGTAGACATTCCGCATTCAGGTAGCATTTCACTTAAGGTAGCCATGGCAGTGGAACCCACTAAGTAAACATTTTTTCACATTTGGGTAGCAGTTCACAGCTTAAGTAGCAAGTCACAACATGACCACAGAATTAAGTAGCAAATCACAAAATGGGTTACGTAGCCGTTCACGATATAAGTCGCCGGTCACAAGCCTACGTAGCCGATCACATCACATGTGATCGGCTACCTAAATACCCTTTAGGTCGCCAAACCTATGGAAAAAAAGGTTCACCACAATCCACTATACGACAATCCACTAAACTACAAACCACTACACTACAATCCACTACACTACAATCCACTACACTATAATACAATCCACTACACTACACAATTCTAATAATAATATTCTAATACTGGATGTTAAATACGCGCTTTTCCCCAAATCACCAATCAGGCGCAAAGCGCGGCGATCTGTACCAAGATACACGCTGGCATTGGAGTAGAATACACTACACTACACTCCTAGGTAAGTCTTGGAAACTAAACTGACATGATGATCTGTACCAAGATACACGCTGGCATTGCAGTACAATACACTACACTACACTCCTAGATAAGTCTTGGAAATTAAACTGACATGATGATCTGTACCAAGATACACGCTGACATTGCAGTACAATACACTACACTACACTTCTAGGTAAGTCTTGAAAAACTAAACTGACATGATGATCTGTACCAAGATACACGCTGACATTGCAGTACAATACACTACACTACACTCCTAGGGAAGTCTTGAAAACTAAACTGACATGATGATCTGTACCAAGATACACGCTGGCATTGCAGTAGACTACACTACACTCCTAGATAAGTCTTGGAAACTAAACTGACATGATGATCTGTACCAAGATACACGCTGGCATTGCAGTACAATACACTACACTACACTCCTAGATAAGTCTTGGAAACTAAACTGACATGATGATCTGTACCAAGATACACGCTGGCATTGCAGTACAATACACTACACTACACTTCTAGGTAAGTCTTGGAAACTAAACTGACATGATGATCTGTACCAAGATACACGCTGATATTGCAGTAGACTACACTACACTCCTAGATAAGTCTTGGAAACTAAACTGACATGATGATCTGTACCAAGATACACGCTTAAATTGCAGTAGACTACACTACACTACACTCCTAGGTAAGTCTTGGAAACTAAACTGACATGATGATCTGTACCAAGATACACGCTGACATTGCAGTAGACTACACTACACTACACTTCTAGGTAAGTCTTGAAAAACTAAACTGACATGATGATCTGTACCAAGATACACGCTCACATTGCAGTAGACTACACTACACTCCTAGATAAGTCTTGGAAACTAAACTGACATGATGATCTGTACGAAGACACACGCTGATATTGCAGTAGACTACACTACACTACACTTCTAGGTAAGTCTTGGAAACTAAACTGACATGATGGTCTGTACCAACATACACGCTGGCATTGCAGTACAATACACTACACTACACTCCTAGATAAGTCTTGAAAAACTAAACTGACATGATGTTTTTGCGTGCACTCGAGCGAGATCGAGAAAGCACATATCGTGTTAATATAATAGTTTTGGTGGGCGTGTACATGTGGGAGTGTGCGTCTGTGAATGTATGCGTGTTAGGAAGTGTGCGTTTTTAAAGAAGTGTGTGTGTGTGGGGGGGGGTGAGTGTGAATATAGTTTATATTCAGTCGCGAGCAGCATACCCTCAGAAAGTAAACAGTTATACTGATGTACAGAAATGTTTTTGAAAAAAAAATTAAAAGAAAAATGTTACAAAGCGAATACAGCAATGGAGGTCTTAAGATGGTTGACATGGTTTTCACTCAACAATGTTACTATCTGCAGTGGGCAGGAAAACTAGCTTGCAGCAACAATGAAAACTGGACTTTCATTCCTGTTTGGCATTTACAACACCTAGCAGGAAACCTCGGTAGCTTTGATTTTAATTGTAGAGAAGATAAAGCTAAGGGAATACATTCAATACAGAATGACTTCTGGAAAGACGTGCTGATAACATATTTGAATACAAAAACATTAACACCGATGAACGAAGTTAATAAACACAATGTGTGTAATCAGATGTTATTTAATAATCAGCTTGTTCAATATAAAGGTAGTGTATTGAATTTTGCATATTGGGTTAAAAGTGGATTTGAAAGGATAAAAGATCTCATAAATGTAACAGAAAACAGACTGTATTCCTTGGATGAAATGCAGGCAATCGTTGGTAAAAATAAATGGAATGTTATGTTTGAGTACAATGCTTTAGTAAACGCTACGCTATACCAAAGAGCTGGAAATAGTGGTTAAACGCTGGCAAATTCACAATGGTAGAAATTTATGAATCTAGTGGTATTATTTTTAACTGTAAACCTAAATTAGTTAAACAAATGTTAAATACTGCTGCAGCAGAAAATCAAGCACTCAAACCGCGCGCAGTTGCCTTATGGAACCACACATTTACTATTGACATTGGCGACAAAGTGTGGCTAATGCCAAGAAAAACAACTAAAGAAGTCCGTTTAATAGAACTGCAATGGAAAATCATACATAATATTTACCCTACAAACATACTACTGCAGAAAATGAAAGTCGTCAATAAAAACAAATGTAACTATTGCCTTGACATGGTAGACTTTATTGAACACTTCTTTTATGAATGTGATTATGTAAAAAGATTTTGGAATCATGTTTCAAGTATGCTGTCTTAGTAAAAAAAAATGAATGTTCTATGCTAGAGGTGTTTTTTGGTGTAGCAATTGAAAGATTACCGTTAACAGAGGAAGAAGAAAATTTCGCTAATCATATTATCTTGATAGGAAAATTGAGCATTAGTATTGCCAAGAAAACAAATGCGTTGAATTCTTTGCGTGTCATTTTTGACAATCAGTTACGACGTTTAATGGCTACTAACTAGTGGTGTACATATATAATATTCTCTTGCAAACTTTGAAAACCAAACCTGGGGCCTTGCCTACTTCACTAGTTATCTAGTTCTTCTTTTCTCTTGAAAGCATGCTTGTTCTACAGTCTTTGTCTTTGTTTAGTCTTATCTGTCCTATCTTTTATTATGTAGATTTTGTGTTAAAAATGAAAGAACCAATGATAAGATACATGGCTGTTAAAAAAGGGGGGGGGGAAGAGGGGTGGCAAAAATGGGGAAGTCTGTAATATTGATATTTGTATTCTGATGTATTCTTGTTCTCTTATTTTGAAAAAAACAACAACAAAAGTACAGAAAAATTGAAAAAAAGAAAAACAAAAGAAAAAAAATTAAAAAAAGAACCAATGAAGAAGATTTGAGGAACCACTTAAAAATATAGTGATGTAATATCCTCACATTCAATTAAAATATAATTTTTTTAAAAAAATTAACCTAATAGGAAAACACAATAATACAAGAACTAAAAAAAATTCATTACAAATAAAATAATAATTAAACCAACAAAATGTTCAAAAAACATAAATATAAATAACAAGAAATAAAATAAAATTAACAACAGATATAACATCTAAAATAAAATAAAATTTAAAGTAAAATAAAATAAAAACAATTTTAAAAAAATAAACTGAATAAAAAATAAAAGTAAAGTAAAACAAAACGATGGATTTACAATTTAAAAAAAAAAACAACAAAAAACGGTGCTACAGCATACTAAACACTTCTCTGACTATCAACTGTGACCTTATATTCCAAAATCACTCTTAAGTCGGGAATTGCACAATTGAAACAAAGGCCAATAAAAAAATGGATTATATTCTATGTATCATACAACTGCCACAATTGTTTCACCATCTATAGAACAATAACAACCCTTATTAGTTGCATGTATTATTTCACAAGATGATTATATATGTAGCTGGGCTAAAGTTTGATTATATTGGAGATTACCCGCACCAGGTACATTCCCACTCACCCGACCAAACAAAGGGTTATCAGGATATTTGGCATTGAGAATGTTCTAATCCCCAATGCTGTAGCACCGAAGGAAGTGCAATGTTGACTCCTAATTTGAAAGTCATAATAATTACCTATGAAACGCGAAACCCCACGGAGCTACAGTAGGAACCTATCGAACATTAAAAAGTTTGCCTTCCATAATTGTAAACTGTATTTTCTCTAGCTTTGGGATATATAAATATTTGTTAAGTAATTTTTGGGGAAATGTAGTTTCACGTGATTTTGATCAAAACAAGTCACTAATAGCAAGTATGCGCGCGCACGCTTGTTCAGTGTTAATTGAAATTGTACCTGCAGTTTGGCTTAGAAATACAACACTTTCGGGTTTTTTTTGAAAAAAAGTTGTTCATACATCTAATTATTGGTAGACAATGGCATTCAAACCCGCATGGTCTTCAACAGAGTCCCCGCGTGAAAGGACAAAACTGTACGCAAGGAAGGTATCGTGGTGGGAAGAATAAAGCCGCTTTTGGTATTTTTTTAATGAGAGAGAGAAAGAAAAAAAAAAGAGAGAGAGAGAGAGAGAGAGAGAGAGAGAGAGAGAGAGAGAGAGAGAGAGAGAGATAAGATAACAATTTTATTTTGCAATGGTAAAAGAGTAAGCGTTGGATGCGCTTTTTAACATCTTGCCCTTAGGGCTTTAACAATAACTATTAAATACAACTCAAGGTTACCTGCAGTGTGGCTTAGAAATATATCACTCTTTCCTTTTTGAAAAAAAAGTAGCTCTTACATCTAATAGCTGGTAGACTATGGCATTCTTTTGTAACAAAGAAACCCGCATGATCCACAACAGATTCCCCGCGTGCAAGGGCAATACTTTACGCAAGGAAAGTATCGTGGTGGGAGGAATAAAGCCGCTAATGTATTTTTTTAAGAGAGAGAGAGAGAGAGAGAGAGAGAGAGAGAGAGAGAGAGAGAGAGAGAGAGAGAGAGAGAGAGAGAGAGAGAGAGAGACGTTTGACGTTTTTTGACGTTTGGACATCGTCCGTTTAATTCCCCAAAAATACACAATTACACAACAATAACATAAATTCTGTGGGCCTCCAGCCCCTAGAATATAAGGTAGATCACGTGGTCAGCTTGTGGATATAAGACACAATCCATCACATAATAAAGGTTCAGCTTAGTGTTACTTGTTCATAAAATTCATTTCTTGTTTTCAAGGCATGAAATATAAACATACATATTCTCCAAATCTGAAATTTTGAGCCATTTCTTAGGACATGTACATATGTTTGAAACGGGAATGTTAAATATTTCTTTCTCTCGTTATTGTATAGGGTGCATAAATTTAAAAAGTGATCTTCATCTTCTAACACATTACAACACTGGCATAGCACATCTCTACTACAGTCTAATGTCATTCTTAAAAAGGATGCTTTCACTGGAAGCACACCAAGCCGTAGCTTTGTCAAGCAATCTCTAAAGCATTTAATGTACATTAATTCAAAATATGATTCTGACTCAAACACATTTTTGAATTCCCTATATCGTTGATACTTATCTTTTTTGAGAATAGCACCTTCCCATTCTTGTACAAACGCATCTTGCATTCTTTGCTTGAATACATTAATTTATAAATAATTCTTCACTGCCTACTCCCTGGTGTAACCAAACATAGCCAAAGAGAGAGAGACTGGCTATCTTATCTAGATACATACGAGAGAGAAACAAACCTCAAACACAGACAAGAAGGTCTGCTGTATTACGATCTATCTGCTCCCAACTAACACAAACATTCAACATTTCGGTCACCGTTGTTCATGTAAACTATACCACCGGACTACTGGCTGATCTCAACCTATCCTATCATATGCTATCCCGTAACTCGGACGTCGTAAGGGCACCACAGATGATCGCTTAACAAGCGTACTCCATCTTCCCTGTCCTCAGCAACCCTGATGGTTTCGCTCGGTGTCAAACCAGTCCATTCTCGAATTTTGTCCTCCCACCTCTTTTTCGGTCTCCCTCTTCTTCTACCTCCTTGCACTGTGCCTTGCAGGATGGTCTTTGTAAGACCTGATGATCTGGTAACGTGGCCATACGATCGGAGTTTCCGTTTTTTCACCACTGTGAGCAGGTCATCGTGTTGTCCAAAGGCTTGTGTGATGGTTTGTCGGACTTCGTCGTTGGTGATGTGCTGGGTATAGGAAATGCCCAGAAGTCTTCTGTAGCACCTCATCTCCATGCTTTGTATTCTTTGTTGTAGATCTTTTGTGAGGGTCCTTGTTTTGCAAGCGTATAGGAAGATGGAGATGACAAGGGAGCGAAGCAGTCTTACCTTGGAATGTAGACTGATGGTCCTGTCTTTCCAATTTGGCTTCAACCCCGCCCGGGCAGCAGTTGTTTGTTCGATCCTCGAGAGGACTTCCTGTCGGGACCCATTGTTTGATACAATGGCTCCTAAATATTTGAAGCTATGCACTGTATTGAGGGATTGGCCTTGGACTTTGATGTCCGTGTTGATGCCATTGGTGCTGTTGGTCATCATTTTGGTCTTCTCTGCACTTATTTCCATTCCATAGGCTCTGGAGGTGGTGTCAAACCTCTGTACCAGCTGTTCAAGTTCTTGTTCCTCTCCAGCCAAACCATCACTGTCATTCGCAAAACGAAGGTTGGAGATTGCTTTCCTCCCTATGCTGCCTGTGCCTTCGTGATCTGCAAGGGCATCTGACATGATGTGCTCTAGGAAAATGTTGAAGAGTGTTGGAGAGAGTAGGCATCACTGACGCACACCGATTGCTGTTCTGAACCAGTGCTCGATGGAGCTGTTGTGAAGGACTGCACTGGTAGCCTTGTCATACAGGCTTTTGATGACTTCAATAATTTTAGGGCTGATGTTGTACACTGTCATGGTTGCCCACAGAAGTGCATGCCAGACTCGGTCAAACACCTTTTTGAAGTCTACGAACACATGATATAGATGTTGATGGTGCTGTAGGTATTTCTCACAGATTATTCTGAGGTTGAAAATCTACAATGTGAATTTCAGCTCCAGTCTCCAAGGTCGGTATTCAGAAAGAGCCGCTTGCAACCCTTCGATTGGTTTTCTCAAGGTATAGACCTCAGGGTATTGCAAAAGGCCTACCTGAAGCATGGTCCATACCTCGAGCTAAATTTGAATCCTCCTCTTTTACGCATGCGCTCTTCGATGACAACGAAACAACAGCTTTCTTAGCAGACGACGGATCACACGAAGGAAAAAGCAACTTTTCCCATAAAAAATATTTAGTTTAATTAGAATTGAGAGAGGAAACCCGAAACATCTTACTTTCGTACTTCGCTTTGGTCATTAACCTACCATTAAAAAGGAAGTATTTTACGGCAATTTTACTGGCACAATGATAAATAGAACGGGAAACCTAGTGCTAAAAACAGTTGCAGTGAAGGAAGAAGTGTCAATCGATGCCGGTTCGCATCTTGCAACTCCTCTCCTACTTTATCCACAATTCGCACGATGTCGATTCTTTGAAATGTAAACATCCTGTAACTAGTGGTTTTTGTACCCTGGCAAGCCAGGGTACACAGGTTGCTGTTTAAAATGTAGACAGAGAGACAACTGTTGTCTGCGAGTTTCATTTGGACGATGACACCCCCCCTTATCCCCCTTGATACCTCACCATACCCCCCTCCACCTCTGATATCTCCCCGTCCCCCCCCCCCCCATGATGCCTCATCATACCCCCTTGATACCTCCCCGAACCCACTTGATACCTCCCCATAACCCCTTGATACCTTTCGTACCCCCCTTGTAACCTACCTGTACCCTCTTTGATACTTCCCCGTTGATCGTTTCGCAGGTATGGATGAAAGGAATCGACCATCACCATACCCCCTTATATATACCCGTATCCCCGTTATGCCTACCCATGCCCCTTTAAACCCACCCGTAGCCCCCTTTTACCTACACGTACCACCCCATCCCGATCCTTGATAATAATAATAATAATAATAATAATAATAATAATAATAATAATAATAATAATAATAATAATAATAATAATAATAATAACGTACCACCCCATCCCGATCCTTGGTAATAATAATAATAATAATAATAATTATTATTATTATTATTAATATTAATATTATTATTATTATTATTATTATTAATAAGAATAATAATAATAATAATAATGAATATAGAATAATACAAATAGAAATCATAAACACCAAGGTTTTAAAAGAAAATTTGATATAAGATATAATATTATAAATAATAATAATAATAATAATAATAATAATAATAATAATAATAATAATAATAATAATAATAATAAAGGTAAAAAGCCTAAATTAAAAAGAAAAATATCCATATTGTAGTGTGAAAAAAAAAACATAAAAAAATACGGCCCGCGTCGGATTCGAACTTGGGTCGCCCAAAACGGTAGGCGAAAGTGTTACCAACTGAGCTATCAATTCTTCGTACAAAAATAATCAATTGTTTGGTCTATATGGGAAAACATGCTGAAACCTCAATTTGATTTTTAATGGAAGCGCGCGGAATGAGGCTATTGCAGTTTGTGGACATTTTGTTTATTTATTTATCTCAGAAACGGTTACATGTTCGGTAAGGAAATGTTGGCTATAACGATTTCGTGGGTTTTGAGCACACAGCAAGCCGATCCGCGGCCTCCACCACCTGCCCAGATCAGCGTCCATAGGAGACAAACTTTATAGTAGAGGTGAAGAAGGACTTCCGGCTAAGCAATTTATATATATAGATGTTCTACATCATCAGGTATATTTAGAGGATTTCATGTGTCCCGAAAGACGCTTGTTCCGTTGTCTCCTATGCAAAATCATTGCGAAAACAATTGCATTCGCCATTTTTACCTCGGCAAGGGTACGCGTTACCGGAGGGAGGTGGGGGTAGGGGGTAGCGTTGGTAAAATTATTGGTAGTTTTGGCCAAGTGGCAGGACAGTTACAACTTCTCTGAATACCAGACAAGTCCAAACCAGAGGAAAGTCAAGATTTTACCCCTCCTCATGGTAAATTACCGGCAGGTATTGCCTTTTATGAATACGGACCCAGAAGGGACCGTCATGTCAGTGCATACTACGTATCAGTGTGAAGGGTCGTCATGTCAGTGCATACTACGTATCAGTGTGAAGGGTCGTCATGTCAGTGCATACTACGTATCAGTGTGAAGGGACGTCATGTCAGTGCATACTACGTATCAGTGTGAAGGGTCGTCATGTCAGTGCATACTACGTATCAGTGTGAAGGGTCGTCATGTCAGTGCATTCTACGTATCAGTGTGAAGGGACCGTCATAAATAATAAATAATAATAATAACAGGCAATTTATACAGCGCTTTCCAAAATCACAAAGCGCTTTACACAAACAAATGTAAACACAACATGCGTACATTGGTCAATAACACGCAACCACATATACATCTCAGCACCAAAAATAACTAACAACACTCACTCATGGCGCCTAAGAAAAGGCCTCTCTAAAAAGATGCGTCTTCAAGTTCGTTTTAAAAGACGCTAGTGAAGGACTGTGACGGACGGACCGAGGTAGCGAGTTCCAGGTCTGAACGGAAAAGAAACTGAAAGCTCTACCACCGTGTCTCACCCTGTGGTATTCTGGTACACGGAACATCCTTTCATCTGCAGAGGAGCGGAGAGACCGAGAAGGAACATAGACAGTCAAAAGTTCAGAAAGATAGCTAGGAGCAGTTCCAGAGATGATGTGGTAGCAGAGACATGAGGTTTTATATTTAATTCGTTGTTCAATTGGGAGCCAGTGTAGCTCTTGAAAGAGAGGCGTGCAATGCTGTGATTTCCGTGCTTTGAAGATGAGTTTAGCTGCAGAGTTTTGGACTTGCTGAAGAGGTCTAAGGACTTTCTGTGTGTCAGTGCATACTACGTATCAGTGTGAAGGGACCGTCATGTCAGTGCATTCTCGTGGACCCAACAAAAAGCAATTATTACACTTATACATAAGGGTAAAGATCTTCCAAGAAATAATCTCAAGAATTGGCGGCCAATTTCACTAACCAACAGTGATTATAAATTACTAACAAAGTGTTTAGCCTTACGTTTAGGGTCAGTTATTCATGATATTGTACATCCAGACCAAGTCGGTTACATAAAAGGTCGCAGAGTTTCAGCCGCACTAATGCTTGTAGATGACGTTGTAGACCAGATGAGTGTATTAAATCAGCCTGGAATACTATTTGCAGCAGACTATTCCCAAGCGTTTGATAGAATTTCTAAAGATTTTATGTTTTCTGCGTTTGTAAAATTTGGTTTTGGGCCAGAATTTTTGCAATGGTTAAAAGTAATTTTAAGCAGTGCACAAAGCTGTATTTTTTACTGCGGCTGGATATCCGAATACTTTCAAGTTGAATCAGGAATCCGGCAAGGATGTCCTTTTTCACCGTTAGCTTTTGTTGTTAGCATTGAACTCTTGGCAATAAAAATAAGAGCCAGTAAAAATATAAAAGGACTTACTTTTTGTAATGGAAATGATATTAGTGTGGTTACAATTCTATTATATGCAGATGACATAACCCTATTCTTAAAGGATGAACATGATATGCATTATGTATTAAATATTTTTGAAATGTTTACTTCATTTTCAGGTTTAGAAATAAATGCAAAGAAGTCAGAGGCAATGTGGCTAGGCAGTAGAAAAAATTGTAGAGATAATATTTTGGGAATTAATTGGAAAAAAATGGTTAGAATTTTGGGTGTCTATTTTTCTAATGACAAATGTGCCTCTGAAGTGTCAGAAAATTGGACACAAAGAATTGCAACTATTAAGCGTTTGATCTGTTCTTGGGAGAAACGCAATTTAAGTATTATGGGAAAAATCTGTGTCACAAAAACGTTTTTGATTTCTCAGTTTGTGTACATTATGCAAGCCATTGTAATCCCTGAAAATGTTCTAGTAGAGGTAAATAGACTTTTATTTAGGTTTATATGGCGAAAAAAAGACTGCAACAAAAAGGCATTTGAAAAGGTTAAAAGAGATGTTATGTGCAGTGACTATAGTAATGGTGGATTAAATATGATAGACTTGAGAACTATGCAGCATTGTTTTCTTTTGCAGTGGGCGGTATGGCTCTGTCAACGGGATAATTCTGAAACATGGCAAAGTCTGCCAAGATACATTTTAAGAAATTATGGAGATAAATTAATATGTTTTTATTCAAATGTTAAAAGTGCATTGTTGAAGGGCATAGGAACTGTGAAATCTCATTTTTGGCGCACAGTGTTAAAGACATGGCTAGATAAAAATAAATGTGACACTATTTCACTGGTTCTATGGAATAATGATAAAATCAGGTATCAAAACCAAGTATTATATTTTGATACTTGGATAAAAGGAAATATTTTGTTAGTGTCTGATTTATTTCAATTTGATAGGTTGATGTCATTTGATGATGTTTGTGAAAAAATTGGTTACTCTTCTCAGAGATTGCTTGAGTATAATGTAGTAAGGGCGGCTGTTCTTCAGTTTAGACGTAAATATAATGGTAATGAATTGTCGGTTCCAAACTTTAGTAGGCCTCCACAGTTCCATTCAAGATATATTTATAAATGTAGAGATTTTAGGTTTTTACTTTGTGAATATAAGGTGTCTAGCCCATGTTCTGTTGGAAAAAAAAGTTTGGCATTGAAATTAAATGTGAACTGCGTGAGAATGAGAAAATTAAAGGTATTAAAATTCGAAACAATGAATTTCTTTTGTCTCAGTTTGCCGATGATACCGCTCTATGCTTAGATGGGAGCGAAGAGTCATTTGAGGAAGCGGTAGAAGTTCTATGCAGGTTTGCGGAAATGTCAGGCTTAAATATTAACTATAAAAAGACACAAGTTATATGGCTAGGTAGTAAGAAAAACTCTCAACAGAGATTCATGCGTGATAAAAAATTTTGCTGGGACCCCGGTATTTTTAAATACTTGGGTATTTTATTCACAACAGATACCGACAACATTGTCAACATAAACTACGATGGGAAATTGGATGAAATTAAAAAGCTTTTGTGTACTTGGCAAAAGCGTCAGCTTACACCATTTGGCAAAATTACAATTGTGAAAGCACTTGCTGTCTCTAAATTGACATATTTATTTATAACTTTGCCAGACCCGGATCATGTATTTTTGAATGAATTAAACAGTTTGTTTTATAAGTTCTTGTGGGATGGCAAACAAAGCAAAATAAATAAAGCAACTGTGTGCGACTCATATGAGAATGGGGGATTGAAAATGTTGAATGTTTTTGTATTTTTGTCATCATTGAAAATAAGCTGGCTGCGAAGGTTATTATCATCGGAATCGTCTTTAAAAGAAATTGTTTCATGCTTGTACCCAGAGCTTGACAACCTTTTTATGCTGGGGGGTGAGTTTGCCAATGGGCTCACGCACACATTGAAAAATCCCTTTTGGCGCGATGTTCTGAAACATTTTAGAAATTTAAGCTTAAAAACTAGACCTAAAGACATAAGTGAATTTAATGCGGAACATATTTTTTACAACATAAATGTAACTGTAGGCAATCATGTTGTCTATAATAAAGATTGGATTGAAGTAGGAATCAACCATATATATCACTTACGTAACGAAAATGGATTTTTGATGAATTTTGAGGAATTTAAGCTGAGATTTCCTGATGTACTGCATACCAATTTTTTACAGTATAGAGGTATTATTGATGCAGTTAACGAATATCAGAAGAAAATGAATTTTTCATCAACAGCAAATTACAAGCTCTTAGCGCCAAAAGTATGTACAATCATAAAAGGGGGAAATAAAAGTGTGCAGGCTGAGCTCCTAAAGGCAAAGTCACTCCCACCCGGTCCCACCAAGTGGAATTCTATTTTTGATGAATTGAATTGGAAAACTATCTTTGAAAAATGTCATAAAACGACAAAAGATTGTAAATTAAGATGGTTCCAGCTAAGACTACTTCATAGAATACTACCTACAAATCGTTATTTATTTTTAAGAAAAGTAATTGACTCTGCTTTGTGTACATTTTGTGAGAGGGAAGAAGAAACAATAGGACACCTCATGTGGCATTGTCAATGTGTGAACAAGTTTTGGACAGACCTTGGACAGTTGTTAAACAGTAAATGTGGGCATGTTGTAAATTTTCAGTTTAATGAACGGTTAGTCATGTTTGGTGTACAGGAAAATGTTTCAACTGACAAGGTACTGGATATGATTATTGTTTGTGCAAAATACTATATTTATACCAGTAAATGGCAACAATCAAAACCTAACATACAAAGCTTTTTAAGAGTCCTAAAATATAGATTTTGCATGGAAAAATATCATTGTACTGTAAAGGAGAAACTACATCTTTTCCAGTTGAATTGGGAACTATATCTGAACTTGTTCATACAATAACCATCAGTAGATTTAGTGTAACTTTCGGTGGACCTGGTTAGCTTTAGCCGCTTTTTTCTTTTCTTTTCTCTAATTAATTATATAGTTCATTTATTTATGTTTTGTATAATTTTATTAAGACTACAATAGAAAACATAGCAGTACCTCCCTACCTACCCCCTTTAGTTTTGCGTGTGTGTGTTGTATTCTTTATTTACTATACATGTGTATGTGTGTATATGTATGTGTATGTGTGTGTATGTATGTGTATGTGGGTATGTGCATATATTTGTGTGTGTGTGTGTGAGTATATCTAATGTCTATGACTTCAGTGATATTAATCAAATTAATGTTATTTTGGTTTGTATGTATCTATGCATATAATTATACATATATATAGGTATGTGCATGTACTTGTGTGTGTGTATATGAGTATATTTAATGTCTATGTTTTTCAGTGATATTAATCAAATTAATGTTATCTTGGTTTGTATATGCTGAAGAGTTTGTGTAAGAATTAATATAACCCACTTTGCTGGGGACCAAAAAAAAAAAAAAAAAAAAAAAAAAAAAAGAAATTAAATGTGAACACTGGTTAATGCCCATAAAAGTAACTGCAGAAACACGTATGCGATTATTACAGTGGAAAATACTACATAATATTTATCCGACAAATATTTTGTTGCAGAAAATGAAAGTTACTGAAACACAGAATTGCACATTCTGTCATGGGGATGTGGATTTTATTGAACTTTTTTTTGATTGTCCAAATGTTAAAGTTTTATGGAAAACTATTGAGCAGTTGGTTTTGGTTAACTATGGAGTTACACTTAAGTTTCAGGTTACAGATATATTGTTTGGCATTCAACAAGGAAAGCTCTCTAAACGTGTTTGTAATAAAGTAAACTATTTGATTTTGCTGGCTAAAATATGTATAAGTATCTACAAGAAAACCAAAGCAACAAGACCTTTGAAAGATATATTTGAAGTTCAGATGCGTTATAGAAAGTTTGTTTAATGGGCTGTTCTAGTTTAGAGGTATACTTTGCTGTGAAAATGCTTTGCCATGCTTTATACTTGACATAGTTTGTTAAATTGTGATAATGAATGACCTTGTTGATTTTCTCATTCTGTTAATTTTCGCCTCATTCCGATTCACCGCTGTAAAAATTGAAATTTAAAATTTATGTACCTTGAAAAAAAAAACTGCTTCCAAAAACAACAACAACAACAACAACAAAAAACAACAAAGAAAAACAAGGGTGTGTCATTTCATACCTGTCACTAATCATATATAGTTAGTTTTGCCATAAGTTGTTTGTTTCGCTGTTAATGTCTGTAGCGAAGATACAAGATACAGTAGTATCACATGTTATATCTTGATAGCCTTGTGAGGAAAAAAAATATCTATCCACTGTTTTGTCTTGTATTTTTGTACATCAGCCACGTGAAATGTGTGTCCATTGAGAATCATGAAATTTGGGTCCATTAAGAGTCAAGTCCCAACAGCTGGTACACAAAGATCTTATTGTGGTACATCGTGTATGATTCAACCTGATTATTATCCGTTTGTGATTTCTGATATTCATTTGTCATGTTATGATTTAGTTTGAGGATTTTTTGTGAGGTATGGTTTAGTCTGATGATCATATGTCTTGAATGACTGCAGGTATTCTCCATTTGTTGTGAGTGTATGATTTAGTCTGATAATAATATGTCATGTTTAAGTTAGCCTGTGTTACTATATTATAAAGTCAGGCTTAGTGTGATATTCATTCGTGATGTCCGATTTACTCATTTGTCATGTATGATATAGTCTGACAATTAGTTATCCTGGATGATTATTCATTGGTCATGTTTAATTTGGTCTGACAAGCATGGTTTTTTCATGATTGAGTCCGAGCATCATTTGTAATGTATGATTTTGTCTATTCATTAATCAGGTATGATCTAGTCTGTTGATCATTGGTCATTTATGATTTAGCCTGAGGATCTGATGATCATTTGTCCTGTATGGTTTAGTCTATAAGCATTGCCATGTATGATTTCAGTCTTATCATAATTTGAGATGTATAGTTTGATCATTTGTCATGCATGATTTAGTTCATAATCATCTGTGATGCATGATTTAGTCTTTTCAGGTTGTTCTTCAGTCATATAAGACTTTCTTTGATGTTCTCCGTGTGTAATGTATGCATTAGTTTGTTAAGGATGTGTCATGTGTGATTTTTGGAAAAAAAAAAGAGTACCTAACTTATAAAAAAAATTGAAGTTTGAAAAAAAAAAAAAAAGGGGGACCATCATGTCAATGCATACTACGTATCAGTGTGAAGGGATCATCATGTCAGTGCATACTACGTATCAGTGTGAAGTAATCGTCATGTCAGTGCATACTACGTATCAGTGTGAAGGGACCATCATGTCAGTGTATACTACGTATCAGTGTGAAGGGACCATCATGTCAGTGCATACTACGTATCAGTGTGAAGGGACCATCATGTCAGTGCATACTACGTATCAGTGTGAAGGGACCATCATGTCAGTGCATACTACGTATCAGTGTGAAGGGACCATCATGTCAGTGCATACTACGTATCAGTGTGAAGGGACCATCATGTCAGTGCATACTACATATCAGTGTGAAGGGACCATCATGTCAGTGCATACTACGTATCAGTGTGAAGGGACGTCATGTCAGTGCATACTACGTATCAGTGTGAAGGGACGTCATGTCAGTGCATACTACGTATCAGTGTGAAGGGACGTCATGTCAGTGCATACTACGTATCAGTGTGAAGGGACGTCATGTCAGTGCATACTACGTATCAGTGTGAAGGGACGTCATGTCAGTGCATACTACGTATCAGTGTGAAGGGACCATCATGTCAGTGCATACTACGTATCAGTGTGAAGGGACGTCATGTTAATGCATTCTACGTATCAGTGTGAAGGGACGTCATGTCAGTGCATACTACGTATCAGTGTGAAGGGACGTCATGTCAGTGCATACTACGTATCAGTGTGAAGGGACGTCATGTCAGTGCATACTACGTATCAGTGTGAAGGGACGTCATGTCAGTACATACTACGTATCAGTGTGAAGGGACGTCATGTCAGTACATACTACGTATCAGTGTGAAGGGACCTCATGTCAGTACATACTACGTATCAGTGTGAAGGGACCTCATGTCAGTGCATACTACGTATCAGTGTGAAGGGACGTCATGTTAATGCATTCTACGTATCAGTGTGAAGGGACGTCATGTTAGTGCATTCTACGTATCAGTGTGAAGGGACGTCATGTCAGTGCCTACTACGTATCAGTGTGACGGCGACTGTGAAGCATATCGATGGTCCACGTTCGTTACATATCAAGTATGTTGAAAATATTTTAATTCTTGCTTTATCTATGCTGTTGTCATGTACATTTACTGTACGTACGACTGGTAGCTATGGACTTTTGTCTTGTGTATTCAAAAGACGACTTTCTTGAGATTGAAAATTATGAATTACACTTTTATTATTCTTGGTCTCCGAGCGAAGCTGGAGAACTAGACAGTTTGTGTGTGTGTGTGGGTGTGTGTGTGTGTGTGCGCGCGCGCGTGCGTGCATGTGTGTGTGTGCGTGCGTGCAAGCGTGTGTGTGTGTTTGTGTGTGTGTGGCTCTGTCCGTACGTCCCTGCACGTTTAAAAAAAATTAAGGGATGGATTTTTGTGAAACTTGATTTGTTGTTAGAACATACAGATTCACTCCACCTGAAATACAAATGTCTTCCTATCCGGTGACGTACCCCTTGGGGTCATGAGCAATCTTGCCACTGTAGATTGTTCTAACCTATAAAGGGAAAAGTGAAAGCCCCAGTTGAAAACCTGTCTTTCCTTTATAGGCATGACCGATTCACTGCGGCAACAGTACCCCCGTTGGAGTGCCGGGGGTTTCAGTATAAATAGTATCCCCACTTTCTGGAAATTTAGTGCTTTAAATTCCCTCTGTCGCTGTCTTCCTCATTTGCTCTTTCCCATTCCTGCTCTGTCCTATCACTCTGCTATACTATCTTCTTCTTCGCTAGATCAATGACCTACCTTTTTTCTTGAAAACTCTTCCTGGACAAGACTCATTGTTTGTGTATGAGGTCAGTTGGATCAGCTTGGGAGTGTTGGGCGCTTTCTGCCGGGTGGTCACTAGGGCTTCCTATGATGTTATTATTTAGCAATATAGGCATTTTATATGTATGCGTTTTGTTGATAATTTATAATGATGTTTGTATTCTATTTTGTTTTTGTAACCGGGGGTTCGATTAGTTGGGGTAAAGCCTCAGCCGTCCCCTGCGTGGGATGTCTTTATTGTAAAGTGACTGGCCGATGGAGGGCATTCAGTTTTCCCACTAGGGTTGTTTCAGCAGATCTTTTATACGGATCGGGGGTTGTCCGGTCCTGATTTGGCTCGGAAGAGTCCGCTGGACCTAAAGCAACAATCAATCAATCAATCAATCAATCCGGTGACGTCATCACTTGCTGTTGTTTTTTTCTAATCCCGTTTCCTCCCGAACAACTGCAGGGATTTGGTTCAAACGTTGTATGTACATACTTCATACAGTGATCTTCCCTGTTGACAATGGCGGCATATTTGTGAGTGGTTTAAACGTTGTATGTACATATTTCATACAGTGATCTTCCCTGTTGACAATGGCGGCATATTTGTAAGTGGACAAATTGATTACATTTGTTTGTTTTTTTATTAGACACAAGTGCAATGCTTACAGCGACTCTAATTGAGCCCGAACCCGAAAAGTTTATGTGACTTTCTCTCTTGAATGGTAGTGTTTTGTCTGCAATAGACGCAAGCACAGTGAATAAAAGTAGACTGCGACGCTTTATTTTTTCCCTATATTTATGTATTCAAGTAGTGTCACACGGGCAATATCTGCTTTCATGCCCAAGCCAAACTGGTACATAAACTACACTAGTACCAATTACGGATTTCCGTCTTAGAACTGCAAACTGATCCTACATACTATAAACATCTGGTTTTACGCCCAATTTGTAGGGAAATAGAGCAACACTAAACCATGTAATTGGTAATGCCCAGGTTGTATAGAAGTAGAGCAAGGGTAAACAACTTAATTGGGCATTAAACCAGATTGATTATAGTATGCTTCATATAAAAATTGTGTTTGTATTTGTTAGATTTTTTGTGTGTTTTGGTAGAAGATGACTGATGTTTTTTATGTTTCTGGGGGAAAGGGTACCCATGATGAAGCAAACTAAAACAATGCAGGAGAAGGGACATGGCTTGAGAGGAGTAAAGTGGAAAGTGTGTTTTGGGTGTTTAAAAGTTGAATAATTGATTATAATAAAGTTTTCTTGGGCATAACAGTGTTTTTAGGGACAAAACTTTAATGTATTTTAACTTTACTGATTGTGTTTGGAAGATTCCATTTACTATTTGGTTGTAGGTGAAGCCCGTGATGAAGATTATACATGTTGTAAATACCCAACAACCAGTGCACAGTGTAAATAGGAAACAGATCGCAGCCACAAGATTTACTGACCTTCAATGTCAGTCTGCCTTACCAGTAAGTTGAGTATTTTCACTTCATCTGTATTGAGCAACACAATGTGCAATTATCATAGCACAGTTTAATAGAGTATTTCTTTGTCATCATGTTTTCCATAACAATATATGGTGCAACCCACTGTGCAATTATTATAGCACAGTTTAATAGAGTAATTCTTTGTCATCATTTTGTCCATAACAATATATGGTGCAACCCACTGTGCAATTATTATAGCACAGTTTAATAGAGTATTTCTTTGTCATCATGTTTTCCATAACAATATATGGTGCAACCCACTGTGCAATTATTATAGCACAGTTTAATAGAGTAATTCTTTGTCATCATTTTGTCCATAACAATATATGGTGCAACCCACTGTGCAATTATTATAGCACAGTTTAATAGAGTATTTCTTTGTCATCATGTTGTCCATAACAATATATGTGGCAGAGAACATTCGCCCCATCTACCCACCCTCACCCCAAAAAGAATAGTAACACTTGCGCTATTACTCTATTACATTGATGCTTTTGAAAAATTGTTTTAAAAAAAACTATCGGTATACACACGGATAAACACACTTTGTAATGTTCGCCTGATTTGTCCATGGAAGCCTAAACGTTTAGTCTCAGTGTTCTGCAAATGTAACGATATTGATTCAATGTTACATTGCATGCATAGAGACCTGGAGCAAGGGTAAACAACGTACATGGGTATTAATCCAGATTGTTTATATTAAGCCGTCAAATCATAAAATAATGACAGGATGAAAGGGAACCATTGCCAATAGCCCATGAAGACAGTGGTCCGGAGGGTACTGACCGCGGGCCTGGACCGGCAACCCCATCCACCAACGGTAATGGAACCCCCTTTCCTCTACCGTTCACCCTGCCCAACCAGACTACAAAAGATGAATCCCAAGTCAGGTGGGAGATGGGGCTGGCATTCTCTCCATCACAAACCCTTCCTCGTCAGAGGCTCCTGCGAGATGACGTATGGAGGTATGTTATTTTTATATATAGTAATTAGAGGAAAACAAATATGGGCCAAAATGTTATATATAATTTATTGTTTGCAAAGGGAAAGGAGGGGGTAGGCCTATGTGTTTATTTCTTTATTTCATTTCTTTTATTTTTGGGGCAGGGGGTGCGTGGGGAGTTTGTGGGTGTTTGTGTGGGTGTGGCTTTTGGTTGGTTTGTTCATTAGACAATGGATATTGAAGGGAGTAAATTTGGCACAATATACCATGATTCCGTTTTTTCCATAATTTTTAATCACACGCGCCTTTATTTGCCTCACCGTTTACAGGATTGTCCCGCCCCTCGTCGCCACAGGCCTACCCAGCTCGCCGGCACCCAAGATCGTGGCCCTTCCACCACTACAGTGGCGGTACACAGGGAGGTGGGTGAATACATCTTTGTTGTTTGTGGTGGTAATGTGGGAACATGGTAGGTGTGAAAGGTAAAGGGGTGGGCGACAGTTTGGGAGATCGACACAAACAGAAAGAGCGACTTTGACTTTGACCTCTCAATGATGGTAGTTAGTTAGTTATTCATTGCTTACAGGGTACAGCGGACTGCAAAGAGCCGAATAAGGACCATAAAATCAAGACCACAACTTGGCTGAAAGAGGACTCACCCCTGATCCGCATAAAAGATCTGCCGAAATAACCCCAGTGGGATGTCGGATAGCGCAGTGGTTGGAGCACTCGCTACTGTGTCGCACGTTAAGCATCGTCCAGTGCGGTTAGCACTTGGATGGGTGGCCGCAATACGTGAAGCTACAAATAACAACGCCCCCAGTTGACTCAACTGTGACTGAGTACCTACTATCTTAAGGGTGGGGAAGGTAAAGCAGCGAGAGAGAGAGAGATGGGCATCACTCTCATTACGCTGGCCCAAGATAAGTGTGATCTCCAACATCATGCTCCCCTACGGCCACAGGCTATGGGACTACCTTTACCTTTTTTTTTTTTTTTTTTTTTTTTTTACCGAAACAACTCCAGTGGTAACACTAAGGCACTCCACCAGCCAGTCACTTTACAATAAAGGCATCTTACGCAGAAGACGCTGAGGCGTTATGCTAATTTTCGAACCCCGTTTACAAAAACAAAACTGAATACAAACATCATTATCAAATATCAACAAAGCACATACACATACAATGCCTACATTGCTAAATAATAATAGCATATTAAGCCCCAGTGACCTTTTGGCAGAAAGCGTCCAATATTCCCAAGCTGATCCAACAGACCTCACACACAAATCAGGAGTTTTGTCCCGGAAAAGTTTTTTGAAGAAAAAAGGTAGGTGACTGGTCTAGCGAAGAAGAAGATAGTATAGTAGATTGATAGAACAGAGTAGGAATGAGAAAGACAGCGACAGTGGAAATTTAAAGGACTAAATTTCCAGAAAGTTGGGATACTATAATGGGGTCAATAATGGTAGCCAACACTGTTTAACATACTGTTAACCCTTACCATGATCCCGTTCTTTCCTTAATGTTTAATCACAGTGAGGGTAGCCACCACTGTTTTACATACTGTTAACCCTTACCATGATCCCGCTCTTTCCGTAATGTTTAATCACAAGCACCTTCATTGCATGGCTTTACAGGATTAGTTAATTTATTACAAGCATTTGAAGAAGGAAAATACGGTAGAGCTCTCTATGCACAGAATGTAACAATTGCTGGATGTCTCTGTGCACTCGATGTAACAACTGCTGTCAGCTGGAGGTCTCTATGCACACGATGTAACAACTTCTGGAGATCTCTATGCACACAATGTAACAACTGCTGGAGATCTCTATGCACACAATGTAACAACTGCTGGAGATCTCTGTGCACACGATGTAACAACTGCTGGAGGTCTATATGCACACAATGTAACAACTGCTGGAGGAAAGGCCACAATGTGGGTCTGTGCGAGCTGGGTAGGCGTGTGACGATCCTGTAAAGCCATGTAATGATGAAGGTGCTTGTGATTAAAACTTAATACCGAGCATGATCATTGCAAGGGTTAACAGTATGTTAAACAGTAGTGGCTACCATCATTGAGAGTTCAAAGGCAAAGTCGCTCTTTCCGTATTGTGTCCATCTCCCACCCTGTCGCCCACCCCTTTACCTTCCCCACCTACCATGTTCTTGCCACCACCACCTCCACCACTACTACCACCACAAGCAACAAAGATGCATTCACCTACCTCCCTGTGTACTGCCACTCTGGTGCACTGTGACTTGGCAGTAGGTCTGCTTCAGCAACTACTTACATTTCAAACAAGGAGATCGCTGCACTGTGACTTGGTAGTAGGTCTGCTTCAGCAACTACTGACATTTCAAACAAGGAGAAAGCTGCACTGTGACTTGGTAGTAGGACTACTTCAGCAACTACTGACATTTCAAACAAGGAGAACGCTGCACTGTGACTTGGTAGTAGGTCTGCTTCAGCAACTACTGACATTTCAAACAAGGAGAACGCTGCACTGTGACTTGGTAGTAGGACTACTTCAGCAACTACTGACATTTCAAACAAGGAGAACGCTGCACTGTGACTTGGTAGGTTAAATTCGGCAAGAAAGCTTATTTACATTTGAAACATATATACGCACTCACCACTGGGGCAAAACTTGTACGTGACTATACCTCTTTAAGGAAAATTCAATACCCCGTCAGTGTCAATCATATATACGTATTTACCCCCTCACTTACAAATTTTCATTACGTGATTTCTGACCTCAATACGTGTTTTACCCACCACCCTCCAAACCCTCCCCCCCCAACCTCATTGTACGCTTTGTACATCACTGTCACAGGAAAAAGAAAAAATGGGTAAAGTAAGCATATTTCGGTCTGAGTAATAGAGAAAAAATGGTAAAGCATGTCACTGTTTTCTCTTCTTCCTTTTGTTTTTAGTTCTGGACGATGAACAACTTGAAGCAGAAGTTGGAGACAGTTTGGAAAAGTCAACAGCCATAGCTGAGGCCAGGTTTCCTGTTCAGCTTCCACCTCAGGTCAATATTAACATAACCATAAACCAGTAAAAAGAACTTGTCTTTTCTATTCTATTTCTGTTCCAATCTTTACTTACCGTTTCCTAAAAAAAATACAACAAATTAGGCCAAAACTAAGCCTAAACCCCAAAATGTAACTGAACTACTTACAAACTAAAACCCCTAACAAAACTTCTAACAAAGAAAAATACATCTTTAAGAAAACAACCCACCCTCCCTCCGCCCTCCCCCACTCCCCACCCCCCCCCCCCCAAAAAAAAAAAACTCTGCTCAGTCGCAACCTGCAAATACAACCAAAACCTAGTATCAGTTACCATACATGGCAACTAGATTCTGAACACAGCACCATCTGTTATCAACATTTTTAACATCAAATTATGCCAAAATACAGTCAAATACACAATCAAAACTATTATTTTTGCTTATCTGGTACCTTAAACTAAAAACTACAATAATTATAGAGCATATCTCAATAAAATTTTTAAAAAGAACACACAAACATTACCTTTTTGTTAGCAGGGACGAAACTGCAAATTATTTCACAATGGCCATGAGGGAGAAAAAGAAGTCTCTCAAGCGTGCCCAAAATGTTAACAAAGCAATAATAAAAAAACAACTGTTATTATAATTATCATACCACACCATTTCTACTCTTAAAAATAACTAATATTTTTATATATATACAAAACAAAAATAACTAGTTTCTTGTCGCCAAAACTAAAATTATAGAGCGAGAGTAATAGCCAAGAAACATAACTCTTGCCAACTATAAAATAAGATAGGCTGCGGTTAACTAACATATCCATTTTCATTTTGGTAGATACTAGGTCATCTACCACATTCTCCCCAACTACAAATGCTACTGACAGTTAAAACAAACTGCATCAGAAAATAACACTAAAATATTTAATCAACTGTTTATTCACCTTTCCACTCCTTGCTACCAAGGCAAGGCAAGGCAATGCAAGTTTATTCCAGAAAAAAAAACCATTAAGGGCACATGGAAATCGTTAAAATAATATACACACACATGCAAAATAATTAATTACGTAACATTTTAAATTTTTTAAATTAAAACTATTTATGTACACAAAGGGATTGCAGAAGGGTGGGGAGGGGGAGCGATTGAGAGGGGAAAAGAAGAAAAAATAAATTGATTGGAAATAGCAACTAGGAATCATAACTAGCAATACAATTCAATCTAAACACATAATGACAAACTAGTGAAATTGGTTTTGTTACAAACAATCTGTAAATATCAGAACTAGATTAATTTTTTACATGGGATAACAACGTTACAATTGATTAATTATTATTTTCATTAGCCTTAAAAGTTTTTATAATACTGACTTTTTATTAGATGACAATAATTCTTAAAATTTGATGGCATTTGGGATATCTAAAATAATATGATTTTAATAATTCTCTTCTCGAGTTACAAAAATGTGAACACAAAAATAAATAATGAAACTCGTCACCAAGTTCGCCACTATTACATTTTTGACATACACGTTCGTGTCTAGGAATGTTAAAATATCTGCCTCTCTGCACTGGCAGTCTGTGGTTGAGTGTCCTAAACTTTAGAACATATATTGCAAGATGTGTTGGTAGAAAATGCAAATATTTTTTAAAACTCAAAATGTAGCTTAAACATTCGATAGTAATAGTAAAATTCATTATTGTTTATTTCTTCGAACCAGCCTTGAATAAACTGATCATGTAGGCGTTGTTTAATTGTACACTTAAAAACTGAAGCAGAAGGCAAAATATTGGATAGCCCCTGATTTAACCAAAGATTACCAAGTCCTAGATTATTTAACTCTTTCCGCACAGAATCGATGAATGAAGATTTATAACCTTTATGCAAATCAATATGAAACAAAAAAGTGTACATAACGCAGGTCAATTTGTTACTGTTATCAGGGTGGACAAGCTTATACCAAATATTTAACATTCTTTGCTTTGCCTGCAACTCCAGAGGAACCTGCCCTAATTCACCAAAAATCATTTAAGAAGGTGTAGACTTACCTAGCTTTAAAATTAATTTATAAAAACGCAGTTGCAGTTTAGTGGCAAGGTCACTCATTTGAGGGCACCATATCTCTGAGCCATATAACAAAATAGGAACAATAGTTTTCTCAAACAGATCAATTTGAATTTCTAGTGGTAACATAAGCTTTCTAATTTTTCTTCAAAGAGAAAACATAGCTTTAGAGGCACGATCATATAAATTTTTCTTTTACCAGATTACAACAAACATTAGCCTTCAACTCCCAACTTGTTAATCACCTACGAGAATAAGATCACCCATTAAAGGTAAAATCAAATCCTCATTTCTGGCACTATTAACAGTCAAACTCGCATCTAGTCAAGTGACTCCAAGACAATAACTAGATCCGAAGATAAATTGCCACGACCATCTATACTCAACTGAATTATAAGTCAAGACCTATTACGGACACAATGACTCATTGCCTTTCTCTCTCTCACTACTTAACATCAAAATCTCTCTATCTAACTAACCATACTCAAATACTAGCCAGTCCCAGAAAATCATATCGTATCCTATCCTACCCTATCCTATCCCGTATGAGGTCATTAGGGCACCACAGCTGATCGTTTACCCAGCATACTCCATCTTTTCTGTCCTCAGCAACCCGGATGGCTTCGCTCAATGTCAAACCAGTCCATTTTCAAATGTTGTCCTCCCACCTCTTTTTCAGTCTCCTTCCTCTTCTACCTCCTTGCACTGTGCCTTGCAGGATGGGTCTTTGCAAGACCCGATGATCTGTTGACGTGGCCATACCATCGGAGTTTCTGTTTCTTCACCATTGTGAGCAAGTCATTGTGTTGCTCAATGGCTTGTGTGATGGTCTGTCGGACTTCGTCGTTGGTGATGTGCTGAGTATAGGAAAAGCCCAGAAGTCTTCTGTAGCACCTCATCTCCATGCTTTGTATTCTTCGTTGTAGATCTGCTGGGAAGGTCCAAGTTTCGCAAACGCATAGGAAGATGGAGATGACAAGGGAGCGCAGCAATCTTACTTTGAAATGTAGAAAGATGGTCTTATCTTTCCAAATGGACTTCAACCTCGTCAGGGCAGCAGTTGTTTGTGCGATCCTGGAGAGGACTTCCTGTCGGGACCCATCGTCTGATACAATGGCTCCTAAATATTTGAAGCTATGCACTGTGTTGAGGGATTGACCTTGGACTTTGATGTCCGCATTGATTCCATTGGCGCTGTTGGTCACCATTTTGGTCTTCCCTGCACTTATTTCCATTCCGTTGGTTCTGGAGGTAGTGTCAAGCCTCTGCACTAGCTGTTTACGTTCTTGTTCCTTTCCAGCTAATCCATCAATGTCATCCTCAAAACGAAGGTTGGAGATTGCTCTACCCCATATGTTGACTGTGCCTTCATGATCTGAAAGGGCATCTGACATGATGCGCTCTAGGAAGATGTGGAAAAGAGTTGGAGAGAGTAGGCATCCTTGACGCACACCGATGTTGTTCTGAACCAGTTTCCAATGGCGCTGTTATGGAGGACTGTACTGGTAGCCTTGTCATACAGGGTTTTCATAATTTCAATAATTTTAGGGCTGATGTTGTACACTCTCATTGTTGCCCACAGAGCTGCATGCCAGACTCGATCTAACACCTTCTTGAAGAATACGAACACTTGATATAGATGTTGTTGGTGCTGTATTTTTTTTTTGTCGCAGATTATTCAAATAAATATACTACGTTAAAATAACACTTATAAAATATTAGCCAAAATAATGTTATTTCTCTTCAATTAAAGAATTTAACCTTCACCGATAACTCAACCCTGATAAATTCAACTCCGAAACCCGTAATGACTAGGGACATTTACTGTCTGCCTATCACACCCAAGGGGAACCCAACTTGCAATCAATAGGTTCGCAACTGTCAACTCAGCATCTCTCTAATGGGATTACTATTTACCTGCAGTCTATTATAACTTACAGATAAATTCCCAAATAGATTAACACTAATGAGAACAGGAAACTCTTCTGTTATACTTATGTTAATCATACCATTATAATACGTCCCATTAATCCTGTCCCTATATATAATTCAACTTAAACTTTTAACACTCATATATTCTTTCTATATGTACATGTTCACGCATAGTTTTAGTCGCCTTCTATGACACGCACTTTAACGTCAGGTCTCTTCTACAAAGTTACAAACAGAAGCTCCCGGAACTTGCACGGGGCCAATTTTGGCTAATGACTAGGCTCTAACTATCCTTGGCTCTGACCTTGACAGTGACTACAGATCTAAACCGCAACATAATAATTTAGTCAAACAACTTCACAACAATACTGTAAACGGCAGATTTAGGCAAACGATTTAGATTTGTATGTTTTCCAGCAGTCACTCCTTTTGGTCGCTGAATTACTTCTGACTCCGAATCGGAACTAGAGGTCTCCTCAGGTGCGTACACCTCTAAAATTGAATTCTTTGAGAACTTCGGCAACTGTATTGGTTTGTACTGAGTAACGGAATCGTGAATCTGACACTTCTTCAATTCCTGTCTGCTGACATATTTCAAGTTCCCTCCATCAACTGGTTCAATCCCAACAGGGGCACCATCCTGTGTTCGCACGCCCAATGGGCGGTATGAAGGCGTACCGCTGTTGCCACCAGAGCGGCTATCAGGAGGCGTGACAGTGGTCCGATGGGCGGCATTTAGTCGGCCAGACCATAGTTTCTGAAGCTGAGCCGCACATTTGCCAATGGACCGCTTAAATGCCTCTTGACTACCGCCTGGTCGCCTCACTACCCCCTGGCTGCCTCTTGACTACTGCCTGGCTGCCTCTTAACCACCGTCTGCCTGCCTCTTGACTACCACCTGGCTGCCTCTTGACCACCGTCTGCCTGCCTCTTGACCACCTCCTGGCTGCCTCTTCACTACCACCTGGCTGCCTCTTGACCACCGTCTGCCTGCCTCTTGACCACCTCCTGGTTGCCTCTTGACTACCACCTGGCTGCCTCTTGACCACCTCCTGGCTGCCTCTTGACTACCACCTGGCTGCCTCTTGACCACCGTCTGCCTGCCTCTTGACCACCTCCTGGCTGCCTCTTGACTACCACCTGGCTGCCTCTTGACCACCGTCTGCCTGCCTCTTGACCACCTCCTGGCTGCCTCTTGACTACCACCTGGCTGCCTCTTGACCACCTCCTGCCTGCCTCTTGACTACCACCTGGCTGCCTCTTGACCACCTCCTGCCTGCCTCTTGACTACCACCTGGCTGCCTCTTGACTACCACCTGGCTGCCTCTTGACCACCGTCTGCCTGCCTCTTGACCACCTCCTGGCTGCCTCTTGACTACCACCTGGCTGCCTCTTGACCACCGTCTGCCTGCCTCTTGACCACCTCCTGCCTGCCTCTTGACTACCGTCTGCCTGCCTCTTGACCACCTCCTTGATGCCTCTTGACCACCTCCTGCCTGCCTCTTGACTACCGTCTGCCTGCCTCTTGACCACCTCCTTGCTGTCTCTTGACCACCTCCTGCCTGCCTCTTGACTACCACCTGGCCGCCCCTTGACTACCGTCTGCCTGCCTCTTGACTACCTCCTGCCTGCCTCTTGATTACCGCCTGCCTGCCTCTTGACTACCGCCTGCCTGCCTCTTGACTACCGCCTGCCTGCCTCTTGACCATCTCCTGCCTGCCTCTTGACTACCGTCTGCCTGCCTCTTGACCACCTCCTTGCTGCCTCTTGACCACCTCCTGCCTGCCTCTTGACTACCACCTGGCCGCCTCTTGACTACCGTCTGCCTGCCTCTTGACTACCACCTGGCCGCCTCTTGACTACCGTCTGCCTGCCTCTTGACTACCACCTGCCTGCCTCTTGACTACCACCTGGCTGCCTCTTGACCACCTCCTGCCTGCCTCTTGACTACCTCCTGCCTGCCTCTTGACTACCGCCTGCCTGCCTCTTGACTACCGCCTGCCTGCCTCTTGACCACCTCCTGCCTGCCTCTTTACCGTCTGCCTGCCTCTTGACTACCTCCTGCCTGCATCTTGACTACCGTCTGCCTGCCTCTTGACCACCGTCTGCCTGCCTCTTGACTACCGTCTGTCTGCCTCTTGACCACCTCCTGCCTGCATCTTTACCGTCTGCCTGCCTCTTGACTACCTCCTGCCTGCCTCTTGACTACCGTCTGCCTGCCTCTTGACTACCTCCTGCCTGCCTCTTGACTACCGCCTGCCTGCCTCTTGACTACCGCCTGCCTGCCTCTTGACTACCGTCTGCCTGCCTCTTGACTACCGCCTGCCTGCCTCTTGACTACCGCCTGCCTGCCTCTTGACTACCGCCTGCCTGCCTCTTGACTACCGCCTGCCTGCCTCTTGACTACCGCCTGCCTGCCTCTTGACTACCGCCTGCCTGCCTCTTGACCACCGCCTGGCTGCCTCTTGACCATTCTTGGATATCGTCTTCCGCTTAATGCCGTTATCCACATTAAATACATTTTAATGAATAATGTGGGTGGTAGCATTTAGTGGAAGAGGGCGTCCTCCAAAGAGCGTTACAAGTTCTATTAATAATATGCTATATATATATATGCTTTCAATTGGGTTCTTTTTTCAACCCATCTGGTTAGAAACTGTGGAAGTCAGTTATTTTCGTTATAATGATTAACTGACCGGAGTTTTCATTTGTGTAATGTCCACCAATCGTTTTACCACGTTCAAATGCATAAGTCCTCATTTTCAGCGTGTAACGAAAGGGGTTATATCAAGAATTGCGTGTATGCGTGCGTGGATAAATCTGCGTGTCCTCCCGTCTCACACTTCTCTAACTCTCAAGGATAAATTCTGTTATCACACCCCTCTATTACTATAAATATAAATCAACACAAATTTACATAAGTACAGGAAAAATCAGTCAAGAATATGAAAATACAATTTGTTTCTGTACTCACGTACTTTGTAGAAATAATCCGTGAATTACACACACACTCACAGTAACATATAAAGAATCCCGGTCAAAATCCACAGAGAGAATTACATGCAAGATTCTCACTGAGATTATGGTTCGAGGTGTCTCTATAGGCTTATATACTCTGTCTCTGTCTATGTACTTTCGTTCTTCTCGTTTTCTCCTTGTCCTTAACTTGTATCTGTCCCAGTCTCTCTTCTCTCTTCACCGTGGTCTTACTCGCCTTTACTCTTCTTCGGCACCTGCCGCTGCTTCGTCTCTATTCTTCTTCGGCTTCTTCTTCTTCTTCTTCTTCTTCTTCTTCTTCTTCTTCTTCTTCTTCTTCTTCCTCTTTTTCTTCTTCTTTTTCTTCTTCTTCTTCTTCTTCTTCTTCTTCTTCTTCTTCTTCTTCTTCTTCTTCTTCTCCTTCTCCTTCTCCTTCTTCTTCTTCTTCTTCTTCTTCTTCTTCTTCTTCTTCTTCTTCTTCTTCTTCTTCTTCTCCTTTCTTCTTCCTCTCCTTTCTTCTTCATCTTCTTTCTTCTTCCACCTTCTTCTTTCTTCTTTCTTTCCCTTCTTCTTCTTCTGCTTGATTCTTCGTCTTCTTCTTGATTCCTCTTCTTGATTCTTCTTCTTCCTTCTTCTTCCGCTTTGAGGCCCTAGCCGGAAACTTCTGTAAACAGAGGAGTTTACCACACTAAATTTCTTGGTACATAGACTTTCTCTGGATTACTACACATCACCTCTCTCTTCTCTGTGACGGGACCAGACCAGCAATATAATTCAAATCTCAACGATGTCGAATACAGTTCACACATACGCACATTGTAAACTAATTATAACAACTGATTATTACACCTTGACGCCGATTAATTTCATTCACATAAATAAACATAATGCTATACACTGCAATTTGAAGTTTCAACATCAAATCAAATAATAATCCGACTTCAATTCGTTATTCAAAAATATACAACGATCCACCATCTTCATCACCTCCCTATTCCATCCTTCACACTAATATCAATATTATTAATTATTAATTTTATTACATTACAAGTAGAATATAATCATTGTAAAATACTATTATGTTTATAATACAACATTTCAATAATAAACAATATATTGTGTGTATATACCCCTTGGGGTCATGAGCAATCTTGCCACTGTAGATTGTTCAAACCTATAAAGGGAAAAGTGAAAGCCACAGTTGAAAACCTGTCTTTCCTTTGTAGGCAAGACAGATCCACTGCGGCAACAGTACCCCCGTTGGAGTGTCGGGGGTTTTCAGTATAAATAATATCCCCACTTTATGGAAATTTAGTGCTTTAAATTCCCACTGTCGCTGTCTTCCTCATTTACTCTTTCCCATTCCTGCTCTGTCCTATCACTCTGCTATACTATCTTCTTCTTCGCTAGATCAATGACCTACCTTTTTTCTTGAAAACTCTTCCTGGACAAGACTCCTTGTTTGTGTATGAGGTCTGTTGGATCAGCTTGGGAGTGTTGGACGCTTTCTGCCGGGTGGTCACTAGGGCTTCCTATGATTGTATTATTTAGCAATATAGGCATTTTATATGTATGTGTTTTGTTGATGATTTATAATGATGTTTGTATTATATTTTGGTTTTGTAACCGGGGGTTCGAGTAGTTGGGGTCAAGCCTCAGCCGTCCCCTGCGTGGGATGTCTTTATTGTAAAGTGACTGGCCGGTGGAGGGCATTCAATTTTCCCACTAGGGTTGTTTCGGCAGATCTTTTATGCGGATCGGGGGTTGTCCGGTCCTGATTTGGCTCGGAAGAGTCCGCTGGACCTAAAACAACAATCAATCAATCAATCAATGTGTGTATGCCGTGTGTGTAGGTGTGTGTGGGTGTGTGTGTGTGTGGGTGTGTGTGTGTGTGTGTGTGCAATAAGCTTAAGCGTATAGATGTTTATGTAGACGTTTATGAAGAAGACACAGCCGTGTGTACTGTGTAGCACTACGTCATGTCGCTGTTCAACAAAGGAGATTGTTAGCAAATATAAAAGGTGTTGGTGGGATCACGTTCTTCATCAACAACCAGACCTTGGGTGCCGGAGTTTTACCAACTGCACAAATACACAGCCGTATCAGTGTGCCGTAGCCAGCGATCGGTGTGCCGCTGTTCAGCGCTACTATTGTCCACAACTAAGCTTATAATAACCAGTCTTTGGGTTGCAGTTGAGACCGCAGTGGGTCTATTTGCCCCTTACCCGATTTGTGGTAATGACTGAATAGAGTTGTCTGCTGTTGTGATATGTTGTGATTGCACCATAAACACCTCTGTGTGTTGAAGGTTTGGGTGAGGGGCCGGGTAGCTCAGTTGGTAAGAGCGTCTTGCTAGTAACCGAAAGGTCGCTGGTTCGAATCCCGGATTGGTCAACGTGTGATCATATTATTTTCCCCTTTACCAACAACTGGCCCGCTGGTGTCAGTATAAATCGGTCCAGTAGTCACCTTTATGCGAAAGTGTCGTGTGACTATAATCTACAAACAACAACAACAAGGGTTGGGTTAAGACCAGCAGGTAAAATGTCTAAGATAAATAAATGACATTATAAACTGAAGATAATAATAACGTTATAGGTGATGTAGAAATAAACAAGATGAACCACCATTAGGTTAACTTAAAACTTATCGTTCATAGCAAGATATAAATACTATAAATAGGTTTGACGTTATACCTACTATAACATCTGTCAATACACATTTTAATTTAGGAAAACTAGATCAACATGTACATCATCACAGTCTAAACATATCCATCATCAAAGTCTAAACATATCTATCATCAAAGTCTAAACATGTCCATCATCAAAGTCTAAACATGTCCATCATCAAAGTCTAAGCATGTCCATCATCAAAGTCTAAACATGTCTATCATCAAAGTCTAAACATGTCCATCATCAAAGTCTAAACATGTCCATCATCAAAGTCTAAACATGTCGGTCACAGCCATAACTACGTAACAGTCAATGAAAGTATCACGGTCACACTGACTCAGCATTCCTAACTGAAAATTATGCACATATCACGAATAAATAATGAATAGTACAACAACTACTAAATAACGTACAGTTATATATACTACTCAAAATAATACAAGGGCCACTTGGACATAATGGGTCTATCTTTAAATCAGAAACACGAATTCAATTTATTAGTTCATCATATTTTATTGCAATCATTTCTGCATCAATAACAAAAAATATTTTAGACATCAGTCGCTTATGTGTCGAAAGTGAAGCACCGTCCGGTGCGGTTAGCACTTGGATGGGTGACCGCTAAGGTGTGAAGCGACAAACAACAACGCCCCCAGTTGACTCAACTGTGATTGAGTACCTACTCTCTTGAGGGTGGGGAAGGTAAAGCAGCGAGGGAGAGAGTTGGGCATCACCCTCATTACGCTGGCCCAAGATAAGTGTGATCTCCAACATCACGCTCCCCTACGGCCACAAGGCTATGGGACTACCTTTACCTTTACCTTTACCAGTCGCTTAAAATTCGAGTAAATTCAATTTAACTGGACATGCCCCTCATTTACAAAATCAAAACTTTAGAAACCAAAAATCTATAGAGTCAGGAGGGAGGTTTGCCCGTGTCTGTCGACCCAAGACATCCCACAAATGTACTATGGGGTTCAAATCGGGTGATCGAGCCGGCCAATCCATCCTTATGACGTGCTGTTGCTGCAGGAAGTCATTGACGATACGCGCTCGGTAGGGTCTGGCATTATCGTCCAGTAGTATGGCACCTTCCCCAATGGCCCGCAGAGCTGGGAGAACCCTAGGTTGTAGGACGTCATCCCTGTAGCCAATACCGTTTAAGTTGCCATGAATTTGGAGCAGGGGTGTTCTGAAGTTTAATGCGAAGCCACCCCACATCATGACAGATCCACCACCAAAGCGGTCATGCTCGCGCACCGTCGCATCATCAAAACGCTCCCGTGGACGCCTCCAAACATTCACTCGACGGTCGTTGAAAGACAAGGAGAACCGAGACTCATCTGTAAAGAGCACCCTTGACCAATGTTGCCTAGTCCACACCAAATGACGCCGAGCCCAGGCCAAACGCGCTGCACGGTGAGCTGGGGTGAGCAAAGGCCGTACTACTGGTCGTCTTGATCGCAGGTTTGCCTCGTGTAGACGGTTGCGAATTGTCTGGTCGCTGACGTTAACATTGCTGGCTGCGTGAAGCTGTCTTCTGATGGTGTTTGCTGTAGCGGACCTCATCCGCAGAGCTGACAGGGTGATGAAATGGTCTTATCTTGCAGTGGTAACGCGGGGGCGTCCGGACCTTCTTGGTTCTTGGACGCTTCCAGTGTTTTTAAAGCGCTCCCGCAGCCTTTGGACAACGGAGTGGGACACTCCCAGCCGCCTGCCAACTTCTCTCACCCCCACCCCTTCCTGAAGCCATGCAAAAGCTCTGCCTCTATCCGCATCAGCCAATCGTCGCCTGGGGGCATGGTTAGAAAAGCAGCAAAAGCACTGCCATTTATACCCAGAAAAAAGCGCCGATTGTTGAATTGAACTCAGAAAATGCAAGCCTTTCGCATGCAAATCACTTTTTAATGTTGAACATTTTGCTTTATTAGCAAGACAACAGTAAATTAGGGTAATTTTTTTTTGTAAAAATTGGGTTTGTTTTTCAACTCAGTGCAGAAAGTTCAAAACTCACACATGTGATTACTTGTCAGAATAAGATTGTCTTGAATGTTACTGTACAGGATAAGTTTTGAAATAAGCGATATTATTAATAGCAGCAAAAAATAATTAAACTAAACCTCATCAGTACGATGAGAGGTTGACAAAAATATTCAAAACCAGAAACAGGTGCACAGACGTCTTTTAATATCAATGCCAGAGAAAGAATGATCAATTACTGAACTCAACATTCAACACTGCATACACTGCGCAAAATCGGCGCACGTAAAAAACAAGTATTCCAATCAACGAGGGAAATAACTCTAGAAACTAACTATCCTTGTTTCATACATGTACATGCTTACTTCCCATACTGATATAAAACCAATCGTTCGTACTGTTATCTAACTTTCGTTCTATACTTCGTCTCCCTTCTTTCTTTCGTGCATAAACTTACGTTAATACATACACACACATAAATAGGCCTTAACAACCGACTCTGCCACATTCACCCCTACCAACCAAATAAGGTCCTCGTCATTTACACAATGAACTGACAATCAAGGGCTTAATGACTATCACAAATCTAAATAGCAAAGGTGAACAAGTACGTACTTATAAAAAGATTACTTAAAATACGAGATAAAATGACCAAAAAATGAAAGCGTCAAGTTTTAAAATGTAGCTGCTAACAGAAAAACTATGTGTAAACAAACTACAATGTGCAAGAGTGGAATGTCCAAGGCGCTGGCCCATACAGGATCTAACGCAGGCCGCCCCAGACGCCCACCTGCAGCCTTTGGGCGCATCGTCTGACGATAGGAATCCTGGACCACCACCTGCAGCCTTTGGGCGCATCGTCTGACGATAGGAATCCTGGGCCACCACCTGCAGCCTTTGGGCGCATCGTCTGACGATAGGAATCCTGGGCCACCACCTGCAGCCTTTGGGCACATCGTCTGACGATAGGAATCCTGGGCCACCACCTGCAGCCTTTGGGCACATCATCTGACGATAGGAATCCTGGGCCACCACCTGCAGCCTTTGGGCGCATCGTCTGACGATAGCAATCCTGGGCCACCACCTGCAGCCTTTGGGCGCATCGTCTGACGATAGCAATCCTGGGCCACCACCTGCAGCCTTTGGGAGCATCGTCTGACGATAGCAATCCTGGGCCACCACCTGCAGCCTTTGGGCGCATCGTCTGACGATAGGAATCCTGGGCCACCACCTGCAGCCTTTGGGCACATCGTCTGACGATAGGAATCCTGGGCCACCACCTGCAGCCTTTGGGCACATCGTCTGACGATAGGAATCCTGGGCCACCACCTGCAGCCTTTGGGCGCATCGTCTGACGATAGCAATCCTGGGCCACCACCTGCAGCCTTTGGGCGCATCGTCTGACGATAGCAATCCTGGGCCACCACCTGCAGCCTTTGGGAGCATCGTCTGACGATAGCAATCCTGGGCCACCACCTGCAGCCTTTGGGCGCATCGTCTGACGATAGGAATCCTGGGCCACCACCTGCAGCCTTTGGGCGCATCGTCTGACGATAGCAATCCTGGGCCACCACCTGCAGCCTTTGCGCGCATCGTCTGACGATAGGAATCCTGGGCCACCACCTGCAGCCTTTGGGCGCATTGTCTGACGATAGCAATCCTGGGCCACCACCTGCAGCCTTTGGGAGCATCGTCTGACGATAGCAATCCTGGGCCACCACCTGCAGCCTTTGGGCGCATCGTCTGACGATAGGAATCCTGGGCCACCACCTGCAGCCTTTGGGCGCATCGTCTGACGATAGCAATCCTGGGCCACCACCTGCAGCCTTTGCGCGCATCGTCTGACGATAGGAATCCTGGGCCACCACCTGCAGCCTTTGCGCGCATCGTCTGACAATAGCAATCCTGGACCACCGGGGATGTGGGAGAAAGGACCTAGGCTTGCTGGGTGTATTTGTGTAGTCGGCACTCACTCGTCTAGGACATGAGTGTCAGGATCTTTAAAAGTCATTGCGAAGGAATGCGTGTGTGCACAGACTAGACCTCAGTCTATCTTCTCATCTGAAGGAGTAGTTTGCAGTGTCTGAGGGTCATGTTGTTGTGGACGTCAGAGTAGTTTGGCAGTGTCTGAGGGTCATGTTATTGTGGGCGTCAGAGTTGTTTGGCAGTGTCTGAGGGTCATGTTATTGTGGGCGTCAGAGTTGTTTGGCAGTGTCTGAGGGTCATGTTATTGTGGGCGTCAGAGTTGTTTGGCAGTGTCTGAGGGTCATGTTATTGTGGGCGTCAGAGTTGTTTGGCAGTGTCTGAGGGTCATGTTATTGTGGGCGTCAGAGTTGTTTGGCAGTGTCTGAGGGTCATGTTATTGTGGGCGTCAGAGTTGTTTGGCAGTGTCTGAGGGTCATGTTATTGTGGGCGTCAGAGTTGTTTGGCAGTGTCTGAGGGTCATGTTATTGTGGGCGTCAGAGTTGTTTGGCAGTGTCTGAGGGTCATGTTATTGTGGGCGTCAGAGTTGTTTGGCAGTGTTTGATGGTCATGATATTGTGAGGGTCATTTTATTGTTATGTCGGCACTACAGGCCGGTCAACTAACTTCCAACCACTGACAGTACATGCTGCAATGTTATCGTTTGACATTCAATGCTTAAAGTGTTCTGCCGTTGAGTACACCACTTCGCCAACTGTATCTTAAAGTCAAGCTAAGTTGTTGTTGTTTTTTTTTGTTGTTTCGGCTCCCCAGGCCGTCAATGGGCTTGGAACCACTGACTGTCCGAGCTGCAATGTTATTACTTGACATTCAATGCTCCCATTGTTCTGCCGTTGAGTACACCACTCAGCCAACCGCGTGCCCTTATGATGCTGATCTTCTGACCGCACTTTGCAGTTCTAGCTGCTGATACTGATTATTGCTTGCTGTTGCTACACATACCGCTGTTGATGTTGCTGATATTGTTATTTTAAATTTTGCGGTTGCTACAGGGGAGTTACTGCTGTCGATGTTGCTGATACTGTTATTTTAACTGTTGCTGTTGCTACAGACAGTTGCTGCTGCTGATACTGTTATTTTAACTGTTGCTGTTGCTGCTGCAGTTCACGACAGATTTACAGCTCATCGTTGTTATTTCGCGGCATGTAGGACTGTTATTGTTGATGTTACTGCGGTTGCTGATCTTGTTTTGAGTCATTTTGTAGTTGTTGCTGTGGACAGCGTCAAGAGGTCATTGTAGTAGTTGTAGTAGTAGTTGTTGTAGTAGTTCTAGCACTTCTGGTTGTTGTAGTTGTTGTTGTAATAGTACTAGTACTTCTGGTTCTTGTTGTTGTTGTTGTTGTAGTTCTAGTACTTCTGGTTCTTGTTGTTGATGTGGTGGTAGTGGTGACGGTGAGGTGGTGGTGGTGGTGGTTGAGGCTGTCACTGATGTCCACGTCGTTCCGGCCATCTGAAAAGAGACGAGGCGTCAGCGTGAGTTTTCCACTGACATACAGCATCGCTAGTGGACACACTCCATTGTATAACCACGGTTGTGGCTGCAACAGCCTGTTTTCACATCCACTTCAATTAACCGCCAACCTCAACCCCATCGTTGTCGCTCTGTCGTCGTCACTGTCATCATCCATCGGCTAAAGAATTATATTTCCTTGCGTTTAGAATCCTAATCAAACTTAAAGAAACGTGCAATCGTCATCATCATCATCATCATCATCATCATCATCATCATCATCATCATCATCATCATCATCATCATCAACAACAACAACAACAACAACAACAATACTGTCGCTTCAGCCATGGGTAGTCAGAACCTAGTGGATACAAACTATGACATTATAGAACGTGTTTTAATAACGCTTCTTTTCCTTCTTGTATTACCATTGTATGTTATACACTGTTACATTATCTGTATATATTTATGTTGGCAATATGTATATATTGTATTGTCTACACTGTTACATTACCTGTTATATTTATGTTAGCAGAAAGTGTACATTGAATTTTATACACTGTTACATTTGATTAACTGTTGGCGGTATGTGTACATTGCATTTTATACACTGTTGCATTACCTGTACATATTTATGTTGGCAGTATGTGTACATTTCATTTGTGGGAGCTGCTGACTGATTGCCTGGAAGGTTGATTATCAATTGTCTAGTGCCTGTAGATTGAAGTGTCTGTGGAAGAGAACCCCCGTTGGGGTGCCGGGGGTTTCAGTATAAATAGTATCCCCACTTTCTGGAAATTTAGTGCTTTAAATTCCCACTGTCGCTGTCTTTCTCATTTGCTCTTTCTCAGTCCTGCTCTGTTCTATCAATCTGCTATACTATCTTCTTCTTCGCTAGACCAGTCACCTACCTTTTTTCTTGAAAACTCTTCCGGGACAAGATTCATTGTTTGTGTATGAGGTCTGTTGGATCAGCTTGGGAATATTGGACGCTTTCTGCCAGGTGGTCACTAGGGCTTCCTATGATGTTATTATTTAGCAATGTAGGCATTTTATATGTATATGTTTTGTTGATAATTTATAATGATGTTTGTATTCTATTTTGTTTCTGTAAACGGGGGTTCGATAAATTAGAGTAAAGCCTCAGCGTCCCCTGCGTGGGATGTCTTTATTGTAAAGTGACTAGCTGGTGGAGGGCATTCAGTTTTCCCACTAGGGTTGTTTCAGCAGATCTTTTATGCGGATTGGGGGTTGTCCGGTACTGATTTGGCTCGGAAGAGTCCGCTGTACCTAAAGCAACAATTATGTAATGTAATGTGGAAGAGAAAGTTGACGTAATTTCTTGTACTGCGCTGCAGTGCTGCACTTAGTGTTTATGTGATATAATGAATCAAGTTTTCATTGTATTTTTGCATGACTTTGTTCTTGTTCATTGGAAATTGTCACACACACTACATTTTCTTGTAATTTATAGAAACAATAAATATATCTTGAATGTTTGAAAACAGTGTAGGTTTGTGTTGATGCAAAGACATGCCCATGTGCCCACGCAAACGGACGCTTTATCGTACTCAAAGGATAGAAAGAGAGAGAGAGAGAGAGAGAGAGAGAGAGAGAGAGAGAGATTGAGACAGAGACAGACAGACAGACAGACAGAGACAGACAGACAGTTACTGGGACTCTTACTGTTGTTGTTGTGGCAAGCACCTCTACTGAAGTCGGCACTATCGTGGCAGCCATCGTCGTCGTTGTGGCGCTGGTAGTGGTGGCGATGGTGGTGGTGGTGTTAGTGGTGTGGGCTGTCCCAGGTGTCCACGTGGTGGCGGCCATCTGAGAAGAGACCAAGATGTCAGCATGAGTTTTGCAATGAGGGAGATTCAGCATCGCTAGTGAACTCACTCCATCACTTCACTAAGGTTGGGGCTCCAATCTTTGTTTTTATTGATTGGACATTGTCACGTTACACGCTACATTGACTTGTAATACAATAAATATATGTTGAACAACAGTGGAGCTTTCTGTTCATAACAAAACAAGTCCAGCTGCTCAGGTATAAAGACGCTTCATCGTACTCACAGACACACACGGGAAGGGGGGGGGAAGGAGAGAGAGAGAGAGAGAGAGAGAGAGAGAGAGGGAGCAAGAGTTGCTGCTGCAGAATCTCTTACTGTTGTTGGTGGAGGCCGTTCCTGATGTTCAGAACGTCGTTGTTGTGGCGCTGGTGGTGGTGGAGGTAGTGGCTGAGGCTGACCCTGGTGTAATCCACTTAGAAGTAGTAGTTGTTGTTGTTGTAGTTGTTGCAGTAGTAGTTGTAGTTGTTGTTCTAGTTCTAGTTGTTGTTGTGGTTGTATTTGTTGTAGTTGTATTTGTTGTTGTGTTTGGAGTTGTTGTTGTAGTAGTTATTGCAGTAGTCGTGGTTGTTGGAGTAGTAGTTTTAGTATTTGTTGTTGTAGTGGATGTTGTAGTTGTTGTTGTAGTGGATGTTGTAGTTGTTGTTGTAGTGGTTGCTTTAGTTGTCCAGGCCATCTGAAAAGAGACAAGTCGTCAGCATGAGTGTTCCACTGAGGGAGATACGGCATCGCTAGTGGACACACTCCATTCATTGACCACGGTTGGGGCTGCAACAGTAAAACAGTGTTCACATCCACGCCAACTATAACCATCAACCTCAAACTCGTCGTCGTCACTGTCGTCGTCGCAGTCATTAGCCGTCGGGTATAGACTTATCTTTCCTTAAGTTAGCATCTTAGAATTGTAGAAATGTGCATCATCATCATCATCATCATCATCATCATCATCATCATCATCATCATCATCAACATCATCATCATCATCATCATCATCATCATCATCATCATCATCATCATCATCACTGTTACTTTAGCAACGGATAGTCAGAACAACAGTGTAGGTTTCTGATCATGTAAAGACAAGCCCAGGTGCTCACGCATACAACGTTTTACCGTACTCACAGACAGACAGACACTGGTGAGAGAAAGGGCGATGGCGGGAGGAGCGAGAGATGAAGTGACAAACAGACAGTCAGGCAAACACAGGGAAGACAGACATAGACAGACTGAATGGCAGACAAACAGAGAGACAGACAGACAGACGGGTAGAGAGACAGAGAGGGATAGACATATAAGGTAGGCAGAGATAGGAAAAGAGAGACAACCACAGTGAAAGAGAAACAGAGAGAGAAAGAGAGGGAGAGAAACAGAGGGAGAGAAACAGAGGGAGAGAGAGAGAGAGAGAGAGAGAGAGAGAGAGAGAGAGAGAGAGAGAGAGAGAGAGAGAGAGAGAGAGAGAGATGTTAGTGTTAGGAACAGCACACAGTAACAGAAGTGGTCAAACAAATGTAGTCAATCAAAAACAACGCCACTTTCTTTCATTGCTACATTTCCACCTTGCAGTCTAAAAATAACACATGCCTATAGGACCAGCCCCCACCCTCATTATTATCTTAGCCTCATTCATTCTATGTCATAGAATTATTTCTATGTCATCTTATTCATTCTATGTTATACTATTCATTCTATGCCTATAGAATTCATTCTATGCTATAAAATTCATTCTATTCATATATAATTCATTCTTTATTATAGAATTCATTCTATGTTATACAATTTATTCTATGCACATAGAATTCATTTTATGTCATATAATTTATTTTATGTTTAAGAATTCATTCTATGTTATAGAATGAATTCTATGCGTATAGAATTCATTCTATGCCATGCAATTTATTTTATGTTAAAGAATTCATTCTATGTTACAGAATGAATTCTATGCACATAGAATAAATTCTATGTTATAGAATTCATTCTTTGTAATAGAATTCATTCTATGTTATAGAATATAATTCTATGCATACAAGTGCATTCTATAATATAGAATTGTATTACATACATAGAATCTTATTCTCTATTATAAAATGTTATTCTATACATATAATTTTATTATGGACATAGAATTTTACACTATATTATAGAATGTTATTCTATACAAAGAATTTTATTCTATGACTTACAATATTGGTTTCTTTTTTATAAATGGAATTTCAACTAATGAATGCTTTTTGTGTGCATAGAATGCGTTCTATGTGCATAGAATGTATTCTATGTATAGAATGGTCACATAGAATAAATGGACACATGGCGGCCCATATATAGGAGTCTTCGGGGTCCCAGATAACGTCACGGCCCATGTCAAGCAAATGGATCGAATCATTTCAGTCGTTGTACGTGTACAGTGCACATGCATTCCACTACACGGACAATGAAGATCCTGACGCTCATGACCGCCGAATTCCTGGGTGCGCTTTCGCTGAGAAGGGAGCCAGCCCGTACTTCACCCACATGGCTGACAAATGCAATTTTTTCGCCCACACTCAACCACCATTGCAGATCTAGATGCCGCAAAGAGGATCTACTGCATGATGGATCTTCTACATCACAATCCACCCAGAAACATTCATGACTGTTCGACTCGTCTCAACAGTCTTTAGCTACCCATTTCAGGCTCTCAGGTGTCCCATGACTGAAACCCACGAATACTCAGGCACTCTCTCCACTACGATCGGAGGAGTCCAGACGATTTCAGGAGGGGTAATGAGTGATGTGATGTTGCCATGGAGACTTGGCGTCCACATCAGCCTGCTGTTCGTCCATCTCTGCACAATGGGACACGACACTCCGACTCAACCAAAGCTATAAATAGCTTCGCCGGTGCTCTTCTTTCCTTTCCTTTCACTGAAAAGAAGGGTGTAGGCAAGCTATAAATAGCCCACAGCCAGCAAAATGTGGGAAAGGGTATAAATCTCCTCTCTGAAAATCCTTACCGGGAAGAGAGGGGACTATAAACTGATTTTAAAAAAAATGTGGGAGAACCTAAGAGTGCTGCTCACATAGGCATTGAGCTGGTGTGACGATATCGCCCTCGAAAGCAGTGTTGTATTTTCAACTTCTGTGGAGTCTTTTCTATGAGTAACAAACTGGAACCACGTCGAGACGACATTAGTTTTGCTCGCTACATATTTCACACAGTTGAAGTTTACCCTTGTATTCCCCCATCCCCAATTCCACCCTTACCCCTTGTTTAAGTATAAGAGTAAACATTTACGGAAGAATTTTAAAGTACAATGACAATACAGTTATAACATTTGGCTCGTTCTGATTTCAGGACTATTTTAAAGTATTCCCAAATAAGTCTGGAAATGAAAAACAACACTCACTTACTAAACTGCTCTTGCATAGCGCACACATACTGCCTTACATAACTGCTCAAGGCAGTAGCCGAAGTCTCTGTCTCTGTCTGTCTGTCTGTCTGTCTGTCTGTCTCTCTCTCTCTCTCTCTCTCTCTCTCTCTCTCTCTCTCTCTCTTATTTGGGATTCTGCTAGCGGCAATACAATGAAGCCTTTACTTAGAATTCACAAACGTGCAATTAAACAAATTATTCTTAAACAAAAAATGCATCCAGATGACTATATACGGATTAATATTTTACCTCTTGCCGACAGACTAAAATTTAATAAAGGGGTTTGTATGCACAAGATCCTTTCTGGCAATGCATCTTCCTATCTGTGTTGTCTTTTTTCCAAAACAACTGCTAGATCGTCCACAAAATTAAATGTTCCGATTCCAAGAATTGATCTTTTCAAAACTAGTCTAGCTTATTCTGGTTCAACTCTGTGGAATAACTTTCTTGACAATCTCCGCACTCCAGAATATAAAATTACATCATTTAGAACACGTCTCTTAAAACACATTAAAAACTAATTAAACACTATTTGTTGTTACTATTAACAACAATAATTTAATTTTTTTTTTCTAATGATAATATTGTTTGTTTATTATTGTTCCATGATGTTAATGTTATAACATTATTTTGCTGTATTTAATAGTTCTTGTTACAAGCCCCAAGGGCAAGATGTAAAAAAGCTCACCCAGCGCTTACTTTTTTACCCTTGCAAAATAAAATTCTTATCTTATCTTATCTTATCTTATCTTATCTTATCTTATCTTATCTTATCTTATCTTATCTTATCTTATCTTATCTCTCTCTCTCTTGATTGATTGATTGATATTAACAACACTAATTTGATTTGAATTGTTTAAAAATGATTTTTTATAATAATGACTTTGTTTATTTGTTATTGTTCCATAATGTGAATGTTATAACCTTGAGTTGTATTTAATAGTTAATGTTAAAGCCCCAAGGGCAAGATGTAAAAATATCGCATCCAGCGCTTACTCTTTTACCCTTGCAAAATAAAAATTGTTATCTCTCTCCCATCTTCCTCTTTCTCTCTCTCTCCCTCCCTCCCTCGAAGTTTAAACTAAAGAGTATTCGTGGTATGTCGCACTCTCTCTATGTCGTATGAAGTCAATATAATTTAATTTATCCTTAATGTAATTTAATTTAATTTTAGTTTATTTTATATTCCTTTTCACTTTCAGTTCAGGTGGTGTGTAATGCAAGGGGAAGCACTCTTTATAGTTATTAGTGTTGTAATAGTATTCTGAGCTAGCTCCCTGCAACCTTGATTACACAGCGTTTACTCTTCTGGACCAAGTATTCGGTAAATTATTCTAGTTTAGTTTAGTTTAGTTTAGTTTAGTTCATCATCTTATGTTTATTACAAAAAAAGGTTGTTCAGTGGAGAAAGTAAATTGTATCAATCTTTATTTAATTACATTTATTATGTTTAAACTCACAATCGCAACCACAATAAGACTACGCTTTATTTCTTACCTTTATTGTTCCCATAAATATTTACACAGTAATGTAATGTAATTATAATAACATTATAAATAGATAAATTAGAAATATTATTTGTTTCCAGACGTTCAAGTATTTCTATGCGCATTTGGAAATTTAACTCTAATCCGATACCTTAAAACTTGTTTTCGAATGGATTCTCCCTATCTTCGTCCAAAAAGCACACAATGATAAATGTAGAGGTTCGGACCAGTGAGCAGCAGCAGCAGCAGCAGTAGTAATAGCAGTAGTTGTAGTAGTAGTAGTAGTAGTAGTAGTAGTAGTAGGAAGAGGAGGACTAGCAGTAGTAGGACTAGGTGTTGTTACTGTAGTAGTTGTTGTTCTGCTGTTGTTATAGATGTTGTTGTTGTTGCTGTAGTAGTAACAGTATTTGTTGTTGATGTTGCTATAGTAGTATTTGTTGTAGTTGTAGTTGTTGTCGTAGTTGTTATTGTAGTTGTTGTAGTTGTAGCAGTTATGGTAGGAATTGGTGTTGTTTTTGTAGTAATAGTAGTTTTTGTAGTAGTAGTAGTTTTTGTAGCAGTAGTACTAGTAGTAGTAGTTGTTGTAGTACATGCACTAGTAGTAGTAGTAGTAGTAGTAGTAGTAGTAGTAGTAGTAGTAGTAGTAGTAGTAGTAGTAGTAGTAATAGTGGTACTAGAAGTTGTACTAGATATAGTAGTAGTTGTACTACTACTACTACTACTACTACTACTACTACTACTACTACAAATAGTAATACGAGGAGGTGCAACGTATTAGTAAAGTATTGTTATAGTTGTAATAGTAGTGGTTGTTGCTTGTGGTGGTGATGGTGTTATTTGCATAGGTATCGTAGGGATAAAAATGATGATGATGATGATGATGATGATGATGATGATGATGATGATAATGATGATGATGATGATGATGATGATGATGATGATGATGATGATCATGATGATGATCATGATGATGATCATGATGATCATGATGCTGATGCAACGGGCGAACTTGTGTGACTTAGGTGCGAAACAATTGAGGTCACCGAGAGTTTTACCCGGGTACTCCGGTTTCTTCCCTCCCTTCAATAATGGTATTGGATGCAGTCAATCTAAAATTTGAAAAATACCCATTTTTATTCCTTTCCCTCTTCTCACGATCATCATCTCCCCTGCCTTTACCTCACATGTTTGAACAATAAATGTGTTTGTATGTGTGAAAGTGGGTAAAATAAAGTATATAAAATACAAAAATACAAGGTGGGCCATAAAAAGTGTCCACATTTTATTGTGCAATAACTGAGATAGAAATTAATATTTTACAACATGTTTTATTCCACGTAGACAACAATGTTAAAGGTTTTGTTCAAACTAATCTTAGCAAAATCTGTGCATTTTCAGAGTTAACAGAGATGTAACGGAGGGTTTTTGTGTATTATAATCTAAATAAATATATGTATAACTACTTATGGTGTATTGAATGAGTGTGTGAGTGTGGCTGTCTGACGCTCAGTATAAGGTGTGTGTTCTATCTCTGTTTACTATACTCATACACTGCCACACACGTACTTACAGACAAAGACAAAGAATACACAGTTATTTCTCTTTGCCCTCTGTTATACTATTCTCATTCAATTATTCACATACACAATAAATCATTCACGTATACAACAAGTTACAGATACACTAAACCATACAAATCTTTCCAGCATATAAATAACTTCACACATACGATAATCAAGTGCACACAGTTAGTGTAATTCTCTCACCCAGGCACTTGGGTGAGTGCACGCAGATTACTCAGTAAGTTCACGCAGTTTATGTTAAGTGCACACAGTTACTTTCAGAGTCCAGCACTAGCAGAAGTCGTTGTCCCTTTCTGGGGACGTCACTCGACTCTACTCTTTTGCATTAGCATCACTTCGATGACTCAGAGATCATATACTTCACAGTTTCTGTTTACTAACCTATTTCACGGATCAAGCACTCCAGGCGCGGAATTATTAGCCGTCGCTGGAGTCACAGCCACCCACACTGAAGACGCTGCAGATGTCTTCGTGGCGTAGATCCGGAGATTTACTTCGGCACCGTTGTTGCAATTCTGCACCAGTGATGGTATCCGAAGGAGAGGCAAGGCAAAGATGGTGTCCACATCCGGTCAAGCCAGTGATGTCATGGGGACCAGATCCATCCGCCGCACATCAGGGGTCTTTGCTCCGTAACCGCCCCGCTGTATACAACATGTACACAATCGTAAATTTTTGCTCTTATCCTTAAAGAGACTGTATGTCTTTATAGCTCACATTGAGCAAGGATCATTTCCCTTTGTAGAATGTCTCTACACGCCACCACAATCACTACAATCACTATTATCAGCATTCCTGTGACAATACCTAGTATAGCCACGCCACTTTACACACATTGCATAGGCTACACACAATGGACTATGAGACAAATATTACAAACACAGCTCACCTTCATTTTATAACATATTTATACCCATTCATTCATCAATAGATATTCAAATTACACAACTGAAATACGTTCCTATTTCAGCCCATATCTTCACATATGACTGAATATAAAAATGGCATCATAATTACAAACTGAGTCACACATACATGTATACACATGATCAAATAAATATTGACATGAGTTATCGAACTTTGTTTTCAAACATGGGTTCTTCTGTACCCTAAACGTACTACTTTACAAAAAGCAATATTCTTCCTTCTTCGTAAGGATAGCTTAGCAGTTCATTATAAATACCACTAATAATAATATAAATACCTGTATTCTTATACAGCTAAAGTCCTAAAGAAACAGGTCTTTCCAGAGCACCCACAAAAAAACGTCCTCTCGCTTAGGCTGATGTATAGTCTCTGATCTAACAACAGCTCAGAAACTAAATTATAATTTCTACCGGAACACACAGTGACGTCATAACGTCTTTCTATATAACTGCGTGCAAAACGCGTTCGTTACACTACCCCCCTCCCAAAGAAAAAAAGAACCGACCGAGGTTATTTTTTACAAGTTCTGAGGATAGTGTCAAAACACAGCAACGACCACGAAACCTTGATCTATGGAACCGATTGATCACGATCAGCGCGTGACAACAGATCCGCGAACACATTCTGTGTACCTGGAAGTGGTTCAAGAGTGAATCTGAACTCTTGTAAGGACAAAGACCAACGCATGATGCGAGAATTCTTAAAGCGACTTGTATGCAAGTACGTCAGCGGTCTGTGATCAGTTTGAAGGACGAAGTCAACCCCCCAGAGAAATTTTGAAAATTTCGAAATAGCCCAAACAATAGCCAAACATTCCCTTTCTATCGTGCTATATCGGGTTTCCCTGTCGAGCAACTTTCTGCTCGCAAATGACACGGGGTGAAGAGTTTCCCTCCAACTCCTGAAGCAGCACAGCACCCAGGCCAGTAGAACTAGCATCCGTGCGCAAAATGAAAGGTTGGTCCAGCCTAGGTAACTGAAGAACAGGCGCAGAAGAAAAAATGTGTCTGATCTTAACCAACGCTTCCTCACAAGCAGGAGTCCACGCAATTGTGCGCGCTTTCGTCTCCTTTGTGAGATCGGTAATGGGAGCCGTGATAGTCGCGAAAGCAGGGACATATCTTCTATAAAAACTCAACAGCCCTAACAGGGAACGGACCTGCTTTCTGGTAGTCGGAGTAGGGATGGCCAAAATCTTTTCTATCTTTTTCTTTCTGGACGCAGCATCCCCTCTCCCACCACATGTCCAAGAAACTCCAGACTTTTATAACCAGACGCGATCTTAGCTGGTCTTGCCGTCAAATTGTAGTGAAGCAGCTTGTTTAAAACTCCTCTAACATGCACCAAATGATCTTGGAAAGAAGCACTATGAACCAAAACATCGTCAAAGAAATTCATGGAATTGGCCTCATCGAGTTCGAGCATCCTCATCATCCGGGCAAACACTGCAGGAGCAGAAACCAAACCAAAAGGCATCCTGATCCATTGGTAGAGACCAATGTGCGTTGCGAACGCCGTCTTGTGACGATCCACCGGGCTGACAATAATCTGCCAGTAGCCCTTAGAAAGATCAATACGTGTGAAAAACGTACTGTTCGCAAGCCTTGTGAACAACTCGTCCACATCTGGAATAGGCTCCGCATCAAAAACTGTAATTTTGTTGAGGGCTCTGTAGTCAATGCAAAATCTACAAGCGCCATCTTTCTTTTGAACCAAGACAACAGGTGATGAATATGCAGACTTTGACTTCTCGATCACACCCAGATCAAGCATGGCTTGAATTTCTCTTACGACTACCTGCTTGGAAGAGAAAGGTAAATCATAAGCCCGTCGACGAACTGGAACATCAGTCGTAAGTTTGACGTCAAGGAATAGATTTCCATTGAATGCACCGGGTCTCGATGTCAACACCGTAGGAAAATCTGCAAACACTGAATACAGGGACTGACCATCAGAATCAGAGAGATCATTGTTGAAATCGATCTTTGAAATGTCCTCGTCATTGACAGACGACAACATGAGAGGAATAGTGGGAAGACCACCAACATCATCATCATCTTGGACAACACCAATAGCCACTGATGGGACAGTATGCCAATCTGAAACGTCAGCATGAGGAACATCACACTGAGGTCCAACATCCTCGACATCTGGAAGCAAAAAAGAAATGGAAGACCAGTCAACCAAAACACCTGTTGACAACCGTGTAGTATCCTCAACAACACCAACAGCAGCATCAACACGACGAAGATATCGTTTGAGCATGTTTGCATGGAAAATCTTCGACTTGCCTTTCACAAGAATTCTATAATCTGGATGAAGACATTCCTGTACAAAATAAGGGACCTGACCATGTCATAAGAAGTTTGTTAGAGTCAGTGGGGAGAAGAACAAGTACCTCATCATGGACAGAAAAAGTTCGTGCTTTTGCACGACGATCAAAGTACCTTTTGTTCTTGACAGAAGAATCTGCAGAGTTTTGGGAAGCAATTTCACAAACTTCAGAAATAATATTCTTCAGGTCAAAAGGTAATTGTACAATGGCTTCGCTGATGTATCACTAGAGTTGTGATCTTCGGTCCAGAAATCAGCAATGAGAGAAATGGGACCTCTCGGTTTGCGACCGAACATCAGTTCAAAAGGACTGAAACCTGTACTTTCTGACGGCAATTCTCTACATGCGAAGAGCAATGCAGGAAGATAGCGATGCCAAGCTTTAGGTTGAGAATGAACAACCTTTCGAAGCATAGATTTCAAAGTGCCATGAAACCGTTCAACAGTACCATTTGCTTGAGGATGGTAGGGAGAAGTACGTATGGCTTGAGTACCACACAAAGCATGAAACTGTTTCATCAAATCTGAGTTGAACTGAGAACCTTGATCTGAAAGAATTTCCTTGGGAAAACCTAACCTTGAAAAAATACTCATCAAAGCTTCAGCAACAGCAACAGAAGAAATGTCTTTCATAGGAACAGCTTCGGGAAACCTAGTAGCCAAGTCAATCAAAGTCAGAATATATCTGTGACCTTCAACAGATGGAGGAGACAAAGGCCCAACTAGATCAATAGCGACCCTCTCGAATGGAGTCGAGATAAGAGGCATAGTCGCCAAAGGAACAGGGGGAACTTTTCCTTTTGAAATTGTTTTCTGGCAAATGTCACAAGTGTGAACATAAGCACTCACATCAGCAGAAACACCAGGCCAAAAGAATTGGGACAGAATCCTAGTCAAAGTTCTACGAACTCCACAATGACCAGCCAAAAGTTGATCATGCGCAGCAATCATGACTGAAGTGCGAAGTTTTTCAGGAACAACAACCTGATGCAAAATATCCTTGGATTTCTGATACCTTCTGTACAAAATATCATCTTTAAAATAGAAAGTATAAGTAGCAGAACCAACAACCTTTTCTTCACCTGAGTCAGCTAACTTAAAACAACCTTGCAAAGTAGCATCACCTTTCTGCAACTGAATAAGTTCAACACGAGTGACCTTCAAGTCATCGCACACAGTGACAAGAGGTTTGTGCGGGAGATCTTGCTTCCTAGCCTGAGCACGAGTAGTGACAGCAGCAACAGGGACATCAGCAGCAGCAGCAACTTTGGTATCTTGGGTATGCTGAACAATCAAACCTGGAATATTTCCCACAATCAAGTCAGCAACTGGATCCTCAAGAACACAACAAACCAACTCTCCAACAAAATATGGGCAAGAAACAACAACTTTAGCCTGCTGATAAATGTTGATCTCTCCACCAAAAGTTTTACAACGAACAGTACCTGGTACATACTGCTCATCAGAAACCAAACGTTTTCGAACACCACAAATGGTAGCACCTGTGTCTCGCAGAACTGAGCAAGCAGTAGAATTTACAGAACCAACTTCCAAATGCAAGTGACCAGGTGTCTGATCAAAAACAGAACAAACAACTTCAGAGTCTACAGGGACAACTGCACAACCCGAGCTTGATTTATTAGTCTTATCATCTGAAGCTGTGGCTTTCTTTACAACAAAGGGACAAGCTTTTCTAGTATGACCACCAATGTTGCAAACAGGGCAAGGATTTTGACTATTTCGAAGGGGACATTGTTTAGGACCATGACCTTTACCATCACAAAGAGGGCAATTATCAAAATTGGTGTAAAATGAACCACCTCCACGTCCACGTCTATAAGATCCCCGAGTTTGATCAAAACGACCTTCGACCTTTTGGTTCGAATCTGTGTATGTTGGGTCTTTCTTTTGAAAACCACCACGATTTCTCCAATAGCCACGACCTCGATAGTTGGAGTAACCACCGCGAGAATCTGCAGAGCCAGCAGCAGCTTGCGATTCCTCAGCTACATCAACTGATCCTACTGAACCGAAAATTGTAGCAGCCGATTTGCGTGCTAAGTTCTTTCCGGGACGAGCAAGACGATAACTTTCAGCGGTTTTAACCATATCATCCAATGTGACAAGTCCACGCTCGCGAATGAAAGTAGCGAGATCTTGTGACACACATTCTAGAAACTGTTCACCTAACACCAGATTCATTATTCCTTGCATGTTTCTAGGAACACCGGACAAAGCTATCCACCTATCAAACAATCTGTTCAGTTCAATACCAAATGTTTGGAAAGGTTCGTTTGAGTCTGGTCGAACTTCACGGAATTTCTTGCGAAAACCTTCAGCAGTACACTGGAACTTCTTAAGCAAATTGTCTTTCAATGTTGGATAATCAACCTGACCATTTGCAGCAAGACTGTGGTATAAGTTCAGTGCATTACCTTCTAACAAAGCTGAAAGAAATGTAACCCATTTGCTTCTATCCCAGCCAAGGGCTGTAGCATGAGTCTCAAAACGAAAAAGGTATGAATCTATGTCATCTTGTCTTTCTTTGAAAAGAGGCAACTTGGGATAAACAGGTCTAGCACCAAAAGAAGTACTATCTCTACCTCTGTTTCCAAAACCCGTATCTTGTTCCTCAGGTCTATGTTCAGAACGAAACTCAAATTCCTTTTGTTTAGTTTTCTCTCTCTCTTTTTCTAACTCAACATCTGCTTGTTTAGTTGCTAGTTCAATGTCTGCTTGTTTTTTAGCCAATTCAACTTTTTCTTTTTCTAACTCAACATCTGCTTGTTTCTGCTTTGTAGCTTCTTCCAATGCTTTCTGTTTTGTTTCTTCTTCTAATTTTTTTTCATCTCTAACTTTTTGTCTTTCAATACGATCAAAACAATCCTGTACATATTTCCCACGTTCTTTTTCAGGAATACCCAAAGTTGTAGCTTGAGCAATAAAAGTTTGGAACAACTGATCATAATCATCAGACATGGCTAAGTACAATGTAGATCAACAACCAACAAAAAAAAATTACTATAAAAGTATCAAAGTGTTCAAACAGTAAATCAATAAAATATCAAAGTATCAACAATGAAATGGCAAAATGCAATCAATCAAACAACTATAAATTGCTCAACTGATCTTATGAAAACAATGAAGTTTTTTCAAAAGCAGCTTTTCCAATACAATGCACAATTCAAGTTATAATGAAAGCAGTCAAGTCTTAATGTATACAAAGCAAATTATATATGTTTTACAAGTTCTGAAGCAATGACAAATCTTTTAAATATCAAATGGAATACACTAAGTCAATATATTCACAACATATGTTGAAGAACTTCAACTGAAGTTGATAATAAGCACAATGAATATACAGTGAAAGATTAAATTACTAAGTTAAGTTTGTATCCAATTATTTGTTCAAACAGTCTTTTAGTTTTAAAATATGATAATATTATTATGCATAATCCCAGTAATGAATCTATTCACAAGTATTTAAAGTTTATATTAATGTCAATAGGAATGTAAAAAAAATTTAAATAAATTTCTAAGTCAAATAAAATATACCAAACACCCAAACATCCACAATCAAATTTGTTACCTCCCTTGTCCCAAGAGAATAATTATATAAAAGTGTAAAAAACTATCCTAATGAAAAATATATACAATGCCCACAAAGGAAATTATTATGGAAACAAAGTTATTAAATAAAGAATTATGAAATGAGAAAAAAAACAATTAATTCTCAACACAATAAGCACTAGAACTAAATAATACTATAATACCAAGTTGACGGCCAGAGGAAAATAAAGTCAACCAAATAACAAAGTCTTATGAAGGTTAATTTTATAAATAATAAAAATTAAATACTGTTACACTACTACTATACTACTCTATATCCAATTAAATTCAGAGTCAAACAGTATTACTAAACCAAAACAAAATCACAAAACACAAACTATCAGCACTAACAATCCAACATGAACCAAAGGAAACAATGTATCAACAACTAAACTAAATCAAGGGAAACAATTTAACAACAACCAAGCTAAATCAAGGGAAACAATTTAACAAGGATAACCCAGTATAACTACATACATCAATACAGAATATTACAATATCAAAATCAATGCAAATCAAGCAATACAATGAATAAATAAAAGTAAAGTAAATTAAATTAAATGGGGCTGAAATCCTAATACTATAACCTACTTAAAATAAGGGCAAAGAGAACATACACCCAAACACACGCATGAAAGGACAGAACCCTACACAGCAAAGAACTAACAAAAACAAACAATCCCACTAATAGAAGACAGAGCTGAAGAAGAAAATAGCAACCCACAGCAGAAAAAAAATTAAACCCTTAGTGCCCAGAAACTGTACACAGGCACAGCCGTTACGCCGGAGACGGCATTGTCACACAAAACAAAACATCACAGTCATACACAATATAATCAAGAATTTCAAGGGAAATAAGCCCACTAGTCTAACTGTATATAAATATAATAACTAGTGGTGCCCTCACTAATAAATATAAATATGTATGACTTAATGCTAACACAGAGAGAGTCTAGGGTCACCAAATGTAACGGAGGGTTTTTGTGTATTATAATCTAAATAAATATATGTATAACTACTTATGGTGTATTGAATGAGTGTGTGAGTGTGGCTGTCTGACGCTCAGTATAAGGTGTGTGTTCTATCTCTGTTTACTATACTCATACACTGCCACACACGTACTTACAGACAAAGACAAAGAATACACAGTTATTTCTCTTTGCCCTCTGTTATACTATTCTCATTCAATTATTCACATACACAATAAATCATTCACGTATACAACAAGTTACAGATACATTAAACCATACAAATCTTTCCAGCATATAAATAACTTCACACATACGATAATCAAGTGCACACAGTTAGTGTAATTCTCTCACCCAGGCACTTGGGTGAGTGCACGCAGATTACTCAGTAAGTTCACGCAGTTTCTGTTAAGTGCACACAGTTACTTTCAGAGTCCAGCACTAGCAGAAGTCGTTGTCCCTTTCTGGGGACGTCACTCGACTCTACTCTTTTGCATTAGCATCACTTCGATGACTCAGAGATCATATACTTCACAGTTTCTGTTTACTAACCTATTTCACGGATCAAGCACTCCAGGCGCGGAATTATTAGCCGTCACTGGAGTCACAGCCACCCACACTGAAGACGCTGCAGATGTCTTCGTGGCGTAGATCCGGAGATTTACTTCGGCACCGTTGTTGCAATTCTGCACCAGTGATGGTATCCGAAGGAGAGGCAAGGCAAAGATGGTGTCCACATCCGGTCAAGCCAGTGATGTCATGGGGACCAGATCCATCCGCCGCACATCAGGGGTTCTTTGCTCCGTAACCGCCCCGCTGTATACAACATGTACACAATCGTAAATTTTTGCTCTTATCCTTAAAGAGACTGTATGTCTTTATAGCTCACATTGAGCAAGGATCATTTCCCTTTGTAGAATGTCTCTACACGCCACCACAATCACTACAATCACTATTATCAGCATTCCTGTGACAATACCTAGTATAGCCACTTTACACACATTGCATAGGCTACACACAATGGACTATGAGACAAATATTACAAACACAGCTCACCTTCATTTTATAACATATTTATACCCATTCATTCATCAATAGATATTCAAATTACACAACTGAAATACGTTCCTATTTCAGCCCATATCTTCACATATGACTGAATATAAAAATGGCATCATAATTACAAACTGAGTCACACATACATGTATACACATGATCAAATAAATATTGACATGAGTTATCGAACTTTGTTTTCAAACATGGGTTCTTCTGTACCCTAAACGTACTACTTTACAAAAAGCAATATTCTTCCTTCTTCGTAAGGATAGCTTAGCAGTTCATTATAAATACCACTAATAATAATAATAAATACCTGTATTCTTATACAGCTAAAGTCCTAAAGAAACAGGTCTTTCCAGAGCACCCACAAAAAACGTCCTCTCGCTTAGGCTGATGTATAGTCTCTGATCTAACAACAGCTAAACTAAATTATAATTTCTACCGGAACACACAGTGACGTCATAACGTCTTTCTATATAACTGCGTGCAAAACGCGTTCGTTACAAGAGAGTTGTGGACAACTTCAACGTTCGGCTCGCAGCTGTTATTCAACAACGCGGAGCATGGATTGAGCACATCATGAACTATTGATTCTGTGACTCTGAAAATGCACAGATTTTGCTAAGATTAGTTTGAACAAAACCTTTAACATTGTTGTCTACGTGGAATAAAACATGTTGTAAAATATTAATTTCTATCTCAGTTATTGCACAATAAAATGTGGACACTTTTTATGGCCCACCTTGTAAATAAATAATAAAATAAAAAATACATAAAATAAAACGTGTGAACGTGTATGTTGGTAGAGATCGCCGCGTTTGGGGCCTGATTAACAATTTGTGGAAAAGCGCCTATTGTAGTAGTAGTAGTAGTAGTAGTAGTAGTAGTAGTAGTAGTAGTAGTAGTAGTAGTAGTAGTAGTAGTAGTAGTAGTAGTAGTAGTAGCGCACGACTTGTGTGAGTGCGTCTTGGGCGACGTGGGTTCGAATCCTGACTTCAGCAAACTATTTTGTGATTGCTGGATATTACGGGCCAGCGCCTTGAGAAGCTCTCTGAGCTTGTAAGTGCGCTATATAAGAGAAATCTCTTTCTTTTAGTAATAATAATAAGAGTCTCCTCTCTGAAAATCCTTATCGGGAAGAGAGGGGACTATAAACTGATTTAAAAAAAGATTTAGTAATATTTGATTAGCTTATGTAATCATGTAATGTAAATAGTCTGTACCTTTACTGTTCCGTAGTAAATAGTCTGTACCTTTACTGTTCCGTAGTAAATAGTCTGTACCTTTACTGTTCCGTAGTAAATAGTCTGTATAGTCTGTACCTTTACTGTTCCGTAGTAAATAGTCTGTACCTTTACTGTTCCGTAGTAAATAGTCTGTACCTTTACTGTTCCGTAGTAAATAGTAGTAAATAGTCTGTACCTTTACTGTTCCGTAGTAAATAGTCTGTACCTTTACTGTTCCGTCTTTGGTGTATTGTAGCAATAGTGATGTTTTATCGAGTGCATGTATTTATATGTAATGACTATGTAAAGCGTAGTGAGTCTAGTCATAGGCTGGAGTACCCGCTATATAAAAATCCGTTATTATTATTATTATTATTGTTATTATTATTATTATTATTATTATTATTATTATTATTATTAATGTAATGTAGCTTATGTTTGTCTAAAGACAGGTAAAGCAGGCTGGCCTACTTTGGAAACTCTCTATAAATAATTGGGGTGTCGGATAGTGCAGTGGTTGGAGCACTCGCTACTGTGTCGAAAGTGAAACACCGTCCGGTGCGGTTAGCACTTGGATGGGTGACCGCTAAGGTGTGAAGCGACAAACAACAACGCCCCCAGTTGACTCAACTGTGATTGAGTACCTACTCTCTTGAGGGTGGGGAAGGTAAAGCAGCGAGGGAGAGAGTTGGGCATCACCCCTCATTACGCTGGCCCAAGATAAGTGTGATCTCCAACATCACGCTCCCCTACGGCCACAAGGCTATGGGACTACCTTTACCTTTACCTTTACCTATAAATAATTATCGTCAGTTTTAGCTAACGATAAAAGGCGTAGGTGTAAATGTGACTCGAAATCCTGCTTAGGCTGAAGTTGGCGTTTTTCAGAAATTCCTCTTTTAGAATAAAACCAAAACCTGTAAAAATAGCCCTTCACTGTCGTGTTGGGAGAAGCACTAACGCTGTCGCTGTGGGTTCGGTATTGTACTCTGTTTTTTTGGGTTTTTTAATCAGAAATTCTCCTTGAATTCCCTTTCTGGAGAATACGATTGGTAAAAACTGATAGTTAAAAATAGTTTCTTACTGCGATCCTGGTCATGCGCACTGCTGATTAAAAGGTTTGAACGAGGAAGGAAAATGCTTGTTGTTGTGCGTGTTTTTCTTGAGTCATGCAATCGGTCATGTAATCTTTACCAGTGGGCTTTGAATTATAGAATATAACGAATGCTGTGTTTTATTTTGTCAGCATGGCATGTTTGTGTGAATTGTGTAAACGATTGTATGTTTGCTGGCTTAGTACTGGGTCACCTGTAGTCGGCGAAAACGAAAAATTATGCCTATTCAGGTATAGTTGTTCACACACGTTATAGGCTCAGGTGACGCATAGTACCAACACCAGTATGCCGAAACAGAGGATTGAACCCGCTTCTAAGATTCACACCTGCTGTTACCGGACTAATATCTGTGCTGTGTCATAGACCTAATAACCCAAACTTCCAACCAGTTCTCGGTTTGAGTTTCTGTTTGACTTGACAGCGGAAGTGAGATCTGATTGGGAAATACCGATTGACATGGCACTAAAACTGTTCCTTCTTCCTGCGTTTGTAGCTGTCGCAATGCGTCAGGTTGTTTTGCTGACATAACTCGTATGATTGTGTGAATAAGGCAGAATTTTTCACGACGCTCATTCGATCGTGTGTGATTGTCTTTAGTCACAACAGTTGTTTCTTGTTGAAGACGATGTTCAGGAAAAGCTACCATTAGATACCTACTTAGAGCCAAACATTTAAAGACTGTTTTGCTGAGAGTAAGAAGTCAGCTGACCGGCTTTCTGTTAACTTAACAAGGACTAGTTGCCTTCAGTCATTGGACGCATGACTAATGCATGTTGGCGCGAGAGGTGATTTGCGTTTTGAACGACAGAACAGGTAAAAACGTGAAAGGAAAACCTTTTAATGCAATTTGCTTGTATTGTAGAAGTATTATTTCAAGCCATTGTACCTCATCATAACCCTTTTAATACCAGTCTTATTCTTCTTTCATATTAGCAATAATAATAATAATAATAATAATAATAATAATAATAATAATAATAATAATAATAATAATAATAATAATAATAGTTGTAGTAGTAGTTGTAGTAGTAGTAGTAGTAGTGGAGTGGCCTCGTGGCGCAATGGATTAGTCGCCGGTTTCCTAGCTGAAGGTCGCGGGTTCGTTTCCTGCAAGGGGCGAACGTATGACTTTAGGTACGAGACTATTGAGGTCACCGAGGGTTTTCTCCGGGCACTCCGGTTTCCTCCCTCCCTCCCTTCAATAATGGTACTGGACGCAGTCAATATAAAAATTTCAAAAATAAAAATTCGATTTTCTTTTCGTCTACCAATAGCGATCTCCCTGCCTTTACACCACCTGTTTGAGTGATGGATGTGTATTTGTTGTGTTTGTGAGAGTGGATGGAACAGGTGAGCGTGTATTTTGGTACAGATCGCCGCGCTTTGAGCCTGATTGATTTGGGGAAAGGCGCGTATATATAGCATCCAGTAGTAGTAGTAGTAGTAGTAGTAGTAGTAGGAGCTTTAGGATGAAACAAGCCGCGAACTTTTGTTAATCCTATCATTTGTCATGTTTACTTGAGTCTGATTTGCATAAATTTTCCATGTGATAAAAAAAAAATCATCATTGACATAGAATACATTAAATTTTGAAATCTCGTGCATCTGGTTTTTAAAATAATGAATGTTATGTGCTCTTTGCATTTCAATGCGTATCTGGAAATACTTTAAAACAGTCGGGAGAATCTGAACGAGCTAAACGTCGGTCGGTCTGTCTGTCGGTCCGTTGTACGCCATATTTCAAAAACCATTGAACGGATTTTGACCGAACTTTCTCTTTAGAATATTATCTCTCCTGTGCCATCATATTTGTCTTCCACAAAGGTCCAGGCCGCTGGAGTTATTTTTGTTGCAATACAAGTATTGCTCGAAATCTCAAAACGGCTAATGTGATTCCTGGTGGAGTTTTGTTTGGTCTACAGGTAGGCCTACTTCAAAAATCATGGGCCATTCTTCAGTAGCAGTCCGGTGGCAGTCCGTCGCTCCCAATTTCGCTTTTCCTCTTATCTCGAGAATAACTGAACCGAGATTTATAATGTTTACTTCGCGGATACTTTTACTAGGCCTACTGCTAAGCATGTTAGATCATTGGTATTTGTCCTTTCTCAAAGGTCAAAGGTCATTGTGCTTCACCATTAGCATTGTCCAAACATCTTTTGCGCTGTATCGAAACATCAGGTCAGTCGATTTTAATAAACGCTTTGCTTTAAAATAGTTTAGATCGTTGCATTTCATTCGCTCCATATTTCTTTTGTGGTTCGTTGGGATAAAGCAGAGTCACAGAACCGCTGAGAAAATTAACACTTTTGAAAATGTCTATTTTTCAGCTATGTGTTTGGGAGTCTGGAAATGCATTTGAGATGCTTGCCACCTCAAAAAAAAAAGTTGTAACGGAACTCCCACTTTAGGGATCTTTGGACGTTTTTCCCTCCTGGTTCGCTACTTAGTGAAACAACCTTATGAGGCGCCATTGGTAAATTAAATGGTTATGTTCATGATATCTATAGAACAGATATTTTACCTGTATAAAAGATATTGTATAATTACAGAATGAATTTAGATACATAAAATACATTTTTATAGCCATAGCACTTCCACAACACTATAAAGCAGCATCTTTTATACAGGAAAAATGTATGTTCTATAGAGATCATGAAATAATCTATACTTTTTATAACTATAAAGCAGCATCTTTTATACAGAAAAAATGTATGTTCTATAGAGATCATAAAATGTATGTTCTATAGATATCATGAAAATAATCATCTAATTTATAAATGACGCCTCATAAGGTTGTTTCGAAGTAGCGAAACAGGAGGGAAAACGTCCAAAGATCCCTAAAGTGTGTGGATTGTTACAATGAATATTGTATGATTTGTATAGGTCTACTTCCTTGATGGAAAAGGTAGTTTTAGTTTTAATTAGTAGGTGAGCTCAATTTGTGTGTGTGTGGGGAGGGAGAGAGAGAGAGAGAGAGAGAGAGAGAGAGAGAGAGAGAGAGAGAGAGAGAGAGAGAGAGAGAGAGAGAGAATTTCATTATCTTGGAGTTAAGCGCTGTTCAAGTGGACATTGGAAAGGCTTGGATGGATTTAATCAGATTCTGATTCCAATTATGATTATGGCACAGATTATGATTCTCAAATTGATTTTAATTACATGTATAATTCAAGATTCAGGGTCTCGATTTAATTGGTGCCTCATTAGTCATTAAGAGACATTTCCAGGAAACTTGATTTTGTTTTTATGGAAAGAGGGATGTACTCTGAATGTTGTGACTCCATACAACACGAGTTATTGGCGATCAGTTTATATATATATCCAATATATTTATACATATCCAACAAAATTAAATATCAATAACTTAAAATAAACATGAATAAATTTGTTAACGAGTAAATTAGTCCATCAGTTAGCGTTATCTAATTAATACGTTATTCGTAAATGAGTAAATTAGTCCAACAGTTAGCGTTATCTAATCAATGATTGATTGATTGATTTATTGTTGCTTTAGGTCCAGCGGACTCTTCCGAGCCAAATCAGGACCGGACAACCCCCGATCCGCATAAAAGATCTGCTGAAACAACCCCAGTGGGAAAATTGAATGCCCTCCACCGGCCAATCACTTTACAATAAAGACATCCCACGCGGGGGACGGCTGAGGGTTGACCTCAACTACGCGAACCCCCGGTTACAAAAACAAAATAGAATACAAACATCATTATAAATCATCAACAAAACACATACATATAAAATGCCTATAGTGCTAAATAGTACAATCATAGGAAGCCCTAGTGACCACCCGGCAGAAAGCGTCCAACACTCCCAAGCTGATCCAACAGACCTCATACACAAACAAGGAGTCTTGTCCAGGAAGAGTTTTCAAGAAAAAAGGTAGGTCATTGATCTAGCGAAGAAGAAGATAGTATAGCAGAGTGAAGGACAGAGCAGGAATGGGAAAGAGTAAATGAGGAAGACAGCGACAGTGGGAATTTAAAGCACTAAATTTCCATAAAGTGGGGATACTATTTATACTGAAAACCCCCGGCACTCCAACGGGGGTACTGTTGCCGCAGTGAATCTGTCTTGCCTATAAAGGAAAGACAGGTTTTCAACTGTGGCTTTCACTTTTCCCTTTATAGGTTTGAACAATCTACAGTGGCAAGATTGCTCATGACCCCAAGGGGTTATCTAATCAATAAGTCATTCGTAATCACGCGCGTGTACAACCAATGCTTACAGTCGATCACAGCACTCAGTACAATATTAAAATCCAGGAAGTAGTCCTAATTATTGTTGTCTCTCTTAAGAAGATGGAACTGTAGTTAGAGCAATTTCGTGGTTACCTACCTGTATTTAGAAATGACAACTATTACAACATGCTGCTAACATGATGTAGATGTGCATGGATGTGCGCAGATTCTTTAGGCCTTCATAGTCTGAAATACCCAAAGCATGCTTGATCTGACGATCGCACTCGATTAGCAGGAGGAGAGTATGTCATGTAAACTTATGTTTGTTAGTCAGCAGTTGAAGTATTGTAATTAAATATAGCAGACTACGCAATGGATCAAGTTTGAGGTCATAGTTAGATCTCGAAATAGGCCTAAATACTTTCTTGTCCGTTGCCACGCAGGGATGCAAAGTGAGCCTACACCGCCGCGGCCTTGACCTTGTACGGGGCAAATGTATTTTAGTCCAATTTCTTTCTCTCGCATTGGCCAAGTCATATCCCGTAACTCGAAGGTCGTTGGGGCACCCCAGATGATCGTCCTCAGCAACCCTCATGGCTTCGGTCAATGTCAAGCCAGTCCATTCTGGAATTTTGTCCTCCCATCTCTTTTTCTGTCTCCCTCTTCTTCTGCCTCCTTGCACCGTGCGTTGCAGGATGTTATTTGCAAGGCCTAATGTTCTGGTGACGTGGTCATACCATCGAAGTTTTCGTTTCTTCACTACTGTGAGCATGTCATCAAGTTGTCCAATGGCTTATGTGATGGTCTGTCGGTACTTCGTCGTTGGTGATGTGTTGGGTATAGGAAATGCCCAGAAGTCTTCTGTTGCACCTAATCTCCATGCTTTGTATTCTTGATGGGGATGACAAGGGAGCGCAGCAGCCTTACCTTGGAATGTAGACTGATGGTCCTGTCTTTCCCAATGGGCTTCAACCTTGTCAGGGCAGCAGTTTGTGCGCTCCTGGAGATGACTTCCTGTCGGGACCCATTGTCTGATGCAATGGCTCCTAAATATTTGAAGAGGGATTGGCCTTGGACTTTGATTTCCGTGTTGATTCCATTGGTGTTGTTGGTCATCATTTTGGTCTTCTCTGCACTTATTTCCATTCCATAGGCTCTGGAGATGGTGTCAAGTTGACGATACATATGCTTAGACTGTTTTGTTTTGCACAGTCCTTGGGTCTTACTGAGGAAGGTTTTGGTCTAATAAACCGAACATTTTAACGCATACTACCCAGGTGTTGTTGTTGGTTCTGTTATCACACACACACACACACACACACACACACACACACACACAACACACACACACACACACACACACACACACAAGATTTATACATGTTGTTGATGCTTAACAAGTAATTCATTGCATGTTTAGTTAGGTTTTAATGTATTTCAAAAGTTGTTTTTTCTGAATGATGTAAAGTGAGATACAGGGCTGCGAAGATCTTCCGGAAATTTCTTCTACAGAGTGGAACCAGAATATAAGGAGAGAGAGAGAGAGAGAGAGAGAGAGAGAGAGAGAGACGGGGTTTGGGTGGGAAAGGGTGGGTGAGTAAGACAGACAGACAAACTTAGAATTGGGGAGGAATAAAAAGACTTGTGTAGATGCAGACAAACATGATAATTATTTTTTTTTAATTTTTTTGTAACTTATTATTCACAATGGGTCCCGACAGGAAGTCCTCTCCAGGATCGCACAAACAACTGCTGCCCTGGCGAGGTTGAAGCCAATTTGGAAAGACAGGACCATCAGCCTACATTCCAAGGTAAGGCTGCTGCGCTCCTTTGTCATTTCCATTTTCCTATACGCTTGCGAAACATGGGCCCTCACAGCAGATCCACAACGAAGAATACAAAGCATGGAGATGAGGTGCTACAGAAGATTTCTGGGCATTTCCTATACCCAGCACATCACCAACGACGAACTCCGACATATCATCACACAAGCCGTTGGACAACACGATGACCTGCTCACAGTGGTGAAGAAACGGAAGCTCCGATGGTATGGCCACGTCACCAGATCATTGTTACGTTGAAACGCGAACGAAAGTATGTCTGAAACGCGCACGATAGATCTAATCGTTTCGTTTTACAAAGTATTCAATAATGGAGTTTATTTACCTTTGATTTGAGTTTGCATTGTTGTTAGGAGAGGCTTTGTATAACGTTGATAATTTGCGTTAGTCGATATTATTGGAGAATTCTCTGGATTTGCGTATTTACTGTCGATAGAATTTTCCCGATAAATGTCGAAGTTTGAGGGAACGTTCCTGGAATGTTTAGAAAGATGTATGACGTAAGTCAGTGATGACGATCTTTTATTTGATTTGCTGTAGTGCGTCATTCTAGTCTACCGTTCTAAATTGTTCGGGAAAAGAGAGAGGTTATATAATTATGTGCCGCACTGTTTTGAGAGGTTGTTGATAGTGAGTTGGAAAGTAAAAAGTTGAGAGTAAAAAGGCGATTGTATGCAGTTGTTGATGTGTGCTGAATAAAAGTGGAAAACTTCATCCGTCGACTCCAGACTTGTTGATGAGTGAGCAGGCTGCGTGGATAAACGAATCGGAGTTACACCTTATCAGGACTTCAGCATCGGGTCTGAATCAAATATTGATAAAGAAAAACACCATCATCAAACGGAGTGTAACATTTTGGGGGTCAAGCCGCGATTCACGCCATAGCCAAGGGTTCAACTGCTACAACAAGCGAGTCAACGTTACGAGAGGCAGTCATCGAGGGTAGCCGCCAACGAGTTGCGTCGGGAGGGGTCAACATACTGGGACTACATCCCCGATAGATTCGGGTTGACTGCAAGGGCGTGTAGTCGCTAAAGAGTTGCTTCGTGAGTGAACAACAGATCTGGACTACGTGGCTGCCGCAAGACTACGTCGAAGGACAGTCTCGGAGCTACATCGCCAGTATTAGAGAGAGCGACGAGCGGACGTCGCGTCTACTTCAGCACAGGAGCGTATACATCAACATCAGCGTGGTGCAGCGTCGCATACGACGAGGACAGCGGAGCCTGCGTCAGCGAAAGCGACTAGTGGCAAGCATCAGCGCTACTGCAGAAAGCATGCTGTTCTAGAACAGTCTAGAAAGGTACAGCACAGTCAAGAACTTTCCAGAAAAGAACTTTCCTGAATAGAACTTTCCAGAAAAGCATCAGGATGGCTGACTTCTGGCAGAAAGGCATGCACGCATGTATGTATATATGACTACCATCAACTGTATCATCATTTTCTGGTAGTTCCCCATTGCCATTGCTTCTTCCTCTACTTCTACCGCTGGTATAGTTCTACGCTTTTACGTGCCGTGGCCGTACCACCGTGCCGTGTGTGCATCCGCTCTGGAACCTCTGCCTTTGCAGCTGGAGGTGTGGATGTTGTCGGGTCTCTTCGCCACCACCGCCACGTTTTTCTCCACGATTGTGGGCGCCGCCGTTGGGAGCTTCCATTCGCCACAGGAACTACACGCACCACACCCACGCACACACAGATTTGCACGACACGCACCTAAAAACATACTTCATTTATTTAGTGTAAATTACTTTATCATTTCTTGTGAATAACTGCTTTAGCTCCTACTGAGCTCTGAATAACTGACAGTTTCTAAACAGTGCTTCTGAACTGTAAGCTAGCTTTGGTGATACGTTTGAATTTCTAAGATTTGCAGTTCTGGTTATTTAGTTGAGAATTGTATTGATTTTGAATTTGATTGTTTATTGCTATTTGTTGCACATTGTTGTGGGATATCTGTTGGTGTATAGTTCTGTTGTTTTTTTCAGTTAGACACGGGAGGTAACTGTTGGTAAATACTGGTTTGGGGGTCTTGATAGGGGTGGAGGGTGGTTTAGCATCCCATTGTCCTGTGTATGCGTTTTTATTGTTGAATAAAAGAGTGTGATTGTTAATCTGGCATTTTGTGTTAGTTTTTTTGTTTGAGTTTTTATCCCTTTCACTCGTTATTTGAGCTGACGTCGCGGAACCCGCTCGGGTGACGTGACAATGTGTAATGTTTTATGACTTATTTAGCGTTGGCCTGCTGGTTTCTCTGATGAGAATAGGACACCACCCCCCACCCCCCCACCCACACTCCCTCAAAAAAAAAAGAAAGTCTGTTTTCAGTATCCCGACCGACCCTAATTTTATTGGACCGACCCTAACCTTGTTTTTTGGGATCGTCTTGAAACAAATTTCAAAAAAGCCCCCCAAAATTGCATCCAAGGTGGAAAAGGTTTTTAAAAAAATTTAAGAAGCGAGAAGCCGACCTACCAACCCTATTTTATCCTAAACGGACTTTTTGGGAGGGTCTAAATAAATCAGCTCTTACTGGGAATGTGCTAGCTTATGCTCATTACAGCTTCCTTGCTGTATTTTGATCAAGGAATTGCGTCTGCCCTCTGACCTAGTCTCATTTACATGCAACTGATCCAGTGCCGATAAAACCAACCCAAGCGAACGCGCGCGCGCGCGCGCACACACACACACACACTTACATCGAAACACATACACACGTACGCACAACTCACACACACTCACATATAACTCGTTCCCTCACTAAAGAGAACACACATAGACCTATGTTCTCTTTAGAGGGTGGCTGATTGCAATGTGTAACGTGTTTTGACTGCTGATAATTCCATAATTATATAGGAATTGATTTATTTCAAGTGAAGCTTTTATTATGAGTTGGCATTACCATTTTGTTCTTGATATTCATAATCTGATGTTGCGGGAAATGTCAGTGTTTGTGCGTGTGTGTGTGTGTGTGTGTGTGTGCGTGTGTGTGTGATTGTGTTTTATTTGGGCGTGTGTGAGATTCTGTTTTAATTGTGTGCATGTGATTCTGTTCCATATTTGCGTCTGATTCTGTTTTATAATTTGTGATGATGATGATGATGATGATGATGATGATGATGATGATGATGATGATGATGATGATGATGATGATGATGATGATGATATAAACAGTATTTTCAGAAAGTCACTCCATTGAAGACTTGTGAATTGATAAAAAAAAAGTGCATGTCACAAGTCGATGTTCAGTTTGGAATACTGTATCTTTTGTCAGGCGCAATGATGAACTCGAGACTGTGTGCTAGCTCCTACTAGTTAACCCTGCAACTCGGTCATGGCCTGCGCGCCGTCCAGATCAACCACGAAACACCGCAAAAGCGAACCTCTGATTGTTGGGGGTCCCAAACCCTTAGCCAGTGACCATCTTCTTTTGCTGGAAAAGCCATTGCAGGTCAGTTCGCTGGAATAATAAACACTTTTGTATTGTTGTCGTGTTACTGTTGTTGTTGTTGTTGTTTGTGGTGGTAGACCTAATAGTTTTAGTTTTTATTTGTTTTGTTGTGCTGATGATGATGGTGGTGGCAGTGTTAGTATTTGCATCGGTTATGTTTGATGGTGGTGTTATTGCGTTGTTGTGATCGTTGTCGTCGCCTTCGTTATTGTTGCTGTTATTGTTGTTGATATGCTTTCGTCGTTGTCAAATGTCCATGCGAGCTTACCTTCGTCGCAAGCTTTAAACTGACCTTAATGTGCTTCCGCTGAACGGATTTTCTCGAATTTTGACCTCTGCTGGTGATGTAGGCGGTCTACAATTTCAAAAGGCATCATTTATTTTCTTTAAGGAACTGGAAAAACGACTGACGGCTGAGAAGCAAAAGAAGAGAGGACGACAGTCAGGATACGAGGTGTTTGCAGGCTGGTGTGTATGGGTAGCCGACCAGTTGTACCCTAAAATCGGAGAAATCGCCTACGCCGTCCCTTACGTCTGTCCCGGACATCACGACGTTGCATCATGGCAGGTGGTGTATTTGTTGTGGTTTTTTGTTTGGTAAAAATAATGTCGCGTCCATTGTATTTTGTGTGCATAGAATTCTATACTCCGCATGCTGTGGTAAAATCAATGTTGAGTCTTTTAGCAACATTCTTTTCATGGAGATTTATTTTCATTGCACGTACAATTTGGGTTAGGTAATGTATCAGTTACTTTCTTGTGTAAAGTAATGTCGCGTCATATTGCTTTTTAAATTTATTTTATTTTTATTTTTTTTTTATTTTGGCATGGGATTTTCTACGCCACATGTGGTGGTGAAAATGACGAACAAAGTCTTTAGCGAAATTCTTTACATAAAATACATTTTGGTCACGGTAAACTCAATATTTCGCGCCAAGCAAAAGCTGTAGGAAACATTATTTTGTTTCTCATGCGACATGTCCCATAACCGATGCCTTCATTAAAACTTGTAGTTTAAAAGAGAGCTGACGCGGTTGTTGCGTGTCAAAAGTCGGTCACTCTGGTGTCTTTTCTGTTACAAGGTCCGCTCTTTCATACCTTGCCGATGATGCCCAGAGCTACACCCCCTCTCGCAACTTGCGCTCTTTCATCCGACACACTCCTCAGGATTCCCCCGCCGTACACTGTCATATGTTGGTTCTAGATCTTTTACTGTCTTTGGACCAACTGCCTGGAATTCCTTACCACTTTCTCTCCGCATCAAACCGAATAATCAACACCTTCAAAGCAAACTGCAAAGCTCATTTCTTCTCTAAAGTCTTCTCCTGATCTGTTCTGTCTTCAAACTGCGTCTCCCATATTGCCCCATCCTTTTTGTGCCTTAATGTGGGTATGTGTGCCTTGTGTGTGTGTGTGTGTGTGTGTTGTGTGTCCTTGGCAAGCACCGACCAAAGAAGAAGCCTTGGATCACACCTGAACTTTTGGATCTGTGTGATAAACGAAGAGAGATGAAAAAGAAAAAGAACGCCTCACAGGGAGCTGATATCTACCGAAAAATCAACAATGAAATCCGAAAAGACATGCGCACAGCAAAGGAGAACTGTATTGAAGATCAATGCCAGGAAATAGAGAACAGTCTGAACAAGAACAACAGCAAAAAGGCCTACCAGACTGTGAAGCGGCTGACAAGTGTTAAACAGTCCAAAGTCTCCACGATCCAAAGCAAGTCTAGCATATGCCTTACAGAAGAACAAGAAGTCTTGGACAGATGGACAGAGTACTGCTCTGACCTTTACAACCATACACCAAATGGAGACCCATCAGTTCTAGCATGACCCGAGAACTGAGAAGAAGAAGAAATCCTCCCAATTCTCCGGGAAGAAGTTGAGGCAGCAGTGCAATTGCTGAAGAAATGGAAGTCAGCGGGAGTGGACAACATACCCGCTGAACTGCTTCAAGCAGGAGGAGAAGCGATGATTGACACACTCACCATTATCTGTAACAAGATCTGGCAGAGTGGGGAGTGGCCTACACCATGGACCCAGTCGCTTGTCATCACTCTTCCCAAAAAAGGTAACCTTAAGGAGTGTGAAAATTACCGCACCATCAGCCTCATCAGCCATCCCAGCAAGGTCCTCGTGAAAATAATACTCAACAGGTTGAAACCCCAAGCTGAACAAATCATAGCTGAAGAACAAGCAGGATTCAGGGCAGGGCGAAGTATCACTGAACAGATTTTCAACCTCAGAATAATCTGTGAAAAATACCTACAACACCAACAACATCTATATCATGTGTTCATAGACTTCAAGAAGGCGTTTGACCGAGTCTGGCATGCAGCTCTATGGGCAACAATGAAAGTGTGCAACATCAGCCCTAAAATTATTGAAGTCATCAAAAGCCTGTATGACAAGGCTACCAGTGCAGTCCTCCATAACAGCGTCATAGGGAACTGGCTCAGAACAACAATAGGTGTGCGTCAAGGATGCCTACTCTCTCCAACACTCTTCAACATCTTCCTAGGGCGCATCATGTCAGATGCTCTTGCAGATCACGAAGGCACATTCAGCATAGGGGGTAGAGTTATCTCCAATCTTCGTTTTGCGGATGACATTGATGGATTGGCTGGAGAGGAACAAAAACTTGAACAACTGGTACAAGGGCTTGACACCACCTCCAGAGCTTATGGAATGGAAATATGTGCAGAGAAGACCAAAATGATGACCAACAACACCAATTTCATCAACACGGACATCAAAGTCCAAGGCCAATCCCTCAACACAGTGCATAGCTTCAAATATTTAGGAGCCATTGTATTAGACAATGGGTCCCGACAGGAAGTCCTCTCCAGGATCGCACAAACAACTGCTGCCCTGACAAGGTTGAAGCCCATTTGGAAAGACAGGGTCATCAGTCTACATTCCAAAGTAAGACTGCTGCGCTCCCTTGTCATCTCCATCTTCCTATATGCTTGTGAAGCATGGACCCTCACAGGAGATCTACAACGAAGAATACAAAGCATGTTGATGAGGTGCTACAGAAGACTTCTGGGCATTTCCTATACCCAACACATCACCAACGACGAAGTCCGACAGACAAGCACAAGCCATTGGACAACACGATGACCTGCTCACAGTGCTGAAGAAACGGAAACTCAGAGGGGCCGGGTAGCTCAGTTGGTAAGAGCGTCTTGCTAGTAACCGAAAGGTCGCTGGTTCGAATCCCGGATTGGTCAACGTGTGATCATATTATTTTCCCCTTTACCAACAACTGGCCCGCTGGTGTCAGTATAAATCGGTCCAGTAGTCACCTATATGCGAAAGTGTCGTGTGACTATAATCTACAAACAACGGAAACTCCGATGGTATGGCCACGTCACCAGATCGTCAGGCCTTGCAATGACCATTCTGCAAGGCACAGTGCAAGGAGGTAGAAGAAGGGGAAGACCGAAAAAGAGGTGGGAGGACAACATTCGAGAATGGACTGGTTTGACACTGAGCGAAGCCATCAGGGTTGCTGAGGACAGAGAAAGATGGAGTATGCTGGTTAAACGATCATCTGCCCCGACCTCCGGGTTATGGGACGGGATAGGATAGGATAGGATAGGAAACATTATTTAAATTTGCATTCTCGTAAACTATTCTTTTTGGTACATATTCAACCATTTATTGATTATTCTTTAACTATTTGGGATTCTAGCAATGCCATGAAATCTTTATTTAGGATTCATAAACGTGCAATTAAAATGGTTATTCTTAAAAAAAAACTCTCTCTGAATTATTACAAACGTATCAACATACTACTTCTTGCCAACAGATAAAGGAATTTTCATGCACAAGATCCTTTCTGGTAAAGCACCAGTCTATCTTTCTTCCCTTTTTTAATAGGAAAACTGCCAGATTTTCTACAAAACTAAATAATTATTTCATATCCAAACATTGATCTTGTTCAAAAATAATCTGTCGTATTCAGGTTTCAACTTTATGGAATAACTTTCCAGAAGTTCTCGGCAGTCCAGTCACTAAATACACATCTTTTAGAAACCGTCTTTTACAGCACATTAAAATTAGTTAATCACCTACTTAGCAAGAGTTCTAACTTCTACATTCATAACTTTCATTAGATCGTTTTACATAAGTTGTGTGTTGGTGTGCGTGTGTGCGTGTGCGCGCAGATCTTGATTACATTGTTACATTATGATGTTATTGTTATGAAGTTATTTTGTTATACTAATTGTTATTGTTACAAGCCCCGAGGGCAAGATGTAAAAAAGCACACCCAGTGCTTATTCTTTTACCCTTGTTAAATAAAAGTGTTATCTTAGCTTATCTTATATCTCTTTTTTTAACGTTCGAAAGGTTGGGGAGGGGGTGGGGGAAGTTGAGGAGTGGCCAAGAGATACGTTTGTCTCCCCCACCCTAGGTACAGGGAGGACAGGTGGGAGGGGTAGAAAGGTGGCGGCTCCTCTACCTGCAAATTCTGCTAACTAATGCATTATATAGGTAAATAAATCATTATTCAGAAACATTTATAATAATACGTTTTTTCACACAATCTACTAAATAGTCTAATGCTTTAAATAGGTAAATAAATCATTATTCAGAAACATTTAAAATATTACGTTATTTCACACAGTCTACTATATAGGATAATGCATCATATAGGTAAGTAATTCCCTACTACTTAGCAACAATGCCTTATTGACCTATATCATTATTTATTTACTTAAACGATGTATTGTTTAGGTAAATAATGTTATTTACGGAGAAAATATATTATTTAGGGAAATCTTACATTGATTGTAAACAAATGATTATTTAGAAAATATGCTTCTATATAAAGAGTATTTAGTTGAAAGTGTAAAAAAAAAAAACACCGAAAAAAGTCGCAAATAAATATTTTTGACAAAAAGAATTCCATATGCACGCAGAATCCGGCGCAAAGCGATAAGTGCTCCAAGAAGACGCACAACTTGAAGGCAACACTGGAAGAGTCCCAAGACCGTTTCGTGGTTTGTACAACTCCAGAGAGCATGCAGAGGGGCAACGAGGCCCAAAGAACCGTGGAACGATGCTTCAAGGTAAATAAGGTTGCTTCAAACTCTGTGCCCTCTTTTGTATGGCAAGGCAACTCGCTGAATAAAGTTGCATGTAAAACGTAGAAGTAGTAGTAGTAGTAGTAGTAGTAGTAGTAGTAATCATCTCATGCGCTATCCCGCAGCTTTTTGAGTCTCCTATGATATGTGATCGTTTCAGCCATCGGATTTAATTATTTTGTCTGGATTTCGGGCAGACAGTTGTGTTAAAAGAATCTGCATCTTTTGGTGTATTTTGTAAATAATTATGGAAAAGATTTTTGGAATTATACATTTGTGAAGGTTTTCTACGGACTACGGACTGTAAAGATCCTGACGCTCATGTCCTAGAGGGGTGAGTGCCGGCTACACAATTGCACGCAGTATCCGCTAGGTCCCTTCTCCCCATTCCCGGTCGACTAGGGTTGTGCTCAGTCGTCTGGGCGTTAGACTGTGCGCCCAAAGATAGCAGGTGGGCGCCTCCGTCGGCTTGAGTTAGATTCTATATCGGCCAGCGCCTTGAGCAGCTCTTGAGCCATACAAGGGCTATGTAAAAGTTATTAAATAATAATAATAATAATAATAATAATAATAATAATAATAATAATAATAATAATAATAATAATAATAATAATAATAAATATAGCTCATGAGCTTGGACAGCATTACATGAGAACATTGATTTTCATCGATCTGGCTCTGACAAACTTGAATTGTGAACAGACACTGAATGCGCGGCTGCAAATGGAACACCAGAGCACCATGTTTATTATCTCCAACTTCAGTAACGACAACCTGCTAACCTGGGTTCGCTCCCCTGAGAAAGCAAGAAACCATTTTGTACCATGTCCATTTTTTAATGTAAGTCTTATTAGTTCTTATGCTATTATTTTGCTTTTCGCCTTTTTTTTTTTTTTTTTGTATAAAATAAAGATGGGTGTTTGTTGATTTGTGAGATCGTGGTGAGGCTGTGTGTTTTGAAGAGTATGCGCAATTCGTGAGCGTGTGTGTTGGTACAGATCGCCGCGCTTTGAGGTCTATTTAGGACTCGCGCTGAAGTACAGCATCCATCCCTGCTTCTTGTAGTATCGTTTGACACAGTCGACCACCACATTCTCTTCAACACTCTTCAACACTACTTTGGAATCTCTGGCTCAGTCCTGGCTTGGTTCCACTCATATCTTTCTGACAGATCACAAGCAGTCACTGTCGATGGCTGTTTCTCCAGCATAGCAGACGTGGTGTGCGGAGTGCCTCATGGTTCCGTTTTAGGGCCGGTGTTATTCACTCTGTACACCAAGCCACTGCTTCTCTTGCTCGGAAAGCAAGCTGTTGAGAGTCAGTCATTTGCAGATGACACACAACTTTATAAATCCACTGCCCCCTCTCTCATTAATTCCACTGTTCAGACTTTCGAGAAATGCATCACAGACATTAAGTCATGGATGACACTCAACAAGCTTAAGCTTAATGACGATAAAACCGAAGCCCTCCTCATTCACAAGCACAACACCTCCTCCTCACTCTCGCCTCTCCCAATATCGCTCACAGTAGGGGCAACAAACATTCAGTTCTCATCCTCAGCAAGAAATCTCGGCTACATTCTCTCCGACGACCTGTCCCTCAACAACCACATCTCCAACGTCTGTCGCTCTGCATACACGGCCATACGCCAAATCAGCTCCTTTCGCCACTATCTTACAGTCACTGCCACCAAAACCCTAGTCTGCGCTCTCGTCCTTTCTCGTCTTGACTATTGCAACTCTCTCCTCGCTGGCTCCCCAAAACACATCATTGACAAACTACAAAAGGTTCAGAACTCAGCAGCTAGACTAGGATTCCGAGCAACGAAACGCGATCACATCACACCTCTACTACATTCCCTTCACTGGCTTCCTGTGCAAGCACGCATAGAGTACAAACTCATCCTGGCATCTAGAAATCATAGTAAATATTCTTTATTTATAATAATTTGTTTTACGTTTTTAAAACTAAAATCTACTTTAACATGATTCTGCTGTCAGCGTTTGGGGACTCGTAGTCACGTTTCACTACCTTTGTGTGTGGTTTGCGTGTGTCAGTATTCAGCGAGAAATAAGCCATTTACTGCTAAAGCACACGACCTTTTGGACGCTTGGACACGACGTTTACATTCAAATTTCAAAAATATAAGACACATAAACTCACATATATATATATATATATATATATATATATATATATATATATATATATATATATATATATATATATATATATATATATATATATATATATATATATATATATATATATATATATATATATATATATATATATATATATATATATATATATACTAGCGTGTATTCATGTAAAACTGGGTTTTCGACAAAATGTAGTCAAAGTGGATTTTTTCTGTGAACGGAAAGAGCGCAAAAATCATCTACAAATGTAAGAATTAGATCATCCATCAAAACGTTGACCTATTTTTCCAACCCTAACTCTAAACCTTTTACTTCAAATTTGACCAGAAAACAGCCCGTTCCGGATAGAACACTCACATGTACTTAAAGCACTCCCGTGCACTACGAGAAGCACTCACATGCACTACAAGAGCACTCCCACGTATTTTGAAAAAGTGGGATTCTGGAAAAAGTGGGGCACTAGCTAAAAGCACCCCATTTCTCCATGAATACACACACACACACATTTACATTAAAATATAAGTAAATAAGCCATTAATTGTTATTTGTTATCGTCAGTTATTCATTACATAACATTTGTTGCTATTTTGATATCGATCTCAGACTCACTTCAAACTACATTGTTTGTGGAAGGTGCTAGGTGATGTCGAGTTTTTCATCAATGCCAGAGAAATAGGCGAGCAATGTAAAGGGAGGGGCGAACTGGATCTCATGGTCTTACATCCAACCAAAGGCATACTACTGATTCAGGTAATTACATTTTTGCTGCCGTGTGTACTGTGAGGGTGTCACGTGGGGTTTATGGGTTGCTGGGCTCTGCACAATGGAATGCTGTAACCCTCACGCTTTATTCTATGGGAACTGCTAGTTAGTCACCCGGTGAATTACTTTAATACATTTATTTATTTAGCTCGGTCTGTGTTACGGCTGGGATACAGAGATAGATAGAAAAATGGTAAAAGATCACTGTCACACTAGCTTTCACACAGCTATGAATCATATGTAGTCCAGCCACTTGATAACAGTTAAAATCACACATTTATTTCTTCTACTCTATACAAGATTTTCGATGTACTAATCTACCTTAAAAAGTCATACGTCAATGCAAATGATTCGATCGCTGATAGTCTAGGCAGCTGTTATTTCCTCATTGGGCACTGGCTACTAGCGTTCTTGAAGATTGGACTACTGTGGTCCTCTTTACTATAGTTTGTGAAGAGTGGACTACTGTGGTCCTTTTGCTATCAGTTTTAGTGCACTTTTTCCTAGGCACTTAACTGTTGTGTAGCGGGTTTGAAGCCCTTCGTTGAGGTAGCTTCTGGTACACGCTGGGTCGTCGTGTAGTTTGGTCCCTTGACAAGCTGTGTTGTCTTGAGGGTTGCTCTTTCAGTCTTGTGCTGTAGAGGCTAAACAGCCAACTCGTCCTTTCTGTTGAGCTGGGCGCACGGTATATCTCGCCTGCTCGTCTGTAATCATAAGAGACGAAATTCTGCACAACCCTGAACAATAGGTCTGTGCAGAGCGTCTCACTGAAAGCCAAAGTAGCCCTCAGTGATAGCTCCACATCTCTATACATAAGCGACAAACATTCTGCTACGTCCGTGGTCCACTGGAATCTCAACTCTAATTTCCTATACATACATAAATATAAATCGTGGCTAACTATACACATAAAGAATTAATAATATTATAAACATTCACTGGTACAGCCACTGGTCTGCAAACATACATATAAGTTAAACAACAGTGGTTCCGTCAGGTATACAACATGGCGTCCAAACCGGTCGTGCTTAACACGTGTTCGGCTTCTCCATGTGGCAGTGATGCACAAGTTGCCCGGACCCCGGACATTGACCGCTTGATTTTTTAAATGTCCGATTGTGAAACCTCAAGACGGACACCTTGTCCGATTAAAACGATGGCGAGTCGGACACGTGTCCGATAGTTTTCGCGTATTTTGCATAGATGGCGAAATGTTTATGCCTCGCTAGACGAAAAACCAAACGTCGTCTGCATGCTGAAACGTATACATGCCTTATCTCCCTTGTCATCGCCTGCGTGGGATTGCTATTTTTATCCCGAGTCACAAAGCAACACAGCCAACCAGCGCCCTTGAAACATATACAGCTTTGTTTTAGTCAATCGGTGCTCGCGACTTGAGTTTACGTTGGATCTGTGTTGGCGTTGTACTTGTACTTTTGGTAAGCCAAACATTCGATCGAAATTATCGGAAATGCCTGCGAAAAAAAGACTGAAGGCGGATAAAAAAACAAATCTCAATCATCGTCTTATTTGCGGGTAATTCAGCTCCCAGCACATTAAATGAAGCAGAGCCTACACGATCTGTGGAGGATTCTTCCGATGCCGATGGTCGCGAGGCCGAGAAACCGTCAACTTCGAGTCAGCCTACTAGTACTCGTGTTGATCGCGTTTTTCAGAAGGCGTACATTTGACGATGAAAAAAATGCCATGTTCTGTACGGTATTTAAAAGTTCTGGTGTGGCGAAAAACTCGTTTACTCGCGGCTGCTTTAACTTTTAAAAAAAAAAAAGTGCATTGGAAGATCATTTGACTACAGCTAGTCACAAACTAGCAATCCAAGTGCCCCAAGAGCAACAAAATGAAAAGGCTTGTGAGGATCTAATGTTGACAAATCAGGAGGAGGCAATGATCACCACAGCATGAGCTGTAAACTGGCTAATAAAAGAAAATCTGCCTCTCATGAAATTTGGCTCTGTTATGCAGCTTTTGAAAGACAGTAACGCAGAAAGCAAGAGAAAACGCTACATTTTAAAGAATTGAACTTTCACTGTTTCGAAGTGCCTCTTTACTGTTCAGTATTACCAAATAAACAACAAGACTTTTTGGCAACAATGCCAGTGTCCTATTACTTTTTTGTTCAGGACATCATGTCCTATTGTTTTTTTGTGTTCAGGACATCATGTCCTATTAGGGTCCCAAAACATGTGCATCACTGATGTGGTAAGGCAAATTCGGATTTACAGTTCAAATCTATGCATAGCAAATTCCACAAACATACTTTCAACAATAATATAAATATATCACGATGAAACAGAAGTATGTTCATTTACCTGTTTGACAAAGTCAGACCCGTGGCTACTTGATTGAATTCTAAAATTCACAAGTCCTGCTTCCTGGTCTATGAGTGGAGAGATACTACTGCTAACTGTGTAGCTGGTTACTGCTCCGCGTTTCGAACTCGACTCCCGTTCTATCTCTCTATTTGAATCAGCCAGACCTGGTTGAATCCATTATAAACTGTGTTCCCATTGGTTGGTAATCGACTCGCCTAACGTAGCTACGATGATGTCATTGCCTGCGCTCATTAAGCTACCACTGTGTGTAACCGGCAGTATATCATTGCTACGCTTGATTACTTCCATCGTCTGCTGCAGCCTAACATTAACATTCTAAGATTACATTGACTAAACAAGGCTAAATAGTAAAGGAAGCAGGGTAAACTGGTCGGTCTGTGACAGAGGGAGACCCTTGTTACATTATTTACTATAATGTATTACGCGCGATTGCATCAAGTACATACTAAAGCGTGTTACGACTGAGACGCATACGTTAGTTACGAACACTTAGTTTTGCAAATTGTGGAATAGTAGCGTGTATTTACCTTTGATTTGATTCTGCGCTAGAGAAAGCTTTGTATAATGTTGATAGTTTTCGTCGGTCGATATTGTTGTACTAGCGTTGAGGATTTTTTTGGAACTTCTTGTTCATTATCGATCAAATGTTCGAGATAGATCTCGCAATAGCTAGTCAAACCTGCTAAACTGTGGAATGTTCTATGACGTGAGACCGTGCGTTGTTCCCATTTGTTTCCCTCTTCTTCTGCCTCCTTGCACCATGCCATGCAGGCTGGTCTTTGTAAGACATGATTCTTTTGGTGATGTGGCCATACCATCGGAGTTTCCGTTTCCTCACCACTGTATACCTGTCATCGTGTTGTCCAATGGCTTGTGTGATGGTCTGTCGGACTTCGTCGTTGGTGATGTGCTGGGTATAAGATTAGAAATGCCCACAAGTCTTCTGTAGCGCCTCATCCCCATGCTTTGTATTCTTCGTTGTAGGTCCGCTGTGAGGGTCCATGTTTCGCAAGCGTATAGGAAGATAGAGATGACAAGGGAGCGCAGCAGCCTTACCTTGGAGTGTAGACTGATGGTCCTGTCTTTCCAAATGGGCTTCAGCCTTGTCAGGGCAGCAGTTGTGTGTGCGACCCTGGAGAGGACTTCCTGTCGAGACCCATTGTCTAATAGGCCTACAATGGCTCCTGAATATATGAAGTTATGTACCGTATTGAGGGATTGGTCTTGGACTTTGATGTACATGTTGATGCCATTGGTGTTGTTGGTGCATAGTACTGAGGAGTAAACCTTCTTTTGTAAGTTTTACATCTAGGTTTGTAAAACAAGGGGATCACAACCGAAGGTAACTTTGGATATGTGCCTTCATTAAGCCTATCGTTGTTGGCCAGTGTCTCGTATTGAGCTTTCCACTCTGACATTATTACGCGTTTTAATTTTGCTGTTGCTTCGCTAACAGTGAGTCCTATATCGTTTGGTACATAAGGGAGTTAAGCGCCTAGCGTCTGCCGCATCATTTCCTGGAATTCCAGAGTGGCTCAGTAGAATATGGACTGTACTTCCCCTATAGCTCAGTTGATATATTAGTAGTGGATTTCTACAACAATGTTTTTCATGTATTTAGAGGGGTTTGGAGTGCTTGCAAGGCGGATTTGGAAGCCGTTAAGATAACGACGTCGGAGACATGATCAACCAAACCGTCAACATAGCGAAAAGTCCAGCACAAAAGATAAAGATACCGTCGTTTAGTCTGGAGTGTTTTGTGATTTTAATGTCAGGAATGTGGAAAGCTCAACCTACACTTTCGTTTTCTGTTTTCGAACTTGTGGAAGTACAATTCTTTGTTGAATTGAACCCCACAGTCTTCGAGTAATCCTTCCTGGTTTGAAAGAAACTTAACCACTCGCTTGGTAAATTAATGTTTGGTTGGTTGGTTAACGGGTTGATTAATTAAATTTTGGTCCAAAATGTCGGGCTACCCATTCTCGTCCAACCCATTTGACTAAGAAATGCTCGTAGAAGTGAGAGCCGTATAATAAATCTTGATTCTTGACAAACAAAAGGTCCATTCCCGGTGTTTTGTTCTGCCAGCCAATCAACGTGCATAATAATTGTCCTTCTGTATGGAGATGCTTTTCGGCTCTTTATTATTATGTGTTCAGTCTGCTGTTTTCTTCTCAAAATTAGTAGTAGTAGTAATAGTCGTAATAATAGTAGTAGTAGTAGTAGTAGTAGTAGTAGTAGTAGTAGTAGTAGTAGTAGTAGTTGTTGTTGTTGTTGTAGTAGTAGTAGTAGTAGTAGTAGTAGTAGTAGTAGTAGTAGTAGTAGTAGTAGTAGTAGTAGTAGTAGTAGTAGTAGTATTTCAAGCTGTTGAATTTCAGTTACTTGAAACTGTTCCTCTTTCTCATTTTATTAATTGTTTGAAGGGAATGGACACCCACCACTGGCAATTATAGTCAAACGGAGATAACCGTATCCATGGAAGACGGGGTAGAGGGACCTTAATCACCCATGAACCACCAGAGTAATGGTACTGCTCAGACGGACAGTTTGGTTTTGCTTATCGCGGGGTGCCAACTTAGTTCATCGGTATGCCAGGTGAACGCTTTACCATTGAGCTACGGCGTTGGGTGCGACTAGTGTGTTTATTTCTAGGTGAAAGCAGTAGGGACGGAAGCTAAGCTGGACCCAGACGAATCAGCAGACGAGGCCGGGGTCCGGAAAACACAGACTTTGCCTGTGACAACAATTGTGGGGAAACTGCAGGAGGCTGACAAACAGCTAACGAGAGATGCGGCCACGCTTAAAACAGTGATGAGACGCTCCAAACACACCTTGAGGAATCGCGTCACAAAGGTATTGATTGAATTATCGATTGATTGGTTGATCTATCACTCCAGGCGGGCGTTAGACTTCCATTGAACCACTCTGCTCTTTCAAAGGTCTCCTAATATCACTCATTCATTTTATCGTCACAGACTCTTTTCAAATTAATAATAATAATAATAATAATAATAATAATAATAATAATAATAATAATACTGGATGCTATATACGCGCTTTTCCCCAAATCCCCAAAGCGCGGCGATCTGTACCACCATACAAGCTCACCTGTCTCATCCACCCTCACACACAAAACAAATACACATCCATCACTCAAAAGAGAAAACCCTCGGTGACCTCAATAGTCTCGCACCTAAGTCACATACGTTCGCCCCTTGCGGTAATCGAACCCGCGACCTTCGGCATAGGAAACCGGCGACTAATCCACTGCGCCACGAGGCCACCCCAGTGAGTGTATCCCCACCAGGAAACACAACTAAGATTAAGTCAAATAAAATTGTTTTAAAATGTTCTTTCTAAAAATCACTATATTTATTTATGTGCTTATTAATAGCATCAAGGTTGATTCTTGCAGCGGAAAACGCGTGTAATAGGCGCCGCTTTTTGTTTACATAACGAGGAAGAGATGCCTTACAATTCAAACCTTAGCGGTCGTTTTGATCAAAGATGTGCCATTGTTTTGTCTTTTTAATGTGACAACAATGCAATCTCCCAAGTACATTGTTTGTCACAAAACACAACCCAACATCCTTGCTACCCTGACCTTCTTTTCAGGCCAGTAATGTTGTGAAGGTTTGATCTGTGAGCACACGCCGTCCCTTGCTTTGGAAAGTCGCCACACTGCTTCTTTCTTATGTGAGGCTCTTACTAAGTTGAACAATAGACCGCCGACAAAATATTAGCGTTACTTTCATCAGAGAAAGTAACTGACCAGCTGAAGAACTGAGTTGTTCGTTTTGTTGTTGTTGTTGTTGTTGATTGTTTGCATTTACAACTCAACGGGTACCAATTCCCCACAACGAATGTTGTGTGTATTTGTTTCAGGTTATCGCCGTCCCAAGCTTGACGGTCAAGGATATAGAGGACGGAAAGTTCAAGGACAAAGTTGGCAAGGTCAATTCATCATCATCATCATCATCATCATCATCATCATCATCATCATCATCATCATCATCATCATCGTCATCATCACCATCACCATCATCATCATCACCATTATCATCATCTTATTATTATTATTAGCCTATGATGATGATGATGATGATGATGATGATGATGATGATGATGATGATGATTAATTTTATTATTATTATTATTATTATTATTATTATTATTATTATTATTATTATTATTATTATTATTCAGGGTGTAGTCTTCTTGTGCAAAGACCACCTTGTGCAGAACAGCTCATGCGGTAGGCCAGAGTCGGAGTTGAACTTGGACAACATTCGAACGTGGTGGGATAAGCTGGAGACCCTCAAGCCACCTCTGCCGCTAAAAGCAGTCAAGGAAGTTGTTGGCAAGTACGTTTAGAGACATCCTCCTCCTCCTTCTTCTTCTTTGGTTGAGCAGCTGCAATCAGTGTGTTGGTACATTTGCTACTGTTGTTTAATGCAAAGATGACGAATACTGTTTTTAATGGTCGTTAGGATAGCCATGTATACCAAAAACACGGTCCACACATTGGACAATTTTTTTGTTCATTACTAAATCAAATTTTGTTTATTTATTTATTTATTTATTTTAGCAAACTGACTTATGTTAACATTTAAATATGTTAACATCTATTCACATCTGTGTTATTATACAATATCCAAATGTTATCGAAACAATAGGGTCTAAATTTGCTATTTCACATAATTATGCTACTTATATAGACAACCACTTCTTCATAGTCATTTTCAAGATATAGGCAAGTTGTATATGTCAGTTAGCAGCAATACAAAATATTAGGCCTAAAATCGTTGTTTGTGGTAAGAAGGCTGAAATAATCTTGAGCTTTTCTATGACGCGAAATAGTTCAGAGCATCACTGTGGACTAACATTCCATTGTCGTGGTTTTAAGCAATGAGAGAGCAAGATATTTTTCTTGGTATTATTATTTTGTTATCTTTATAAAATAGACCAGAGAGGAAGGAAAAGACAACTCTGTGCCATTCCATCAGGGCTCGTAATATTTTATCATTAAAAGTGCTTTTTGAGAGCACCCTCTTAATAATGAAAAGAGAAGAATGGAATGGTCGAACTTTACTGTTTATATTTATTATCTTTCATAATCAACCCTTCCATTCTCTAACGCTTTTTTAAACCTTAAATAAGTTAGAAAATTACTGCAATGATGTAGCATTATTTACTTTCTGTTTTTGCTATGGGGAACGCCCACCCGGAAAATACTCTTCTGTTTTTATAAGTTAGAAAAAGTAAAGATAAATAAGAGGTGAAGGTCGGTGTTTGTTTTTAACATCAATATACAAAAATGTTAAGTTGTATTAAACACACACATACACACACACCCACATAGAGGAAGAGAAAGAGAGAGATAGGTGAAGAAAGAGGTATGTGAATTAAAAAAGAGCACTTGACTTACAATACGCACAATGTTAACAAGACCAGCTTTTAAGTACTTCAATACCTCTGTTATTGCAATTTCTAAAGGCACTCTGGCATACATGCAGTACAAAACATGTATAATACGCAATATGCGAGAGAGAAGAGAATGCCTACCATATGTTTATTGCAACTGTGCCTAGGGACAATAGACGCATATTCCGTGTCATTGTTTCGTGGTCATGCCACACGAGCGTCAAATCTTGAATCCAATTCATGAAATCACAACAAAATCCCTTGATTGTCGTGTGGCACCCTGTGCGTCGCGAATCCAGATTCTTTAAATTGGCTCCGATTGCCGACTGTCAACATGTTCTAATTCCGCGAGTCTCGATTGTGTGATTCGGACCTTTTGGCCAATGAGAAGCAGAATACGAATCACGTGATCACAACACATGTACAGCAAAACTTCAAGACCAATTATAACCCTCAAGTTTGACTCGATGTGCGACTTTCGTGTGGCACTGCGCGATTCAAGTCAAAATGAAATTCCGACTTCGAAGTCGAAAATTACTCCGATTCGCGTCAAGTCCAGTAGATTTGACGCTCGTGTGGCATGGGAAGTCGACGCGCTGCTCAGACGTGATTTTGCGCTCTTGAGTTTTATAATCAGTGGTGCTGAAAAAACTGTCTTCTTCTCCTTCTTCAAACTATGAGGCTGCGCTTACAGAATCTCAGGAAGATATTCTTTTGCAAGATACAGCAGCTGTTCAGTTGTCAAGCCAAAAAGTGGAGAAGAAACGTGTGAAGAAGAAGAATAATTTAGTGGAGAAAAAAAATGAACATTTAGAATATTACAAGAACATGGTAGCTCAATTTACACCTGTACAAGAACGTGGAAGTGCTAGAAAAGACCTACAGAAACTTGATAAACCTAAAACGAGCATAAAGTTTTTGTATAAAAGAAATAAAAAATAAGAAATAAGTGTTGATGATTTAAACAAATTGTTGAACAAAAAATTAGTCAACATTGACACAAACGTTGAGACAACTACAGAAATACAACAACAAATTGAACAAGCAAGAATAGTTTGGATTTTATTCCTCACCTGAAGTAAGGAGCCAAAATCTTTATTAAAGAAGAGTCACAAACCATTCATTTTTCACTTTTGGGGGTGGTTAGAATGGTTAGAGAAGGCATTTCTACAGGTGACAGCAGAACGAAAAGAAAATGAAGTACATTTTTTTATAAACAACCAAATTGGGTTTTTTCTGCCACAAGCAAATCTGCTTAATGAAATTGTATTCTTTTTTCACAAATATCCAAAATTTAATAATTTAAACATTTCACTGAGATTATTGTACAACATGCAGAAAGTGATTGCAAAACATTTAGCAAAAACTAACACTTTCTGAGCAACATGGAGTTAAATCAACTACCAAAACCATTTCTTCAACACTTTCTTGGCAGGTCAAGTTACTACTACATTTAGAACTGAATGTGGAAGGGTGAATCACATTTTTAGAATCACATTTTTAGAACAGAACTGTTTCAATCTGTGCTTGGGCAGTAATTGACCTAGAAAGAAGGTTGGATTTCAACTTGACCTATGAACTATTAGGGAATCATATTGCTTGACTACCGCTGATCTAAAAAAAATAATTTATACCTTTCTTTCACCCTCTACCCTTTTACACTTACACAAATAGAATTCACACACACACATACACACACACCCCCTTTTACTGCTCCCACATGCACCTTAAACAATATCAAACATGAGATTCACCCTCATCATCATCACCATAGTGTTAGTTAAATAATTAAAATAATAACCCCTACTCCCCTCCCCACATGCACCACACATAACAATTGCATCAGGCTTTATCAGGCTCATTCCCCAATCATTCATAATCATCAACCTAATTATATAAGTGTCTTAGTAATTAGTTACAATTAACTTGCAGTTAACTCACAATTAACCTATATCTGACTTACCTGACTTATATAATTAACATATATCTGACTTACCTGACTTATATAACTAACTTATAATTAAGTTTAAAAACGTTACTTACATTAAAATCATTTGTCAGTCTGAGTAACTTTCCTACTTATAGAAGTAACTTATAATCAGTTGCTTGAGTAGTTTTTAGAATTAATTTTGCATGTTTATGTTTTTTAAGTTGCTGTTTTAATTTAATTCTTTCTTCTTTGGATTCAGTTACATAATTTTTTTTAAACAGATCTCAAAGCTGTCACGATCTTTAGAAAATAATAAATGCACCCAGAAGTCATTTAAAATAGAGTTATATGTCTGTGTAAGAACCCAAACACTAATACCTGCATGTCTTCAGCTAAAAGCTAACTTACTTAATGTGTTCCATTCTAATACAATGTCTTTTTCTGTGCTGCAGTCATCAATAATAAATAAAGTGTTTCCCTCATTTGCAAACATATTATAGCAATAATTTAAATACTCCCTAAGTCCACCTTTTGCGTTACAAACAAAGACATTGTCATCAGTTCAAATAAATGTATGTTCTAAGTAAGTTTTATTAAAATGTATTTAGGGACAAAGCAAAATTATGAAATCAAAATGTTTAAGGTAATATGTCTGCAGTAGGTCTAAAATGAACTGAGTTTTCCACAACATGTAGTGCTGACGCTCATTCCACAGTGAGGATTGCGAGGTAACAAGGATGTCATTTTAATACACTAAATCTTTTAATCTCCCATTTTAAATATTTAACTGAGCATCCATAATTACATACATGTATACAGTAATTGTGTCAGACTTGGTAGCAATGGCTTCTCTATGAAGCTCAATCGTGATGCCATCTGTTCCATTTTCAGTTTTCCTCCCAGATCCATGAAGCTCATTGGTGGGGATCATTCAAAAGTCAATCCACAATGCAAACTTATTTACAAGATAATTTTCCAGTCTTGTGTCATATAAATGGAGGTCTTTAGGAATTAAATCAAATATATTCAGTCCTTAAACGACCTCCACCTAAAATCTTCCTAATCATCAAACTGCTGAAAAGGCAGCATTCCATTCGCAAATAATTGATTAGGTTTCCCTTTGTAATATTCTGATTTACAAACATTTCACTGTCCTATCCTATCCTATCCTACAGTGGGGAATTCATGTTGATGTTCCATAAAGCATCTTGTGGGTCTTTATTAAACTGTCTATAATCTGTACCTAGTAATGTTGAAGAAATTTTTTTTTAAATTATTGGAAGAAGGGAGACAATTAGGACGGAAAGAGCAACTAAGTGCTATGAAGAACAAGCTCGGTGTTTCAGAATAAATACAGCTAACCTTTACTCTGTTTCTGGTGTTGCAGCCCCTCCACCTTATTCAGTCTCTCATTTATAGTGGCCTAGGGCATATGCAAACTCTTTAGTAACACTAACTCCTTTAATGTCATTGGCGCATATTGTTATTTTGTTCGTCACTGCAGTGCATTCCTAGTTGGTTTTTAGACTGTATAGTTGTGTTAGGGTATGGTTTAATTTCTTTTATTTCTTTTCTGTCTCAGGCTTCGAAGTAGTTTTCGTGTCTGATATCTCTGTTTTTTATTGCAGTTTTTTGTAAACCTTTTGCTCTTGAACTTTCACCTAATTCGTGTTTAATACTGTTCTGCTTAGATCGCAATCCTACACATTCTTCGATTAATTTCCTGTTCATTTCGTCTTTCATCAAACCTAATTTCTTTTGGTTTGTTTTGCTGTACAAAGGGTGACTGTGAGGATAGTCACTAGTGTCATAATGTTCTAATTCTGTTTCTTGTTACCCCCGTAGGGGTGCCGGGGGTTTCAGTATAAATAGTATCCCCACTTTCTGGAAATTTAGTGCTTTAAATTCCCATTGTCGTTGTCTTTCTCCTTTGTTCTTTCTCATTCCTACTCTGTTCTATCAATCTACTATATACTATCTTCTTCTTTGCTAGACCAGTCACATAAACTCTTCTGGGACAAAACTCCTCATTTGTGTGTGAGGTCAGTTGGATCAGCTTGGAAATATTGAACGATTTTCTGCCAGGTGGTCACTGGGGCTTCCTATGATTTTATTATTTGTCTGTTACGTTGGAGACGCATGCGATGGTAAATGTAGGTTTACGTGTGAAATGCGCACAATAATAGGCTTGCGTGTGTGACGCGCGCGATAGATCAGATCGTTTTGTTTTGCTAAGCATGCAGTAATAGAGTGTATTTATCTTTGATTTGATTTTGCGTTGCTAGAAGAAGCTTTGTATAACGTTGATAATTTTAGTTGCTTGATATTATTTGAGAATTTTCTCGAATCAGTTGTTTACTATCGATCGTCAAAGCGTATGGATAGTTCTAGCGGTAATCATGGAAGCTTCCATTCCAAATAGGGTTGTATGACGTGAGACAGTGATGATGAAATTAATTCTGATTGGTTGTGGTGTTTTATGCAGGGGTATTCTCGTTTGTTCTGGAGTATGTAGAGACTATATAAGTGTCGCACTGTTTCAAAATAAGAGAGAGTTGAAAGTAGAGAGAGGGAGTTGAAAGTAAAAAGTTGAGAGTGGAAAAAGCGATTGAGCGATTGTACGCAGTGTTGATGTATGCTGAATAAAATTGGAAAACTACATACGAAGACTTTGCCTTGTTGCTGAGTGAGCAGGCTGCGTGGATAACGAACCTGAGTTACACTTTATCAGGTTTCAAGCATCGGGGCTGAATGAACTGATAAAAAAACAACATCGAGTGTAACATTGTCAATGTAGGCATTTTATATGTACGGTTTTTGTTGATATTTTATAATGATGTTTATATTCTATTTTGTTTTGTAAAGTGGGTTTGATAAATTAGAGTATAGCCTCAGCGTCCCCTGCATGGGATAGCTTTATTGGAAAGTGACCGGCTGGTGGAGTGCGTGGCCAGCTGGTGGAGTGCCTTCGGTGTTGCCACTAGGGTTGTTTCAGCAGATCTTTTATGCGGATCAGGGGCGAGTCCTCTTTCAGCAAAGTTGTGGTGTTGATTTTGTGGTCCTGATTCAGCTATACTAATCCTGATTTGGCTCGGAAGAGTCTGCTGGACCTAAAGCAATAATCATGTAATGTAATGTTTCTAGTTCTTTTTAAATATCTTGCGTATGGATGTCTAATATGAAAGAATCCATGTCTGTGTATAAAACTATAGCTTCTGGGTACTTAGGTTTAAAGTAATCATAATGAAATTTGAACATTAGCAACTTAAAAAGGTCTAAGATGGTCATCCCCATAAACAGAGGTTTGTTTAGATTAACTTTGGTGGTTTTCATGGTAACAGCATATAGTGAGTCATGAAACTCTTTGTAACCAAGGTATTGAGGTTTAGATGTTAACTTATTTGCCTGCTTAGGTGTTGTAATTAGCCTAACATCTTTTCGCTTGTAAGGGTTCTCTATAGTTTTACCAAAGCAGCTGTTATTCAGCAACTGAAAGAAATCTTTTTCAAACATAGACTGTGCTTGTTTTCTGAACTCCGTGTTTTTATTGATATACCCAGCCAAGACCATTGTTTGTTTGACATGTAAAAGCTTATGAATCGCTGTGACTTTTAACCAATGTCTGACACAGAACTGAAGGTTGTTCTAGTGACAGACATAATTTGATTTGTTAAAAAGGTTAAGAATAAGTTTAAATTTATTGTTTGTACCTTGTTTTCTTTCCGGCAATAATGGGTAAACATTATGATGATCGTGTAAAGACTTAGGGTATTCGAGATCAGCTTCGACAAAAAACCCTATCAGATAATCTTTAGGGTGTTTTAAAAACTATTCTAAATACTTTAGGTTTGCAGGGTTTAAATTAACAAGTAATTTAAAATCTGAAACCTGTAAAGGTTTACTCATTGCCCAACCCTATAAATTATTTGCCTCTAAGTACATTATGTAATAAGATTTTTATGTAAGGTCATAGTGCTTCAGATATTTATTGTTGGCTTTACAATAATTATGAGGTGCCAAGCTTATTCCACCATGAATGCCTGACTCGACTATTGTTATCATTACCTGGTCAGTTATAAGATCAGTTTTAGCTTCACTTAGTTTTAGGAAAGCATCCCAACACATTCCTGATGAAGAAATATAATGAAAAGGGTCAAGGGAATAATGATGCAAACTTGTTTCTCTGTATTTTTCAAACACATCAGCCAACAAACAAACGTCAAACCTTCAAAAATATGTCTTGGTAGTCACCCAGGTATTCACATCCAAGTGCATTCCAAACATTCTGAGCATGTTGGTAATCAGAATCACTGATGGAAGTTTTACTGAGTGAGGAATAAAAGTTTTCTTTAGGAGGCAGTTCAAATTCATCAAACACTTTCCAAGAGTCCATGTGCTCATAAGGATACACACCTTTCTGAATTAGTGTAACATCTGGAAAATATTTATTAGTAATAGGATAGCTTGGTAAGTTCTTAGCTAGTGTTTCTAAACTGGAAGCCAAGTGTTGAAAGCTATCATACAACTTTAATTTATTCAGAGTGAACTTTTTTTTTTCTGTCTCGGCAATACATGACACTCTGTATGCATTCTTCACTGCTTGTGTGATTAAATGAGAGTCGTAGTTAGGAGATTGTGAATAAAGAAACGTTTGATTCAATAGTCTGTTACACTTCTTATGAGCAGCGCCTCTGAATGCCACTGTAAGATGGCAGTAAACTTTCACCCTAATGTCAGAGTTTATGAATGGTTTAGTACAAATGTGGCAATGTGTGGCTGCTTTAAAGACTACTGCATCATATTCAGTAAAGATCATAGGCACAAGATTTTGTAATTGTAATAAATACAATTTATATAATGTATCAATTTCATTCAAAAATTTATGTGCTGCTTCTGGACCCCTGTAAATCACAGGTTTTGTGTGTTGTCCATGAGCTCTTACAATTATATGGCCCAAACTACAGACTTCGTGCATGTGTGTAAGAAAATAATTACTAAAACCTTGAGGCCATTGATATTTTAAAATCAATGATTCAAAGTCTGCATAAACTACATAAGGCTGTTTAAATTGTTTGTTCATGTTTTTAAATTGTATCTTAGAATCAGGGTTGGGTAAAAATAAATGAGCTGGGTTTGACTATAAGTCATAGTCTTGCATATTTTACTGTGCTTGTCAGCCACTTCTTGACTAGTTACTCTGGTTAAACAATGTCTGCATAAATTCTTCTGGCCATCATGTTTTGTAGTATGCCCTATCAGCCTAGACATGTTTTGAATTAAAGTGTAGAATTGAATGCTGGGATCTTGAGGGTCTGCAATTAGTAACAGATCAACACAATCTTTTAAATATGAAAACGATGGGGCATTAGAAGAGATTCATAAAGGAATAAGTTTTGATTCAGGGTCCCAATAATATACACTGACTGTTATAGGTGTTTTGTTATTCAAATTTATCAATGGTTTCCAGGGTAACAGGAAAGTTGATGTCCTTAAAATTTAATTTTGTTATGTGTTATACCGCGCCACTCTTTCTGGATGTGTCTTAGAAGCTATAGGAAATAATTTAGCCGAAACGCACCACATAAAACATGTCATCTGTGTTTTTAATATTTAATACAGCCTTCTTGTCTGAAATTTATTTAGAGAGGGGGATATAAGCCTTTTCTTGAATTGGTTTGTACTTTGTAATATGTAGTTCTAGCGATTCAAAAGTTCCTGTCCATCCAGAACCCACTATCTTAAAACTTCTGAATTAAAGTGACATTAAAAGAATTGTTTAAATCTGCCATATTTGATGCTTCGATTTGAGCAGAAGAAACCCACACTGTCAAAGATTAGTCAGAATTTTCTGGTTTAACAAAAGTCACCTGAGCGAGTATGGTATCTTCACAGGTGGTGTAGTAGAAGTAGCCTAGAGCTATCCTCCACAAACTTGTAGTTATCCTTAATAGATTTAAGAACATTTTGATTTTGACTTTCAAAAATTGTAAGAGTTAAGGTCTTAAAAACATTGTCAAACATAAGGACTTTTTGTTTCCGTCATTTTTTTATTGATTCCAAAACCCTAAATAGAATTTTAAAAATAAAAAAAAGAAAGAAACTAAATTCTAAACTCCATAAGCATCACAATTGCAACAACAGATGCAGTCAAACTCACAATCATGATCACAGTCGCAGTCAGACTCACAATCACAGTTTGTTTGTCTACATGAGAGTTCATTTTACGGACTTGCCTAATAAATCTTGACCATAAACACTCAAAGTAATATGTGTATAAGTTTAAGTTGCATCCTTTATACTCTTGTTCTGTAAGATTCTTAACTCTTTTGAAGTCACTTTTGTATACAAAATTGTAAACTTCATCAATTTCACATTGTTCAGTAAAGCCATTATAAATATAATTTCTGGATCATGAAGTCTGCATTAAAAATGATTTGCCAGCATTCAGCTGCTAACATTTTAAAATGTGCAAAATATTCATTCATAATAATAATATCCAAGCTCCTTAATGTCCATCATTTTTATTCTTACGTATTTTTTAAAAAATAGCAAATTTTAATGGCTCAATGTCATAAAAAACAATCTGTAAATTCCTCTGCGGTCACTTCTTTGTCTTAAATAATAGACTGGTGTATTGGTAGACATTGTTCTGTCAGCTTGGTAAATACTTTGTGACCACATAGTATCAGTAGCCCTTTTTTAGGTCATTGGCAATTTCACCAGGCTGATATAAATATCTTGCTTTTGCATTTAGCAAACCTAAATCAGGGCGACCTTCATCTAGCTTAGGAGCATTGATCTGTTTAAGTTTAATAGCTTCAACTGGTTTCATCCCTGTAATTTGAGTGTCAGAGTTCATTTATCTCAAAACGTGAGGTAGTCTAGTTACCCATTCTGTATTAGTAGTATCAGTAAACAACTCCTTAGAATACTGATAAGTAAACAGTCTCTCTGCTAGTTGGTGATTGAAGTTTTCTATGAGACCTTGAGATCTATGTAACCCAGGAATTCCTCATCATATTGTAACATTATGTTTTAATAACAATTGATTCACTGGACCCTTGAATTCTGATCCATTGTGACATTGAATTGGTCTGGGAAATCTAAGAGGGCCTCTAGAATAAATTGAATCTACAGCAAGAGAAACCTCTAATGCACTTGTGGTTTTAAGATGTACAGCATATTTATACCTTGAAGCAAGATCAAACACAGTTAGGGCATACTTGAATTTTTCTTCGTATTGTGTCATGAGGAAGATACAGCAAGTCTATTTGATGAGTGTCATTAGGCTTTGTGTTTTCAAATGTAGATCTTATTATTTTTTTGGGGGGTGGGAGAAAAATTTGCCAAAGTGCTTGTTTATCTAACCATTGTTTAACAGTGTTTTTTGGCAGTCCTGTCTTTGTTGTTAGTTTATCAATAACCGTTTTTCCTTTCCAATACCCTGATTCAGAATAATATACTTTGGACAAAGAAGCAGTCATTATTTTTATTTAGTAGATTTTTTTAACAAGGTAATATACTACTGCCATTCCAAATACATTTAAAATTAATTCTCCAGTCTCTGTCATTGTAGGTGCAATGTTAGGTGTGCAGTAATCAGATAACACTGGTTGTTTTAATGGAGGTAGTGTTGTGCCGGTAAATAAATAAGATTGGTGCAAAACTTCATCAACATCTTCAAAATGTTTTATCAATATGAGCTTCTTTCATTCTTTTATTAACAAAATCAAGCAGCAATAGTCTGTTGTTGTGTTTTTTATTCGGTCTGATCTTGTACTAATTTTTCCATTGTTAAGTTATGAAGTTTAGATTCTTCTTTACTGTCTAGTTTTGAAAACAAATAATTTGAACCTCAAAAGGGCTAACGAGTTGATAGCAGCAGTGCCAAGAACCATAGCAGTGCCAGTCATATTTTATTTAGTTTTAAAAATTTGTTGTTCCAGTTAAAAATGAATTACGAAGAATTGCTCCACCAGGAAGCTATTAATGTTACAGCCACGAGCATTGACGGTTATACAAATAAAAGAGAGAAGTTGGTGAGTTTAGTTGCTTCAGGAAAATGAAAATTATATTTAGGTGTTGACTTAACACCTGAAAAAGCACTAAGAACAAAACCTGTATAAATCATTACTTTATATAATAGATATGACAAAATGCTCAGAGCTCAAATGGTCAAAGGTTCGGGGAGATCTATTATAAAGTTATATACAAAACTATATCAGCTTTTGTTGTTTTAGATTCTCAAGAAGATTTATTTCATAATTTGAATCAGGATCCTGTTATTAATACCTGCCTTAGCGAAGCAACAAGAACTCTGTATTATAAGTTTGGAGGTTTGTTGGCACTATTTTCAGCTTGGCTAATTACTTTTCAACATGTAAATTTCTCTGCCATTAAAAATGGACTCTTCCAATCCGGAGATGAGTTAAAACCCCGAGGCACAGAAGACTATGCTACGGGAGATTCCAATGAACCCAGTACGAAGAATGACTAAGAGAAAAAGTCCCAGACGAATCTCTGCTGGAAAAAAGTTAGCCGAATATAATAAATTACACAGATGGAACAAGCAAACAAAAGCAAATATATTAAACAAAGAACAATCAAAAGAAGAACCAATAATGCACCAACAATCATTAGGAACAAAACATGAAGAATCTCACCTACCACAGTGGTATTATAGTTGTACTGAATACAACATACTCAATGATCTCAAAATCTCTGTTTAAAATGAAGCCTGTTGAATTAAGGAAAATGGATCTTGCAGACTTTGGTAAGCTTGCTGGAATTTCAACATTATCTATGGCAATAAAAGATTACCTCGTTAAGCAAAATATACTTCCAGCAGAACTACACATCTAATCTTTGATTTAATATTCTGTTCAGTTATAACCTGGCTTGCCTGTTAATTGTAAAAATAAGTAATATTATCAGTAACTAATCTTTTTATTATGTTTCAAATATATAACACATAATATTTTCAAAATCAGTGCAAATTACCTGATAGTATAAGAAAAATAAGACTGTAATACAAAAAATAGCATTTTTAATAAGGTGAGAAAAGTGAAAACTAGATGTATTGTAATAATTCAAGACAGGATTTAAGATGCTTGTAAAATAGCACATGTTTTAGAAAGAAATAGGGCAATTGAAGAGTGAGTGAAGAAAGAGTTAAGATACTCAAAAAGCACATATTTTAGGATAAATAAAGGCAGATAAAGCTAATGTGGCATTAATCTGTCACTTCCTATATATCTAGATTATTACTTTTGGGGTACAGGTACATAGGCCCGCTGTCAGCCGTGTTAGATCCAAAACCCGGCAACATCTCGGAACGGCTTCGAGTGTTTTGGGAGTGCGTCAAACACATTGGTCTTCTGTCCGCTCGCAAACTTCTTACTGAGGCCCAGGTAAGCATTGAACTGTCACTCACGCACACACACACACACTCGCACACAAACAATCACACTCACTCACTCAAACTCAAAATACGCAAATACATACAAAGCTAAAGACATTTTTGTTCTACAAGTTATTTGTGTAGGTCAGTCTGCTAACTGAAGGAGAGTTAATACATGGATTTTTGTACTTCACTAAATGTATTCACAGTCTTTGTGTACATAGTCGACTCAAAACCTTATTAATTTAAAGTTGGCATAGCCCAGAATGGCTGAAATTGCTCGTGTAATGTTTATGTCTGCAGCGGCCGAGTTATGAAGCTAGTGTAGTCATAAATCATCATCATCATCATCATCATCATCATCATCATCATCATCATCATCGTTGCACGCGCCTTTATGTAGAAACTAGCACTCATACGACACTCGTCAAACAGGGGCATCGAACTCACACTTAAGCGATAACGCTCACGCATCCTGAAAATTATGGGGAGGTCTTTTATTATCGACAGCATGACAACAATAACTGCACGGTTAGCGATTGCGGAAATAGCTCAAAGTTCATGTTAGACGAAACATACCTCATAGTCCTTTGAATAGACATATGTCTATCGGTTTGCGGTTTTAAAAAAACAAACAACTGAGGTCAAGAAAGGAAAACAAAATCATTAGACATTGTATACAAATGTTAACATCAACAATATCAAAAGCAACCATTTTCAGTTTTTTCACCACTGTAAGCAGGTCATCGTGTTGTTCAATGGCTTGTGTGATGGTCTTTTGGCCTTTGTCATTGGTGATGTGCTGGGTATAGGAAATGCCCAGAAGTCTTCTGTAGCACCTCATCTCCATGATTGTATTCTTCATTGTAGATCTGCTGTGAGGGTCCATGTTTCACAAGCGTGGAGGAAGATGGAGATGACAAGTGAGCGCAGCAGCATCATCTTCGAATGTAGACTGATGGTCTTGTCTTTCCAAATGGGCTTCAACCTTGCCAGGGCAGCACTTGTTTGTGCGATCCTGGAGAGGACTTCCTGTCGGGACCCATTGTCTGATACAATGGCTCCTAAATATTTGAAGCTATGCACTGTGTTGAGGGATTGGCCTTGGACTTTGATGTCCGTGTTGATTCCATTGGTGTTGTTGGTCATCATTTTGGTCTTCTCTGCACTTCTTTCCATTCCACAGGCTCTGGAGGTGGTGTTAAGCCTCTGTACCAGCTGTTCCAGTGTAACGTACGGATATTTTGGGTGTGGGTGCCCGTTTATACTAGCTAAATGAATGCGACATATATTTGACTCCTAAATTAGCAATAAGGGTGCGTGCAAGTTTCTCTGTTAACTACCACACCACACACGTACAGACTCTCCCCAATACAGGCAAACACCAACACAAAATATATGTTCCACGTTCTCAAACTTTATATAAATAATCAGTAATATTCTTTCATCAAACTTTCACACCGATCATCCCAAACTAATCCTCCTGTTTCACAAGTATTCACAAAATTATATCACTTTAAATTCTGAGCTCAAACAGCCGGCATTCTCATGTCCTGGGTCCAACATAAATAACAAACAGCACTGTACCTCGTAAGATGCGGGAGGCAGGGTTTCACACAAGCTGGCAACAAGAGACCTGCGACGACGCAGCAAAAGATGAGAAATAATGCTATCGTCGACAGGCGGAGGAGCTAGCTTGCCCCAGTGCTTCTGGCGTGGTAAACGTTGTCTTTGGTCAAGCAAAGGGGTAAGGCTGACCCTCTCCGATGTCTCTCGGGACGCCTTGTCTTCGTTGTCCAATACAACCCTGGGTCTGCGAGGATAGAGTCACTCCCGCTCCCAGGTAGGCAGCTGTAATCTTTACAGCACACAATTTCTTCTTTCAGAGAGAAAGTCCGCAGAACCTATTCACCTTGCTAGGCTTTCAACGCTTTCTACCTCTTTAAGTTTTACAATTTACTTTCTCTTTTCTTTCTTTATCTTTCCTCTTTTTCCTGGCCTACACACATATGACCGCACAGCCCGACACACACAATTCGACTGAGTAACATTGCCCCTATTGCAAACTATTCCTTCTCCCATTGGCTCAAGAAGTTTAGCCAATCAAAAATAATACCTAATATTTATTTTTTTAAACCGGAAAAAAAAAACGTTCTCTACAGCCAGTTCTTGTTCCTCTCCAGCCAATCCATCAATGTTATCCGCAAAACGAAGGATGGAGATTCCTCTACCCCCTATGATGACCGTGCCTTCGTGATCTGCGAGGGCATCTGACATGATGCGCTCTAGAAAGATGTTGAAGAGGGTTGGAGAGAGTAGGCATCCTTGACGCACATCGATTGTTGTTCTGAACCAGTTTCCGATGGCGCTGTTATGGAGGACTGCACTGGTAGCCTTGTCATACAGGCTTTTGATGACTTCAATAATTTTAGGGCTGATGTTGTACACTCTTATGGTTGTCCACAGAGCTGCATGCCAGACTCGATCAAACGCCTTCTTGAAGTCTATAAATACATGATATAGAGGTTGTTGGTGCTGTAGGTATTTCTCGAAGGCTATTCTGAGGTTGAAAATCTGTCCCGTTGTACTTTGCCCCGCCATGAATCCTGCCTGTTCTTCAGCTATGATTTGTTCAGCTTGGGGTTTCGACTTGTTGAGTATTATTTTCAGGGGGACCTTGCTGAGATGGATGATGAGGCTGATGGTGCGGTAATTTTGACACTCCTGAAGGTTACCTTTTATGGAAAGAGTGATTTTACAAGCGACTGGGTCTATGGTGTAGGCCACTCCCCACTCTGCCATATCTTGTTACAGATAATGGTGAGGGCGTCGACCTTCTTCTTCTTCTTCTTCTTCTTCTTCTTCTTCTTCTACTCCCTACTCTTGATACAGTGGAAACGTCGGTCGATTTAATAATTCCGTAATATTTATTCACGGTTAAAATTAGAATTAAAAAAAAGCTAGTTGTCACCTTTGAGGGCGAGATTTGGGCTGCCGTTCTTTATGATAGCGCAGCAGCCACAAGTTCAGCGCCACGAAGGACATGGGGGGAAAGAGCTTATTGCATACTGGGTTAATTGTTGTTTCTTCAAATATTTATGAACCATTGTATCGGACAATGGGTCCCGATAGGAAGTCCTCTCCAAGATCGCACAAACTGCTGCCCTGACAAGGTTGAAGCCCATCAGTCTACACTCCAAGGTAAGGCTCCCTTGTCATCTCCATCTTCCTATACGCTTGCGAAACATGGACCCTCACACTCAGCAGATCTACAACGAAGAATACAAAGCATGGAGATGAGGTGCTACAGAAAACTTCTGGGCATTTCCTATATCCAGCACATCACCAACAACGAAGTACGACAGACCAGCACCCAAGCCATTGGACAGCATGATGACATGCTCACAGTGGTGAAGAAACGGAAACTCCGATAGTCACGTCACCAGAGCATCAGGCCTTGCAAAAACCATCCTGCAAGGACGGTGCAAGGGGACAGAAAAAGAGGGAGACAGAAAAAGAGGTGGGAGGACAATATTCGAGAATGGACTGGTTTGACACTGAACGAAGCCATGAGGGTTGCTGAGAAACGATCATCTGTGGTGCCCCAACGACCTATGTGTTACGGGATAGGATAGGATAGGATAGACACTAACCCACCTCCCCCTCCCCTTCCCATGTAAGAACACGAGCGCTAAGATCTTTAAAGTCCGTGTGTTAGAATGTAGGCCTACCTACACAGACTAATCTTGGTATTTACTCTCATTTGAAGATGTGTTGAGAAAATAATAATGTTATAATTGGTATGCGTGTATGGCCAAGTCTTTCATTATTATTTTTTTTACAGCAAAAGATTCTATCCACGGAAACGAAAGGGGAGAAAAGAGTCTACGTTAGCGGCCCTCCGGGTTCCGGCAAAACTTTGATGTTAGTTTTCAAAGGATGTACATTCCTTACGGAGTCACCATCACATCACGTTGTTGTGATCAACATGTATCGCGGAGCATGTGGACGGGCCATTGGTCAGTATGATTAATTCATACGCATCATTATGATCATCCTAGTTGCCGTCGTCGTCATCATCATCTTCGTCGGCGTCGTCATCCCCATCATCATCAGCAGCAAGCAATAACGTATTCTAAGCAACAACAATACAAATGCCATCATCATCATGGTCATCATCATTATCATATAATCTTTATTATCATATCATCATCTCCATTGTCGTCGTCCTCTCTCTCTCTCTCTCTCTTTCTCTCTCTCTCTCTCTCTCTCTCTCTCTCTCTCTCTCTCATCTTCTTTTCTTCTTCTTGCTATATTTATAGTACTGTTGTATACTATTGTGGTATTTGATAGGATATTTTTTACTTTTAAAAACGAAGTATTTTTTCCCCTTGAAATGCAGCAGGTAAAGAAGACAGAGGGAGGAGGAGGAGGAGAAAAAGAAGAAGAAGAAGGAGAAGATAAAGAAGAAGAAAAAGAAGAACAAGAACAAGAAGGAGGAGGAGAATGAGAGAAATTAAAAGGAGAAGGAGGAAGAAAGAAAGGTAGACAACTACGGACAAACTAATGTTTCATAATTATTTCCTTAGTCCAGTATACTAATTTCATTAGTATTCATTTGAAATACAGAAAAGGACCTGTTGATAGGTTTTCGTAGGGGACACAGCTCGCTTGCGTTCGCCAGGGTTCATTTATGTCTGTCTCGTAATATTTTTTTATTTAAAAATTTGCAGGGCAGCGCATCTATGAAGAAATCAAGAAGAGCGTGAGTTTCTTTGGCAAAGATGAAAAACACCCACACGCCGAGGACCGTCTGCACATGCTTGAAGTGGACGTCACTGAGAAGAACTTTTTGGGCAAAGTCAATAACGCAGGATTGAACGGGACGCAGCACGAGGCAGCTGAAGGAGATGCTTCCCTGGGCGCCGATTACCGTGGAAAAGTTCTTTTTCTGGTGGATGAGGTGTATCGAGAACCGTTCTGGAAAGAACTGACTGACGGCTTCAATAAGGAACTGAGTGATAGTGAGGTAAGTTCAATTGCCTATACATTGGGGAGATTTAATTTTGTTTGGTACGGGTACCGGAATAATGGTGGTCCGTTAAATCCCGGCCAGGACTTGTATTACGCACCCGGCCAAACTTGTGTTACGCTTATGAATTCCTTATGTATTTCCTTGCGTACTGGTTAACGTAACATTTCACAAAGATAGTGCATGTTTGATTTCTTCTACAAAAATAAATAAACCAGGCTCACGAGGGCCAATCAAAAGCGAGTATGTGACATCACGAGTTTAGATGTCAACATAAAGTCCTCCAACACGCATGATTACACGCAAAACATGTTGCCTGTTACACACGACTTGGCGAGCTAAAGGCAGTTGAATTCACTTGTTGGGTGTCGATCTTAGTAAAGGTGTTTCACATTATTGTCAAATCGTGAAAGAGTACATTACATCGTAATGAAACAGTGCCTTGATGTAGTGAAATTACAGCTACATGTACACACGTTTATAAATTCGAACTGGGCCTTGATAAACATGGCGCCACTAATCCGACCCAATGTATAAGCCGTAAAACGTAAGCCAAATGTGGCCATTATTTTAGTAGATAACAAACGAGCGGTGAAGACCACCTATCGTCGACATGTTAGTGTTTTTTTCAGTAAGTTTTTTTGTTGTTGTTTTAAATTGAAAGGAGGAAACCAATGTAATTGTTTGAACCTTCTAACACTGAGGCTTCTCACCAGACTTTATGGCGCGGATTCCACAATGGCAAACTAGTTTACCTTGATGTCATTAGAGAATACAATTTTGTATACAGGTCCTCTCAGCCGAAGTCAAATTACTAATAATTATATACATCTCACACACTAATTATATAAATAAAAGTCACATTTCTGTTGTTTTTAATCAAACAATAAAACTGTAAAAAAAACTGTAGTTTGATGTATTGTATTGTGTTGCATTGTATTGTATTGTATCGTATTGTATTGTATTGTATTGTATTGTATTGTATTGTATTGTATTGTATTGTATTGTATTGTATTGTATTGTAAAATCTCAAACTGCTGTATGTTGCCAGGTATGGTGTGCAGGACTTTTTAGTCAGAAGCCAGCCAGCTTCAAAGAGTGTTCGCTGGATGTTGTGCTTCGATGCCCGCCTTCTGTACAGAACCTCCTCTACCTTGTTGATTGGGATGAGGTAAGTTTGGTATGGGATTCTAATACATAATAATAATTAGCATTTGTAAGGCGCCTAACCTGCGGATCTAGGCGCGCACACATCAACATTCATCTTTTTATATAATACTAGACAGCATACGAACACGCACACACAAACACACACACACATAACAAGAATATTAAATGAAGAAAGGATGTAAATTATGTAAAGTGCTGCTGAAAGAGAAAGGTTTTCATGTTGCTTTTAATATTTGAATTGAAGAAGAGTGTCTGGCATATATCGGAAAGAAGAGAGTTCCAGAGCTGAGGGCCATAGACAGAAAAAGAGCGGAGACCATGTGAATTCCGTTAATAGTGGTCTTGGCGGAGGAGTCGAGTATCGCTCGAAGAGCGAAGGGTACGAGAAGGATTGTACAGAGTGACTAACTCATTAAGATAGTTGGGCGCTGATCATCTACCCCTACGCCTTCGGATGAGAGTATCAACCGAGGTCTGGTCTGTGCATGCACGCACTCCATCGCACGTCCTCAAGCCTCAGATCGGCGAATGAGGGCTATACAAATAGACCCAGCCAGCACTACGTGCCTTCTCCCCTATCCCCGGTCTCCTACGGTTGTACTGTTTTCTGGGCCTCAGACGATTTAAGTTAAGTTTTATTTAATAGTTGTTATATAGCTCTTTTCCATCTCAAGCGCTGCTCAAGGTGATGGTCGATACAGGATCTACCTCAAAGCTGCCCGAGACCCACTTGTAACCTTTGGGCACATAGTCTGACAATGCGCCCAAAGGCTGCAAGCGGGCGCCTCGTTCGGCTTGATATAGATTCTGTATCGGCCAGCGCCTTGAGCAGCTGTTGAGCTGGATAAGTGCTATATAAGGACGATGAAATAACCTAAATAGGCGAAATCCCTCTGTGCAGGAGAGAAAGCGAAAGTACAGGTGTGAAACGGCGTGCATCGAAGTGACCACAAACGGCCTTACTCCTCTCAGCCTCAGGCACCAGTCGCACAGCGCTTCGGGTCAGGCGGTGATTGACTGCAAGACCTGTGGTACGGAGCTGGCGGAGATACTGGTGGAGCTGCAGAAGGATAGGACAGTGGTCACCAGGAAAAGGAGAGCGGCCTCCGAGCCACTTGTAACCACAAGTAGCACACGAGGTAAGATATTTGCAGACGCAATAATTTGTTTATTTGTTGCTTTTTTGACTCACATACATCAGACAGCTTCTATAAATTATAGTAGAAGCTGTCTGCATACATAAGCACATGTTCTCACTCCCCCCTCTCCACCCTCCCTAAAACAAACAAACAAACAAACGAAGTCCAGATTTTTGCAAATCTGTGCGATATAAGTCCTAAATAGTTCAAATATGACATTAAACTAACAATTTGTCCTTCCGTCCGTCTGTCTGTCGTTTGAAGTGATCTTGACCCTAAACTATGTGAGATGTAAAGTTCAATCTTGTTGTATTTAAAGATGACAGATTGATCTTTTATATATGTTCCGTTTTTGCGTTGATCTTGAAGGGCAAGGTCATTTAGGTCTTGCAAAAACATACTAAAAATAGGTCATCGTACGGTGGAATGGCTCTTTTTAACCCATAGTACGCAACAACATTGGGTTATTTGATCATACATGAGCATGACAAGTCACGTGAAGGTCAAGGCCATCCCAAGGTCAAGGTCACTGAAGGTCTAGGTCATCCGTAGGTCACTGTTGTTTTTGGCATAATACAACTTTTATTGTATTTTATTTGATATTACATGAGTGTTTTTAGAGCCGGAGGTCAAGGTCATCTCAAGGTCAAGAGCATAGAAATATCAAAGTCCACAAGGAACGTGTGAGTCACATGGGCTTTGCCCTTCTAGTTTTTCTATTTTTGTGGGTGTGTGGGTGTGCGTGTGTGGGTGCGCGTGTGTGTGTGTGTGTGTTTGTGTGTGTGTGGTTCCTCTTACTCACTCCCCACCCCCAACATGTAAGTCTAGGGCATCATCGGTAGGCTGCCCAGTTGCTACAAACACGCGAAAATTGTGTCCGTAATACCTTGTATGTGTTTCGATGCTGAGAAACCAGTGCCAGGTCCAAAAGTGCGGATATTAACCATGCCTTTATAATGTTTTTTTGTTGTTGTTGTTTTTGTAATTATTTTTTTTAATATCCGGTGATATTTAAAATTCAATCGCTAAGATACCTACAGCACCAACAACATCTATATCGTGTGTTTGTATACTTCAAGAAAGCCTTTGGCCGAGTCTGGCATGCAGCTCTGTGGGCAACCATGAGAGTGTACAACATCAGCCCTAAAATTATTGAAATCATCCAAAGTCTGTATGACAAGGTTACCAGTGCAGTCCTCCACAAAAGCGCCATCGGGAACTGGTTTAGAACAACAATTGGTGTGCGTCAAGGATGCCTACTCCTTTCAACACAGTGGTGAAGAAACGGAAACTCCGATGGTATGTGCACGTCACCAGATCATCAGAACTTGCAAAGACCATCCTGCAAGGCACGGTGAGGAGGCAGAAGAAGAGGGAGACAGAAAAAGAGGTGGGAGGACAACATTCGAGAATGGACTGGCTTGCACTGAGCGAAGCCGTAAGGGTTGCGGTTGACAGAAAGATGGAGTACGCTGGTTAATCGATCATATGTGGTGCCCCAATGACCTTCGAGTTACGAGATAGGATAGGATAGGATAGGAAGATACCGGGAGTTGGCGGTTCATCGAATATGTAATCAGACAAGTAGGTTTACTACTTTGAAATGTCTAATATCTACAATGAACATAATCCGTAAGCGTTCTGGTTTTGTGTGCAGGCACCGCTGCATCCATCGACAAAGTGGCGTGTCCAGAACAAATTGTAATCCTGGTCAACATACCACGTGATCTGTACCAACCAACCAGCTGTGGGAACTACATCGAGACGACGGACGAGAGGTACAAGGAGTACATGGAGAAAGTGAAGAGAAGCGCATTCATAACAACCTTGCGGCTACAGCTGAAGAATGTCAACGTAAATGTCGAAGTGGAGGCAACCTTGGCCAGTAGATCGCTGCAATCGCACGAAGAGTGTGTCGTCAAATGCACGTGGCTGTACAATTTTCAGGGCTTGGAAGCTGGGGTTGTCATCTTCCTCCCAGGGGATGCAGCTATTACCACCGCTGAGGCTGCTGCCGCTAGCCCTCTGCCGCCTACCACTGCTACTTCTGTTGCGACCGCTGCAGCTGCTGCTTCCGTCAACAACGCCACACCAGCAGTATCCACAACAACTGACGATATAGTTTCACCCCGAGACATACCAGCTCCAGGTTTGAACACATCTAAGCCTCCTCAAGTCGAAGGGTCCGAAACGAACCTCGCTCAAGTTGAGGAGTCGAAGAAAAAGCACGCTGATATTGTCACAGAGCTTCCACAAAGGGGTCCCACTGCCAAGAAAGGTGACTTTGCTGCAAAAGCAGTTCCAAAACAAGAACCTCCACATGAACCTGCAGCCGACAGCAGAAAAATTGCGGAAGGCGAAGAAGCAGACTGGTACAAGGAATCTCCATCGAGGGCAGTGCAGATGAGAGGTAAATCTTCCCCTGAGGAAAGCGTTCCTCTTTGTAGCAGGCTGAACTCTCTGCATTGGAGAAGGGATGACCTGGATCGCTATACAATCTGGGACAAAACTAACCTCTTGGTGGCCGGCTCTAGATGTCTCTCTCTTCTTATCCTCGTCATACCTTGAATTCCACATGCTGGTGTGACAAATTCAAATTTATTTCCAATTCTCATCTGAAACTTCAAATCTAAAATCATAATCTTACACATAAAACTCTCTTCTTGACACTGTTGCTACCCTAGGCGGATGAAACGTCTATATACAGGCTTGCTTCTTGTGCGAGCGCCTGTGCTTTTGCGCTTCTCCATAACAAAAACAAAGAACAGTATTCACATTATGTGTCGTCATACGCCTGTAGGTTACTGCAGGTGCGAGCGCCTCTGCTTTGCTGCGCTTGTCAAAGAGATCCCTACAAGAAACAGAAGGAGTTTCTCTTAAAATCAGTTCAAGTTTGTCCCATAAACCTTCTCGGGGCAAGTAGAAACAATAAAAAGATAGGCGTAAACTGGAGATTAATCGTTTTCCTGGTGGGCGTCCCCAAAACCCTAAACTAAGAATACCGTAATCCTGAAGCGACCGTAAATTTGGACATTTCCTCGTTTGGGTCAAGTATCGTCATTTTTTTTTTAATTTCCGAACCGGATGTGAGTGTGTTTCTTTTCTCTTTTTTTTAATTATTATTTTTGTTAATACAACACTAATGAGATTTTTGGGCGGCGCTGATGGTTTGGGCCCACGCTGGCAATGTTTCATTGTTCAGCAAGGTCGGGAAGGCTTAGTATGCTTACTTCCAAGGGTGCCCATGCTTGGAAGGCAACCACCAAACGACACACACACACACACACACACACAGAGTTTGAAACAAGCGCGCAACGCATCCAAGTCTAGCCCACTGTAAAATGGATGCCTGGATCACTTTTTACAGTGGGGAAGGTAAAGCAGCGAGGGAGAGGACATATGCACCACTCTCATTGAGCTGGTCTAGAGGAAAGGGAGGTTCCAAACGCTTCCATCCCCAACGACCAACAGTGTACTGTGACGCCTTTATCTTTTACTTAACACAATTCATTGTTGGAATCAGTATACTATTATTTTATTTTATTTTTTTTGAGGGGGTGGGTGGCCAAATGCATGTATCATGATCAATATTGTATTGAAAATTCGGAAATAATATTGTGAAAGTCACGGATTTCATAATATTTGTGTACCTCCATGGTGAGGATTATTTCTGTATTTGGAATGTTTAAATGTATGTACACAGTACATAATAATTGCTGTGTGTATTACTAGAAGCACACTGTTTAATTGTCCAAACTCAGATTTTAAGTGCAATTATTCCCCAAATTAATTGTAAACATACAACCTTTGTCCTGAGGATTTTAAACAATTTTTTTTAATCCTGCTCAGTGTTTACTTAGGTGTGTGAAGATGTGTGTGAAGATGCTGTAGATATTGTTGTAAACGTTCTTCGACCCCTTGGGGTCCTGAGCAATCTTGCCACTGTAGATTGTTCTAACCTATAAAGGGAAAAGTGAAAGCCCCAGTTGAAAACCTGTCTTTCCTTTATAGGCATGACCGATTCACTGCGGCAACAGTACCCCCGTTGGAGTGCAGGGGGTTTCAGTATAAATAGTATCCCCACTTTCTGGAAATTTAGTGCTTTAAATTCCCACTGTCGCTGTCTTCCTCATTTGTTCTTTCCCATTCCTGCTCTGTCCTATCACTCTGCTATACTATCTTCTTCTTCGCTAGATCAATGACCTACCTTTTTTCTTGAAAACTCTTCCTGGACAAGACTCCTTGTTTGTGTATGAGGTCTGTTGGATCAGCTTGGGAGTATTGGACGCTTTCTGCCGGGTGGTCGCTAGGGCTTCCTATGATGTTATTATTTAGCAATATAGGCATTTTATATGTATGTGTTTTGTTGATAATTTATAATGATGTTTGTATTCTATTTTGTTTTTGTAACCGGGGGTTCGATTAGTTGGGGTAAAGCCTCAGCCGTCCCCTGCGTGGAATGTCTTTATTGTAAAGTGACTGGCCGGTGGAGGGCATTCAGTTTTCCCACTAGGGTTGTTTCAGCAGATCTTTTATGCGGATCGGGGGTTGTCCGGTCCTGATTTGGCTCGGAAGAGTCCGCTGGACCTAAAGCAACAATCAATCAATCAAAAACGTTCTTCGTGGGTGGTCATGATAGAGATGATTACGATGCCGTCTCTGCCATATCGCCAATGGTGGGTGAATGCTCAATCTTTCATGGCGAAAACAACGATGACGGAGGGGACGATCTTTATGTAGGCTTACTAATGTTACTTCGGTCAGTACGATGTTCTCATTCAATGTTGTGATGGTTACGAAGTTAATGCATGAGCGTTTTTTTTTTCATCTGTGATGTGAGCGACGACCATCACATGACGAAGACGATGATGCATGACAATGACCGCGATGATGATATTTATGGCATTATAGCTGTGGATTACAAAAGTCAGGCTGAGAGGTTACTCTGAATCGTGATTTGATCGACGACGATGACGACGACGACGATCATCATCATCATCATCATCATCATCATCATCATCATCATCATCATCATCATCATCATCATCATCATCATCCTTATCATAATCATCATCATCATCAGCATCACTGGATGGTACTGATGTAGACGCACTGACGATAGTCTGTGATAATCATGAAGTTCATGCTGAGAAATCCCCTTGAATCGTGATTTGAACGACGACGACTATATATTTGGGTTGTGATTTGTGATTTCTGTGGATTTTACTTGATAATCATGTTGTTGTATTGATTGGAATCTCTTCAAAGTTTTCCTAAAGCAAATAGAAATTATTGCTGTTTTAATCTGTAAACACATTGTTGATTGTTTTTTTTGTATTGTTTTGTTTTTGGTTTATTTAATATTAATCTCCCTTTTGGGAGATTTGTATTTTAATGTTTATTTTAAACATGACAAAGATTTGTATTGAAATAATTTATTACTCATCTCTGTTGGTCGAGTTTGCCAAATATTGAAATGTTTTATGCAGCAACAGATCTGTTTAGATCTATTACAAAGATTGTTGTAGTATTATGTCTTGTTGCGGTATTTTAAGTCGTCTTTTTTCTAATGACTGAATGGAACATATTGTTAGACTGCATACTTTCCAGATATTTAATGATGATGTATATTATTCATCTCGCATGCATTCTGTTGTATTACTGTACATAAATGCATTTTTATAACCATCATCATTCTGTGTTAACCGAGTCATTGCTTCATTGTCTATACAACTTTTGGGGCATTCCTATCCTATCCTATCCTGTCCCGTAACCCGGAGGTCGTAGGGGCACCACAGATGATCGTTTAACCAGCATACTCCATCTTTCTCTGTCCTCAGCAGCCCTGATGGCTTCGCTCAGTGTCATACCAGTCCATTCTCGAATGTTGTCCTCCCACCTCTTGTTCGGTCTCCCTCTTCTTCTACCTCCTTGCACTGTGCCTTGCAGAATAGTCTTTGCAAGGCCTGATGATCTGGTGACGTGGCCATACCATCGAAGTTTCCGTTTCTTCACCATGGGGGCATTAAAAAAAGTAATTAATCGGGTAGATACTATTAAAAAAAATATGAACACCCTCCTGCTGTTGTATTCTTTGGATCTGAAATGTAAACCTTCGTTACTTGTCCTCACATTTGGAAGATAATTGTTACTAGTCTAGTATGTGGGGTTCAACTAGTCTACCAAGAACCTGATAAGTATGTTTCCCTCACTGTGTCCTTAATATTCTGTCAATACTTCAAGGATAACCAGGGTAATGCGTCAGTATACATGTATATACTAATGTAATGCAATTTATCAGTATAGACCATCAAGGGAAGTGCATCAGTGCAGACTATTAAGGGCAATTCACCGGTGTAGATTAAGGGTAATTCATCAGTATAGACCACCAAGGGTATAGACTACCAAGGGTAATTCATCAGTGTAGACTACCAAGGGTAATTCATCCGTATAGACCACCAATGGTAATTCATCCGTATAGACCACCAAGGGGCATTCATCAGTATAGACTACCAAGGGTAATTGATCGGTATAGACCACTAATGGTAATTCATCGGTATAGACCACCAAGAGCAATTCATCTGTATAGACTACCAATGGTAATTCATCAGTATAGACTATCAAGGGTAATTCATCAGTATAGACCACCAAGGGAACTTTATCAGTATAGACCAAAAAAATATAATTCATCAGTATAGACTGCCAAGGGTAATTCATCAGTACAGACTACCAAAGTGGATTCAGCAAACCGATTAATTTAACTTAACTTGTTTGCGTTAGCTCAGTAGTAGAGCGTTCGCCTGGCACACCGATGACCCAGGTTCGAATCCCTCGGTGGGCATGATAAAAGGGGCCATTTGCACTGTCCCGATTAGCAGTGTGATTGCTCTGGTGGTTCAGTGTTGATATAGAGCCCTACCCCTCTTCCCTTGAATGGTTCTCGCTATCTGTCGTATCGCCATTTCATTTGTTTAAGTGCCTAGTAATAGCTTCAAGTTTGATTCTGAAAATAGCACCACAGTAAAGTAAGCGTATGAATAGCACAACGATTTGTATACATACCAAGAAAGAGAAGCCGGGCCCCACAGAGCTTTGCGGTCGGGTTAAGCAACAAGCGCGCATTATTTTATCTTTTAATGTGATAGCAATAAAAATCCTAAAGGTAAAGTCAATGTCACGAAAAACAAACACAATTCCTAAGACGCAGGCCCTTGAAGTAAGTTACACGAAAGACTGGACCAGCAGATAAATGTGCAAACGTGCGATGTGGCAGCATTACTGTTTACCTCCGGGTTTTTTTTTTTGTTTTTTTTTGTTTGTTTGTTTGTTTTTTATTGCTTTATTGTCCCTTTTTATCGGGAAATTCTGGGCCGCCTCCCCTGGGAAAGGCGTAGTCGCAGCCTGTGGCGCGCCCAAACCCAATCTAACTAACATTATGTAGTTGTGTCTTTTTTTTTTAAATTTTGCTGGGGGAGCAAACCGGAGTACCCGGAAAAAAACCCCGAGACGTTGCCCGAGTCGAAAGTAAATAATCGGAGAAACATAGCGCACAGATGCGGACTCGATCCCACACCTGTGAGGCGCCTGGTTAAAGTGTACTTACCTTCATAAAAGTGTCTATAACGAAGTTTGTAGGACAGCTCAACACACCACTCCGTAGGCAGCTACATCGCAGTACAAAATTAATACTCGTTCAAAGAACAAGTGTGAATGTGTTTTTTTCTTGTGTGCAGCTCTTACATGTGATTAAAATAAGAACAGCTTTTCGCTTGATTTGTTTTATTTTCTTTGATTTAGATGTTGCTCTTACATTTACAAGTTACAATGTACATTAACTTACATAATTTATTGGTTGGATTGTTGCTGTTGTTAATCATCATTGTCATCATCATCATCATCATCATCATCATCATCATCATCATGGATGCTGTATACACGTTTTTCCCCAAATTACCAATCAGGCTGAAAGAGCGGCGATCTGTACATGTATGTTATGATTGAGTAGCACGCGATAGATCCGATCATTTTGTTTTGCAAAGCATGCAATAACAGAGTGTATTTACCTTTGATTTCATTTTGGGTTGTTGCTAGAAGAGTTTTGATAATTTTCATCGGTCGATATTGTTTCGAATTTTTTACTATCGACCGAAGCTTCCGGAAAGGTCTGGTAATAGCTAAGCGATTCTTCTAACCTAAATAAGGTTATATGACGTAAGACAGTGCATAGTTCCGGTGACAAGTTTTTATTTCATTGGGTGTTATTTCGTCATGCTTGAATGTTCGAACTTGTTCTCGATTACAGAGAGGTTATATAAGTAACGTACTGTCTGTTTATATGAGTGATTTGTGATGATCTTTGATTATTATCTTTGAAGTGATTTTCGGAAAGCGATCTTGTATGCAGTTGTTGATGTTTGCAGAATAAAGTTGGAAAACGTTATACGACGACTCCTGCCTTGTTGCTGAATAAACAAGCTGCGTGGATATACGAATTCGAGTTACACTTATCAAGATTCAAGCATCGGGGCTGAATCCACTACTGATTTAAAAAAAAGAAACTCTTGTAACACTGTAGTACCAACATACATATTGCTCATTTATTCCCCAGGCAATTTGTCTTATTCAAGACAATTTCTGTAAGATACCAAAACTCTTTGTGCCAAATTTTGCTGATGAAGAGAGACAAGACAATGGTGTAAACGTAGACACGAAGTTGTCTTATCTAAAGAGGTGTAGAACTGGAGTCAATGTTGATTATAAATACCAAAAAGGTTTGTTCCTATAGTTTATATGGAGTACAAACAATCTTATAGTCAGTGTAAGTGTTAATCTAAGTATATTTATTCAATTCTTGGATTAACTGTAATTCATTCTTTTACTTCTGGGGGTTTCTGCAACATGCAACTCCCTGTTGAACATTGATTATAATATTTATAAATAGAACTGCATTTACATCAAACAAAGGTTATTGCGACTCTAAAAGTTGTAGAATTTATATTGGTCATACTTACTTTCATCTCACAGTGACGAGATTAGCCTGTAGTGGCCATTTATCGTAGACATCAAGCTGTAACATTTATTTAATTATACTTTTCTATGATTATAAAATTTAGTATCGCAAGAATTATTAAAAGTAAACATTGGCAAGTTGTAATAATGCATTAAAATGAATGTTGCATAGACCTACTATAGACAATGACCAATAAATGATAATGTTTTTGTTGATGGTAAAACTACCTTGATTTGGTGGTGGGGTTGAGTACAGTTTTGTCCCCGGACAGCTAAGCGTATAGGGACGTGAACAAGAAGTCGTGTTGTAATACGAAGTCATGACAGGGTCATGCAGAAGAAGTGCGCTCAAGGCGGCAGCGAAGTTATTGAGGCAGAGGCGCAAAAGGAAGGGAGGTAAGTCGTGATGCTCGACGAAAGCTGAAGGAGGTGCGGCAACGGAGCCGTGGGACCTTGCGAGCAGGCTGTATGAGGAGGGGTAGGAAAACGCGAAGACGCAGTTGTGGCGCAGAGCGCATGCAATCCGAAGATCACCACACTCTCCACAACGATTCACGTGTGGCCAGGTCGTAGTCAAAGAGAGGAGCTGTCAAAGGTTAGAGGGGCCGCTGAGCGCCGCGGTACTTTTCAACGAAGGCACTGTGGTCTAATGGTAGTGCTTCGGCTTGCGGATCGGAAGGTCCCGGGTTCGAGCCCTGGCCGGGCCATTGTGTTGTGTCCCTGGGAAAGACACTTTACTCCTGTTTTCCTACTCCTTCGGATGAGAGTATAAACCGAGGTCTAGTCTGTGTCACATACATTCCATCACAACGGACTTTAAAGATCCTGACGCTCATGTCCTAGACGGGTGAGTGCCGGTGACACGAACACACCCAGCATGCACCTAGGTCCTTCTCCCCCATCCCTGGCTGCCCAGGATTGGGCTCAGTTGTCCGGGCGTCAGACCATGCGTCGGGCGGCTTGAGTTAGATCCTGTATCGGCCAGCGCCTTGAGCAGCTCTTGAGCTGGAAAAGCGCTATAAGAACGATTAAATAATAATAAATAACGATCCACCGCCGGAACTCAGCCCAAGGAGCCCACAGGATGTAGAAAATGAAGGATGTAGGTTGAGGATATTATTATGATGATTATGATGACGTTTAGTAGTAGTAGTAGTAGTAGTAGTAGTAGTAGTAGTAATAGGATTATTATTATTATTATTATTATTATTATTATTATTATTATTATTATTATTATTATTATTGTGAGTGTGTATGCAGGTATATATGTGTATGTGTGTATGTGAGTCCGCGCGTGCGCATGCTTCAAGTACACTTGTATTTTGAATAAGTCGTTATTTAATGCCATGGTTGTTTGTTCAATGATTTAAAGCACTTCCTGCAGATCAGAAGGGTAGGTGCCTTGTAAAAATTTATTATTATTATTATTTTGTTTGTTATTATTATCTCTGTGTGTGTGGGGTGTGTGTGTGTGGAACTGGATTCTTTACTGTAATAAATTAAATATGTATGTACCATTTTATTTTTGCCCTTTATCAATTCCACCCGGTTTTGTACACACACAAACTGATGCCTTTTCACACCTTATGTTACAACTTATGTTAATCTGATGAATAAAATTTGATACAACAACAACACACTCCCACGCAACAACAATATTTAGCAATGATAATTGTATTACAGCATAAAACACATATTATCATGTAAACTGCGTTTTAGGATGGTTGTGAACAGAAGACTTTCAAATGTATTTCCAAAAAACCATACCCCCAAAATAACAATTTTCAAAAAAGTTAATTTTGTTGACGGTGTTGTGGCCTCGGTTTTATCCTAAAGCCAAATGAAAACGTGGAATAATAGCCACGATTAGAGCTATTGGCAAGCCAAATAGTATCAAAATCTGTTCAGCCAGTATTGAGATACAGCGCAAAACGTAAAATAATAAAACAGCGACCTTGACCTTTGAAAAAATGCAAATATTAATAATCTAAAATGCGTAGCAGTAGTAGTTTTTTTTATTATTATTATTATTTCTTTTTATGGCTTTTCTTTTCAAGGGAGCCAACTGCATTCAGGTATAAGGCTCACTCGACTCTTCTAGATAAGAGTTTCCTCCCTTACCATTTGTCTCGTATATTAGTCCAGCTTCCCGAGAGAGGTGGGACTGAAAATCCTTACGGGAAGAGAGGGGACTATAAACTGATTTAAAAAAAAAAGAAGAGGTGGGAGTGTGGGGCCGGGTAGCTCAGTTGGTAAGAGCGTCTTGCTAGTAACCGAAAGGTCGCTGGTTCGAATCCCGGATTGGTCAACGTGTGATCATATTATTTTCCCCTTTACCAACAACTGGCCCGCTGGTGTCAGAATAAATCGGTCCAGTAGTCACCTATATGCGAAAGTGTCGTGTGACTATAATCTACAAACAACAGGGGTGGGAAGTGGGGCCGGGTAGCTCAGTTGGTAAGAGCGTCTTGCTAGTAACCGAAAGGTCGCTGGTTCGAATCCCGGATTGGTCAACGTGTGATCATATTATTTTCCCCTTTACCAACAACTGGCCCGCTGGTGTCAGAATAAATCGGTCCAGTAGTCACCTATATGCGAAAGTGTCGTGTGACTATAATCTACAAACAACAGAGGTGGGAGTGGGGCAGGGTAGCTAAGTTGGTAGAGCGGCTTACTAGTAACCGAAAGGTACCTGATTCGAATCCCGGATTGGCCAATGTGTGACCATATTATTTTCCCCTTACCATCAACTGGTTCGCTGGTGTCAGAATAATGTGACCAGTAGTCGCCTATACGCTCCGGTGTCGTGTGACTATAATCTACAATTACCCTTTTAGAGGTGGGCCTATTCGCTCATGTGACGCGGGACTTTAATCTAACTACCTAACCTAACTTAAGAGGTAGATAGATTATTTAATTCAATTCAATTCAATTCAATTCAATTCAATTCAACACATCATTATTACCACAGGAATGGAAATATTGTACAAGTCTCATCACAATATATAATGGCTCCACACATCAAAACAGTTATAATGAACAATAATAAGACACAGACTAATATAAGAGATTCAGAAAGCATAGGATCCGTACGCACATCATCCGTACATAATTTAACTATGCATTAATTGAGCGAACGCCTCTTGCAGGTAAAAATATTACAGGTAAGAAATAGGACTAAAGAATAGGCACTATTATTTCAGTCATAAAAGCCTCGCGCAGTTACAACACACTCACGCACTACATTTGCCCACTCATCACTGCAGCCGTGCACTCATCCACACAGAACACATCGTAAGCAACTATAACAACGAGATAAAAAATACCAAACAGTCCTTGACAAATAAGGTAATACACTCACACTTACAAACACAATAATTATCAATGGACATGTGGGTAATAGAATAAAATAAAACATACAAATTTGATTATAAAAGCAATTAATCAGATAAAAATAAATGATGGGGTTATTAATTTGAGGGTGGTGAGGTGTCCTGAGCAGAGCCATCAGCGTTTGTTAGATTAGATATACAAATAAATAGATAGATAGATGGATAGTTAGACAGGCAGATGGACAGTTAGATTGATATACTGATTGATAGGTATACCATCTGTGGTGCCCCTACGACCTCCGAGTTATAGAATAGGGATAGGATAGGTATATAGGTAGGGATGTAGATACATAAATATAGAGGTAGATAGACTTGGATTTCTGGGGAGTCAGGCGATACTCTGGCAGCAAGTTGGCGCTTCTGGCCGCTTGAGTTAGATCCTGTATCGGCCAGCGCTTTCAGTGTTGAGCTGGGAACAGCGCCATAGGCCTATAAGAACAATATAATTAAAATAAATAAATACACAAGTAACGTGAGACCCAAGCCAGGATTGACCATGGGAGGAGCAAGGAGGGATGGGAAGAAGGCGCGCAGGTGGGAAGACGAAGAGAGGAGGGGGGCAGAGTAAGGGGAGCGAGGGAGGGAGAAAGGGAGGAGGAAAATACTTAAGGTGAGAATTATCGACGTACACGTCATCACAAGATGCTGCCTACATCGCTGAGTCAGACAATGGCTGTCGCGTGACTGCACGTGCCAAACCAATGTTCATTCATACCAGTGGAGGGAGGGAGGGAGAGAGAGAGAGAGAGAGAAAGAAAGAGAGAAAGAGAGAGAGAGTGTCCCATGGCCATCGAAATCAGATCCGTGTCACAAACGTGATTGATCTTGAAAATGAAAAAAAATCATGTTTATTTGAAAAAAAAAGTCGAATGTCGAAGTCGAACCCTTTAATAGGGTAAGCCTAATAGCATTAGGTCCTATAGACCTGTCTTACAGCTAATCCTTAATAAACAATTTAAAACAAACAAAATAATTAACATAAAATAATGTGAAACAAACATATACCTTAACTACGGTTTTTTAAAAAAGCATATTAATGCGTACTCCCACCCTTATACCTCTCCCCCTCCTTCTCCTCCCTTCTGCATACAAGCAAGCAAGCAAGCAAGCGCACATACAAACACACACACGCACACACACACACACACACACACACACACGCACATACATATGACCGAGCGTTGTGGCCAAGCGACCGAGTAAGGAGAGACTAACTTACCTTGTCCATAGGCCAGAATCCAATGGCGCCTGACAGGTTTGGGATCGCTCCTGGCTCTGGGCGTTATGTTTCTCCGAATATTATTCACTGCCGATTCGGGCAACGTCTCAGGAGTTTTTTCGTGGTCCTCCGGTTTGGTCCTGCAGCAAAATTAGAGAGAGAGATATGAGAGGAAGAGATAAGATAAGATAACAATTTTATTTTGCAAGGATAAAAGAATAAGCGCTGGATGCGCTTTTTTACATCTTGACCTTGGGGCTTTAACATTAACTATGAAATACAACTCAATGTTATAACACTCATTACATTACATTATAACATTAACATCATGGAACAATAACAAATAAACAAAGTCATCATTAGATAAAATTCTTTTCAAACAATTGAAATCAAATTAATGTTGTTAATATCAATGAACAACATTAACAATTAATGTGTATTTATTTTTTAATGTGTTTTAGGAGGCGTGTTCTAAATGATGTAAATTTAGATGCTGGAGAGCGGATATCTTCAGGAAAGTTATTCCACAAAGTGGAACCGGAATAGGCTAGACTAGTTTTGTAGAGATCAATTCTTGGAATTGAAACATTTAATTTTGTGGACGATCTGGCAGGTTGTTGTTTTTTTAAGAGAAGAAAGATAGGAAGGTGCATTGCCAGAAAGGACCTTGTGCATGAAAACACCTTTAAATTTTAGTCTGTCGGTAAGAGGTAGAATATTGATCGGTTTATAGTCATCTGGAGAGATTTTTTTGTTTAAGTATAACTTGTTTAATTGCACGTTTGTGAATTATAATTAAAGGTTTCATTGCATTGTCACTAGCAGAATCCCAAATAGTAGAAGATTAATCAATAAGTGATTGAATATGAACGGAATAAAACAGTTCACGAGAATGTAAATTTAATAAATGCTTTATCCTTGATAATTGGTAAGTCCTTTTAGAAATAGTTTTACTAATATTTGAAATATGTTTTACCCAGGACAAATTATTGTCTATAGTTACTCCAAGAAGCTTATGACTCTGTATTTCAGCAATTATTGTATTGCCAAGTTTGAATGGAAGACGTTTTATAGATGCATTTTGTCTTTTCTGTCTTGTTGTAATTAGCATGGAGTTTGTTTTGTCTGGATTGAGGGCCATGTGGTTGTATTCAGTCCATTCCTGTAGTTCACTAGCCCATTTTTGTAATAAGGAGGAGAGTTTATTCAAGTCTATATTTTGAGAATGTAATGTAGTGTCATCAGCGAAGAGTTCACAAGAAGTAGAAATATAAAGGGGGAGATCATTTATGTAGATAGAAAATAGCAAAGGTCCTAAAACAGATCCTTGCGATACTCCAGCTGTAACAATTTCAAATTGTGACTTTTGGTTATTTACATAAACACACTGTTCTCTGTCAGAAAAAAAATTAAGAAACTCAAGAGATTTAGAATGAATGCCATATAGTTTTAGTTTACGTAGAAGAAGGTCATGGTCTATTACATCAAAAGCTTTTGCGAAGTCAACAAATAATGTTCCAGAAAATTGTCCCTTATTAATATTATTTAGCCATCGTTCTATCACTGATGTAAGAGCTGTGTGACAAGAGTGCTTAGCTCTGAAACCAGACTGATTTTCATGTAAGAGGCTGTTTTCAGTGAAATGATCAAGAATAGAAAGTGAGAGAGAGAGAGAGAGAGAGAGAGAGAGAGAGAGAGAGAGAGAGAGAGAGAGAGAGGTCAAAGCCAACTGCAATAAAAATTTAATATGTCTATATTCTTCTACCTCAGTGTATATTTTTCGAAACTGCCACAACGTTTCCTTTGTTCCGGGGTTTAGCAACTACAAAGCTATCTCAGTATCTGGCTATATTTGCTGAAGTATAACAATTGTTATTTTTTGGTGTAATGAAGTTGTATATGCTAGTTATCACTGTCAATGCATATGTCTCACATGTATCATAATAGACCTACTGTTTGGAATTCCCAAAGATTATTGATCGTAGAATAAGTTATTGCCTATATTATTACTTCGCCGTCTTTGGATGACCCTACGGCACATGAGATTTACTGTCCGATCCCACATAATAATTAACTACTCGAACCTACCCAACGCCCTTCTCCCTCATCTCTCTCTCTCTCTCTCTCTCTCTCTCTCTCTCTCTCTCTCTTACACACACACACACACACACACACAGAGCTTATTATTTAATGGAGCTAGTGTATGTGCCCTGTGGGTTCGGGCACTGATTAGAATAGACCCAACGTTTCCCGACGTGTCGTAAGAGGCAACTAACAGGGGTGATGTCAGCACGGCATCACTGGGCGAAAATCTTCTACACAGAATTCACCGGCCAGGACGGTGGAACCTCATGTTACTACAGGTTCGACGACCACGTGCTCTGGGCCAAGGCGAGCCACACTGTATTCGTGGATATTGGTTGTGGCCAACAGCCTGGAGAGGATTGGGCCCTGCCAGGTCTTTCTTTCCCACGACAAACTGCATGATGAATAAAACCATTTACTCCATACCGGATCGGTCGTCGCCCGGGTCAACAAGGACCGCGCCTTCCGTTGGCCACCAGGACGGAGGTCATAAGTGTGCTACTAATGGACAACTTATCAAGATCCGCACCAGAAATAACATCGTCATAGGAACCTGGAATGTCAGGACCCTAAATCCGGAGGGAAAATTAGAAGAACTGGCCCACGACATGGACATTGGCAGGACACGCACTTTTCCAGGAGCAGACATCGGAAGTGACCACGATCTCATGATGAGTCTTTCAGGCTCCACTTGAAGAGAGTAAACACAGCAAAGTGCACCAGACTGAAGTTCGACCTGGACAAACTGCAAGACCCTGAGGTGGCAGAAATATTTCAGGCCACAATTTGAGAGAAATTTGCACCACTGCTCATTTTGGGAGCTGGTGAAGTAGATGTCAACACCATGACCACCACCTTCAACTCAGCTGTGAAAGATGCCTCCACGGAGATCCGTGGAAAGCAGCGGCCAAAGAAGAAGCTGTGGATCACACCTGAACTTTTGGACCTGTGTGATAAACGAGGAGAGATGAAAAAGAGGAGGAGCCCCTCGAGGGGAGCTGATGCCTACCGAAGGGTCGACAGTGACATCCGAGGGGGCATGCGCACAGCAAAGGAGAACTGAATAGAAGATCAATGCCAGGAAATTGAGAACAGTCTGAACAAGAACAACAGCAAGAAGGCCTACCAGACTGTGAAGCGGCTGACACGTGTTAAACAGCCCAAGGTCTCTACGATCCAAAGCAAGTCTGGCATATGCCTTACAGAAGAACAAGAAGTCTTGGACAGATGGACAGAGTACTGCTATGACCTTTACAACCACACACCAAACGGAGACCCATCAGTTCTAGCATGTCCTGAGAACAGAGAAGAAGAAGAAATCCTTCTAATTCTCCGGGAAGAAGTTGAGGCAGCACAGAACAGAGAAGAAGAAGAAATCCTTCTAATTCTCCGGAAGAAGTTGAGGCAGCAGTGCAATCGCTGACGAAGGGGAAGTCAGCGGGAGTGGACAACATACTCGCGGAACTGCTTCAAGCAGGAGGAGAAGCGATGATTGACGCCCTCACCATTATCTGAAACAGGATCTGGCAGAGTGGGGAGTGGCCTACACCATGGACCCAGTCGCTTGTCATCACTCTTCCCAAAAAAGGTACCCTTCAGGAATGTGAAAATTACCGCAATATCAGCCTCATCAGCCATCACAGCAAGGTCCTCCTGAAAATAATACTCAACAGGTTAAAACCCAAGCTGAACAAATCATAGCTGAAGAACAAGCAGGATTCAGGGCAGGGCAGGGCAGGGCGAAGTACCAATGAACAGATTTTCAACCTCGGAATAATCCGCGAGAAATACTTACAGCATCAACAACATCTATATCATGTGTTCTTAGACTTCAAAAAGGCGTTTGACCGAGTATGGCAGGCCGCTTTGTGGGCAACCATGAGAGTGTACAACATCAGCCCTAAAATTATTGAAGTCATCAAAAGCCTGTATGACAAGGCTACCATTGCAGTCCTCCACAACAGCGCCATCGGAAACTGGTTCAGCACAACAATCGATGTGCGTCAGGGATGCCTACTCTCAACAACACTCTTCAACATCTTCCTATAGCACATAATGTCAGATGCCCTTGCAGATACCGTAGGCACAGACAGCATAGGGGGAAGAGCAATCTCCAACCTTCGTTTTGCGGATGACATTGATGGTTTGGCTGGAGAGGAACAAGAACTTGAACAACTGGTACAGAGGCTTGACACCACCTCCAGAGCCTATGGAATTGAAATAAGTGCAGAGAAAGACCAAAATGATGACCAACAACACTAATGGCATCAACACTGAGATCAAAGTCCAAGGCCAATCACTGAACGCAGTGCATAGCTTCAAATATTTAGGAGCCATTGTATCAAATAATGGGTCCCGACAGGAAGTCCTCTTTAGCATCACACAAACAACTGCTGCCCTGGCGAGGTTGAAGCCAATTTGGAAAGACAGAACCATCAGTCTACATTCCAAGGTATGACTGCTGCGCTCCCTTGTCATCTCCATCTTCTTATATGCTTGCGAAACATGGACCCTAACAGCAGATCTACAACGTAGAATACAAAGCATGGAGATGGGGTGCTACAGACGACTTCTGGGCATTTCCTATACCCAAAACTTCATCAACGACGAAGTCCGAAAGACCATCACATAAGCCATTGGACAACACGATGACATGCTCACAGTGGTGAAAAAAACGAAAACTCCGATGGTATGGCCACGTCACCAGATCATCAGGTCTTGCAAATACCATCCTGCAAGGCACAGTGCAAGGAGGTAGAAGAAGAGGGAGACCAAAAAAGAGGTGGGAAAACAACATTGGAGAATGGACTGGTTTGACAATGAGCGAAACAATCAGGGTTGCTGAGGACAGGGAAAGATGGAGTATGCTGGTTAAACAATCATCTTGGCTGCCCCTATGACCTCCGAGTTACGGGATAGGATAGGATAGGATAGGATAGTGTATGGAACTCTCTCCCTCTAGAGTGCAAACATTGCAACACACTGTTTTCTTTCAAATATAAAATATGTAGGCATCTGCGAAATTAATTATAAAAGTGATGTATAATAACACATATGAGAACACAGTCATTTGTGTAATTATTAACTTATTTATTTATTTATTATTGGAGGCACAGTGGCCTAATGGTAGAGCTTTGCCTTGCGGATCTGAAGGTCCCGGGTTCGAACCCAGGCCGGGGCATTGTGTTGTGTGGGAAAGACACTTTACTCCTTCGGATAAGAGTATAAACCGAGGTCTAGTCTGTGTCGCATACATTCCATCATAACGGACTTGACGCTCATGTCCTTGGCGGGTGAGTGCCGGTGACATGAATACACCCAGCATGCACCTAGGTCCTTCTCCCCCATCCCAGGCTGCCCAGGATTGTGCTCAGTTGTCTGGAGCGTTATTACGATGCGCCCAAAGGCTTCAAGCTGGCGCCTTGGGCTGCTTGAGTGAGATCCTGTGTCGGCCAGCGCCTTGAGCAGCTCTTGAGCTGGAAAAGCGCTATATAAGAACGATTACATAAATAAATATTATTATTATTATTATTATTATTATTATTATTATTATTATTATATGGGTGAAGTGTGTGGGGGATTATTATTATTATTATTATTATTATTATTATTATTATTATTATTATTGTTGTTGTTGTTGTTGTTGTTGTTATTATTATATTATTATAAGGGTGAAGGGTATGGGGGATTATTATTATTATTATTATTATTATTATTATTATTATTATTATTATTATTATTATTATTATTATTATAAGGGTGAAGGGTATAGGGGATTATAATTATTATAATTATTATAATTATTATTATTATTATTATTATTATTATTATTATTATTATTATTATTATTATTATTAATATAAGGGTGAAGAGTATGGGGGATTATTATTATTATTATTATTATTATTATTATTATTATTATTATTATTATTATTATTATTATAAGGGTAAAGGGTATGGGGGCAGGAGGATGGTAGCCTAAATTTGTTTAAAGATAATGATGAAGATGTTGGTGCGATTGTGTGTGTGTGTGTGTGTGCAGGGCCGGATCTGGGGGGGGGGGGGTTCCTGGGTTCCGGACCCACCTTCCCCCCCTGGCCATGTGCCTCACTCAGTCAGAAAAAATATATATATATGGAGTTTTTTTAAAGCTCTTAATTTAGTTGACACTGGTGGTAAGTAAAACGTTCCTCATTCTACTCAAGTTCCTCGAGCGGACACGTTTTTGTCACCCCTAACCCCTTAAAAAATGTTGGAACCCCCCCCCCCCCCCTCCAAGAGTAAGTGATCCGGCCCTGGTGTGTGTGGGTGGGTGTGTGTGTGTGTGTGTGTGTGAGTTATATGCTTTCCAAGTTAAAGTTAAAGGTTCATTACTATGTTAAGGGACAGATTGGAAGATTAGACTGTATCATTAGTCTAAAATCTTTATCCCTAATATTAATATAATATAATAATAATAGTATATATAATAATAATAACCTGGTATGGGGGGGGGGAAACTGATCTACTCTTGCCGGGAGTAGGGTTAACCCACTCACCCCCCCCCCCCCTCCTCCCCTCCTATCTTTTTCTTTTGTTTATAAACTTCAATTTTGTTTTAGTTTCAACGTCGTATCATCTTTGGTGTAAAAGACGATAATAAATCAACCAACCAACCATTTATCCCTAATAAAAAAAAGTGTCAAAGTTTCAAAGTTTCTCTCTCTCTGTCTATTTCTCTGTCTCTCACTCTCTCTGTCTGTCTGTCTCTCTCTCTCTCTCTCCACATGCAGACACAAACAACGGAAGCAAGCGCACAAAATACCCTAGTTTACCAAGCTGTGAACAGGTACCCGACTCTTTTTAGAACCGCCGAAAGCAAGACAAGTGAGCCGGAAAGAGGTGGGCACCGCATTATTGAAGCTGGTCCAGAGAACATGGACGGCCCAAACGCCTCTAGCCCCATCGACCCAAATGCTACGGGGACAACATTTTTGTATATGTGGTTATGCCGTCTTAAAAGTGGCGACGCGCATGATCATTCGTCTTTCAGCGGTTACGTTCATGTACAATAAGTCTTTACACCTTGTTCTTCACCATCATTACCTAGCCAAACATAGACACCGGGAGAGAGAGACAGACAGACAGACAGAGATCATGATGCACTATGACTAAGCCTCTACGTCAGTTTAGTCTGTGCGGTATGACAGATCGGTACAGAAAATGATTACAACCAGCACATGTTGCCTAGCCTACAGCCAAGAAACGAACGATCCAATATTAGGACTCGCTTCACAGTCACCTATAGACCTAAATCGACAATATTCAGCAGCGTTATTACATTTCGGAAGGAGTGGAAATAAAAGGGTACTATTTTGATTTATGTTCAAATAATTCAATAAAACATGCCACATTGAAAAACACACAAAACGTTGCTGTATTCTGGGAATAGAAAAGGGTAAAAAATGTTCCCGTTACCTTTTGGTCGTTGGGGACCTCACTTTTCTCTGGGTCAGCTTCGTTAAGGCGGTTCCTGCCTCTTCTTTGCCCTCACTGTCTTGCTGCGGCGTTTCTAAACAGAGCCAGAACCAGTTCACAGCTGGATTAAATGGCATAAGTAGTGTACTGTTTCATGCTCGTCGTCGTCCAGTGGTTGTTTCCAAGAACTAACTCACGCTACCACTCAAATTACTAAGCTGGGGTCGACGTTGCTTCAAAGGTCCCAATTCGAAGGCTTTGTTTGCTTCTGGCGAAATCGGGTTTACTCTAAAATTCGCATTGTTATCACATTACACACACACACACACGCGCACACACACACACACACACACACACACACACCCACGCACACACCTACACCCACACCCAACATGGGTGGATTTCTATATATATTCTTCTTGGTTTGTGCGTCTGTGCCGAGAGCGAGAAATTAAACGGCTTAGTGACGCCGCAGGAAATGATGGCTGCAAGGGATACAAGACGACGTAACTGCGATGTTTTGGAGTCTTGAGCGACTTGTTGGGAATTCTGTATCGCCAGTTGATAGCAAACATTTCAAGGGAAACTTTCCCAAACTTACACCGATAAGAAATTGGTCTACCCACTTTGTTTCCTTAAACATTTTTTGGGGTATGACCCTTGTTTGGTTGCAGACAGCCTCGATGAGACTCACCGATGGAGTAAGCGTCACCATCGACTAGTAGCTGTGTTGTGTATTTTTGGAGGTCGGTATGTACAGTATAGGCCTATTTAGAAGTTGTTTTTATTTAATGAAAAAAAAATAAATAAATAAATATAATAGCAAAATAATTAAGATTATATATATTTTGCTCCCATCCAAACCAGACCAGAACAAAATTAAGGTCACGCCAACGCCAAAGCGTGACCTATATTTTATTCTTGTCAGGAATGTGCAGTTGTGTCACATTCAAAGTCTGTTTTTGCTTGCGCTCTACCCCTAATCTCCTTGAACCCCAACTCACCTCCTTCTTACCATGGTCACACACACACACACCCACACACACACATACACACACCAACACACACACACACACACACATAAATCTGCAATACAGAACAACTGGATACACTTGAGAGATCCTGAAGTCACAGTCCGAGGCGGGCGTGGACGGGAAACCCCCTGGGGGATTCCTCGATTTATGACGTAATCGCCGACGGGCCACCACCGCTGAAAAAGTGATCCTGTGAGTACAGTCGTGCGGAAACTCGGCGTGGGTTACAGTTGCTTCCCTTGACAAATGCAAGATAATGGGACTAACTTCCCTTGAGTTTTGTGTTGCACGAGTTTTCAAAGATGTCGAAGGTTAGTTTGATATTTGTTTGCCGTTTTTGCAAGTATCATCAAAATTGTCTTGCCAGTAGATGTGTGTGTTTATGAGATACATAAAAGTGTAGAAGGAGAAAAAAAGGTGGAGGATGAGGAGGATGAAAGAATTAAAAGAAGGAGGAGAACGAGGGGGATAAAAGAAAAAAAAAAGCAAAGAATACAGAAAGAAAAAGAAGAAAACTATGAAAGAAGACGAAGTAAAGAAAGAAGAAGGAAGAACGAAATAAATAAATAAATAAAATAATAATAATAATAATAATAATAATAATAATAATAATAATAATAATAATAATAATAATAATAATAATAATAATAATAATAGTGACAATAATAATAATAATAATAATAATAATAATAATAATAATAATAATAATAATAACAATAATAACAACAACAACAACAATAATAATAATAATAATAATAATAATAATAATAATAATAATAATAATAATAGTAGTAGTAGTAGTAGCAGAGGAAGAAGAAGAAGAAGAAGAAGAAGAAGAAGAAGAAGAAGAAGAAGAAGAAGAAGAAGAAAGGCTTTAGAGGAAACAGACAAAAAGGAAGGAAGAAAGAAAGATGGACAGAACTAAACGGAGACAGGGAGAAAATTTTATTCCATTATATCTTGACCACTGTAGGCCAAACATGATGTCTATAACAGCTGCTTCAAGTTCCATTGTTCTGGGAAAAGAACAAAAAAAAAATAAATTAAATTACATACATGTACAAGGTATTGTATAATTCTCTACTCCATGACCTTTTTCATGGATACGGAATATACATGTTGGCGATTAAAAACCTATACATGGAATTAGAAAACAAACATTGGGGCAAAAAATCAAATTAATTACACAAATGACTAAATGTACTTTTTAAAGGTATTGTATTTGTTTATATTATGCTTCTTGACTATTTGCAGGACAAGGAACATACATAACAATTAACATACATGTGTGTTGGCAAAACTGCTTGGGTTGGGGCTAAAATGAACATAGGCCTACTAGTAAATTATGTGAACAATTGAAATTATCATTGTTGTTATGACTATGTCTATAGAAAACACAGGTCACATTGAAAAGTTCAAGAAACAGATATATAGTGTGTGAATGCCCTAACAGTACTTGTACACACATACATACATACTAAACACAATGTATACATTAAATTGTATACATGGAATTAAAACCACAGATCTAAAACAATGTTACTATTAGTAATACACATGGTACACACAGGAAAGTATAGTCATTACTTTGTTGGCCTGTTGAGTCTATCTGAAACTAAGTCTGCCACACTCTGTGCAGCAAAATAAAACAGAGGCCTACTAGTAAATTATGTGAATAATTCAAATTATCAACTTTGCTATGTACTATAGTCTATAGAAAACACAGATCACATTGAAAGTTCAAGAAACATAAATAGTAAAATAGTGTGTGAATGCCCTAAAAGTACTTGTACACACATACTAAACACTATGTATGCAACACAGGAGAGTAATTATTTTGTTGGCCTGTTGAGTCTATCTGAAACTAAGTCTGTATAGTACGCCTTTGAACGCAATTTACTAAGTAATTTGACAAAAAGCAATGGATGAAGAGTAAGATGTAGAATGAGAATGTGCAGGGTACCAGCAATATGTAAATACACCTTGGGAAGAAAGAAAAAACAACAACCTACGTAGCTATTGGGTAGCCATGATTAAATCATCGGCAGACACGTCGAAACAGTAGGTGCGAACTTTATATTGCTACGTCTATAAAATGTGATTTCCGTGGCAGCAAATTAGTCATAGACATTTCGGTGATGTTAAACTTGCTTCTAATACTATCCAAACACAAGGTTACCAAGCTAAAATGGAAAAAAAGATAGTCACGAAGATCCACATCCAGCGAGCGTGAAAACGCTAGTTTCTACGTCCGAATGGCAACGTCTGAGTCGCAGGCGTGGAGAGTGTCGTGTGCAAAATGCTAAAAATAGATGGGAATTCCTTATTGGACCGTCCACGCCCGTCTCGGACTGTAGCTTCAGGATGTAATTGTTATGTAATTAGTTTATAGTCCCCTCTCTTCCCAATAAGGATTTTCAGAGAGGAGACGCACCTGCTTCAGGATCTCTCTACTGTCCCAATAAGTACACATGGGTTCCACTGTGCCCAAAGCTCGGAAATTGGTTTATATCTGTAATCATCACACATCTTCCAAAAGATTTTAGGTTAAAGTTCACAGCGCCTTCAATGAGTGGGTTCTTTTTGAAATTGTGGGTTTATATAACACACATCAATGACTTAACTAAGTAAATGGGTTTGCCAGTTTTGTGGGTTCATACGCGCATTACTGACTTAACTTGGTAAGTTAGTTATTAGTTATTCATTGCTTACAGGGTCCAGCGGACTGCAAAGAGCCGAATCAGGATCACAAAATCAAGACCACAACTTTGCTGAAAGAGCACTCGCCCCTGATCCGCATAATAGATCTGCCGAAACAACCCTAGTGGTAACACTGAAGGCACTCCACCAGCCGGTCACTTAACAATAAACACATCCCACGCAGGAGACGCTGAGGCTATATATTCTAATTTATCGAACCCCCGTTTACAAAAACAAAATAGAATATAAACATCATTATAAAATATCAACAAAACATATACATATAAAATGCCTACATTGCCAAATAATAACATCATAGGAAGCCCCATTGACCATTTGGCAGAAAGCATCCAATATTCCCAAGCTGATCCAACAGACCTCACACACAAATGAGGAGTTTTGTCCCGGAAGAGTTTTTAAGAAAATAGGTAGGTGACTGTCTAGCGAAGAAGAAGATAGTATAGTAGATTGATAGAACAGAGTAGGAATGAGAAAGAACACAGGAAAAAGACAGCAACAATGGGAATTTAAAGTACTAAATTTCCAGAAAGTGGGGATACTATTTGTACTGAAACCCCCGGCACCCCCACGGGGGAGACTTGGTAAGTGGGTTTGGTGGTTTAACACTGTTATAATTCTATCCAAACTGTCCAAATCATTGTTATTTACCTGTAAATAACTGCATCATTGTGGTCTTAGTGTGAAACAAAATTATCTCGGTTCCTTTAATTTTCCCCTTTAGATATTCAAAGACAGATTAAAGACCATCCCCTAAGAATTGATATCGGAGCTTCCATTATTTTAACCTTTTTTATGTTTACTGATAATAATGTAAGAGGTAAACTTAATAAAATGGAATTTATAATAAATTGTATTTAAATATTTCAGCAGAATCCGTGTTCAGTCCGTTGGTAGTGGTAGGTCATACACCGGGAAAAAATAAAAGGTGTGCAAGTGAATAATGTTTATACATAATAATATAGATTCTCCTTTCTTGTCGATAACACAGTGGACTGGAATACGCTTGATAGCACTGTCAACCGGCCCAGCCCCAGCGCCTTTACACCTGTGCTGGGAGCATTGACCAGAAAAACTAAACCAGCAGCATACCAAGCCAGTGTTGTTGTTTTGTAACCAAATGTACAGTATAAACCAGTTTTAAATATTTATTATGCGCTGCGCACAGCCACTCCCTCACGAAGAAAATCGAGTACGCCTCCTGTGATGTACCCGCCGAATGAAAGTCCAGATACAGACCTATCGTCCTCTCTGTGTGTTCTATGACGTATCTAAAGTGTGAAATTAATGTGATCTAAAAGAAATGCGACATTTTGTAGACTTTTATTAAAACTGTACTATATACTATACTATAATTATGAGAGAGAGAGAGAGAGAGAGAGAGAGAGAGAGAGAGAGAGAGAGAGAGAGAGAGAGAGAGAGAGAGAGAGAGAGAGAGAGAAGTCGAAGTCGAAGTCAAAACCTTTAATAGGATAATAGCATTAGGTCCTTTGGACCTGTCTTACAGCTAGTCCTTAGCTTAATAAACAATGCAAAACAAACAAAATAATTAACATAAAATAATTTGAAACAAACATATTCCTTAACTACGGTAACAAATCACTAAGCAAATTAATGCATTTTAATACACATACTCTTACCCTTCTTCCACTCTTACCTTTCTTCCCATCCCCATCCATCTCCTCCTCCATCCGCACACACAAGCACAAGCACACACACGCACACACACGCATGCGTGTGCGCGGTGACAAATGGGGTAATTTTAATCGGGTAGCACATTTTTGAAGAAAAAAGGGGTAGGGTAAGGGCTAGTTGCCGCGCTGCCTTAACCCTACCCGTTTTCGAAAAAGTTGACCTAGTTCGTGTCCTATAGGGGACGAACTAGGTCAAGTTTTGCGAAAACGGGTAGGGTAAGGTATTTTCTAAAACGGGTAGGGTAAGGCCTTTTTCGAAAAGGGGTAGGGTCAGGGCTAGTTGCAGCGCTGCAACTAGCCCTGACCCTACCCCTTTTCGAAAAAGGCCTTACCCTACCCTACCCGTTTTCGAAAAAGTTGACCTAGTTCGTCTCCTATAGGAAAACGGGTGCCCTTAACCTACCTGTCTTGGAAAAGTTGACCTACTTCGTCTCCTATAGGGGACGAACTAGGTCGACATTTCTTCAAAATTCCTTCGGAAATGGACTGCATTTTCTCCGTCCCGACTAGTGCACTCCTGTGTACTTAAAACACTCCCATGCACTACAACTGCTCTCCCTTGCACTAAAAGAGCACTCCCGTGTACTTAGAAGAAATGGGGAACGGCAGACAAATGGGGAACGAGCAAATTACCCCATTTGTTACTAAGAACGTCAAATTCCGTTTCTCATTTGTGGCGTTCTACAACCTCACACTCACACACACACACACACACACACACACACACACACACACACACATGTAAATTCACACCTTCTTAGTAACTTAAATTGTGGCAGGGTAGGGAAGAACAAAGAGTTATACAATCATCTTAAATATTAAGAGCAAAGGGAGCTTACATATTTATGGAGCCTTGTTTTAAAAGATGGTAATGATTTACTTTTCTTGATCTCTTCTGGTAGAGAATTCCACACGCTTGGACCAGAATAGGACAGAGATGTTTTAAATATGTCTAAGCGTGGTCTTGGAAATGTTAAAATATGTCATGAAGATGAATAACGAGATGATGACTTGCTGAAATGTGCTTTCAAATAAGCAGGAGCTCTATTGTTAATTATTTTATACATTAAAACGGCTTTATTGTAATTTAGGTGTTTGTTAAGGGGGAGCATGAGAGAGAGAGATAGAGGTGGGTTATGGTGTTTATGCTACGTTGACTGGGAAATAATTGGGTTCTTGGTTAGCTAGTCATTGTTAATATGGTCCAGGGGACTGGCCAGAGCCTTGGTGTTTAGTGCAATTATAAAATAAGTAGGTTCATGGTTGATCAGAAGATAGTGCTCACAGTGTGGTTGACATGACAGTGCAACAGACAGCACCGACAGAGAGACAAATATAGAAATATGCAGACAGATACAGAGAGAAATACAGACAGACACACAGACCGACAAACAGAAACAAAAAGTAGGTATAAGTAATCAAAAAGACGTGGATTGTTTCTTATTTATATTTTTTATTCAATTTTAAATCCAACAAAAAAAAAAATCAATAGAGTTGACTTGTTTCAATCTAAACAAAACATAACCATGCTAGAAGAGCAAAGCCCATATAACTCACCTGCTATTGTGTTGTGATATGTGGTGACCTAGACCTTTGCCTGAGCTTTGAGCCAAGGGCACATAACCAGACAGTTGGACCATTTTTGAGGGTCAGAGGCGGTGGGAGGGGGGGTGGGGGGGGGTCATTTGTGAATACATGTAAGATCACTTTTGCTATGCAAGCTATTGAAACATGTGAGTGCTCTTTCAGATACATTTCAAAGCAAACATGTGCACACTCAAAAAAACAGAGCATCCCTTTAATGTCAATAAAATGTTTCAAACTAATAAAACAAATTTGGTCACTTTATCATCTTTCTACCTATTGCTACATATAAACAAAAATAATGTGTAATCATCACATGAAGATGTTTTTCTTGCTCTCTCTTAAGAAAAACAATAACATAACCACAAAAGATAACATGTAGGCTAACAGTGTAAAGACCCAGTCCCACTGCACTTGCGCACAAATTACGCATGAATTGCGCATAAAATTTTCTTTGTGCGTGATTCATCAGTGATGTGCGTAAATCATGCGTGTTTCACACGTGGAGCATCAGTTTTTGTAAGTGATTGTACGCGGAGACGGGTTTGTGCGCGATCGCCGGTTTTGAACGGTTCAAAATTTTTTCCACGCACAACGTGCGCGATTATACGCAGTTTATGCGCAGTTTGTACGTAGTTTGGACGTGGAAGGTGCGTGATATGTGCGTGTTCTGTCAGTGTTCCGTCAGTGCTTGTGCGTCAGAAATTGTTTCCTATCACGCACATCACTGACGAATCACTTACAGAACACGCACATATTACTTACAAAACACGTACAATCCACGTATGTTCCACTGACAAAAAATAATTAACGCACGAAACACGCACAAATAACGTATGAAAAACTTACAAACTACGCATGAACACGCATGCATCACTTATGAATCACTGACAAATCATGCATGCAATTTTCCTGTATAAAAAGCAGCCATTTCGGCCAATTCCTTCAGTGTTGGTCATGCTGCCAAGGGGTACACATCTAGAAGACCAAGCTCCATAAGAAGTCCAAGCTCCAGAAGAAGACCAAGCTCCAGAAAAAGACATGAACCCTCAGAGAAGAGATGTGCTGGCATTATTGGTGCAGAATCTGAATTATCCGATGATGCAAATTCATCAGATCTTGGCCAGAAGAAGAAGAAGAAGGCAAAGGAATGTCTGGGTGAGAGACTGGATCACTAGAAGACCCGAGCAGGGCTTGTATGATCGCCTGATGGTGGAGCTCAGGAATGAAGACCCAAGATCCTTTCAGAACTTCATGCGCATGCCTTCAGACATGTTTGATGAGATTGTCCATAGGCTGACCCCAAGGCTGACCAAGCAAACCACCAACTTCAGGGTTTCCCTGGATCCTGGTCTGAAAGTTGCCATAACCCTTCGTCACCTGGCATCTGGAGCCAAGTACCATGACATGCAGTATGCCTGGAGGGTCCCCCACAACACCATCAGCAAAGTTGTCAGAGAAGTCTGCGAGGCCATCATAGAAGAGTACCTTGAAGAGCAAATGTCACCTCCATCCACTGAAGAAGGCTGGCGTCAACTGTCAGATGACTGGTACCAGAGATGGAACTTCCCTCACGTAGTGGGGTCAGTTGATGGCAAACATGTGGCATGCAAAGCTCCCCCTAATTCTGGATCAGAGTACTACAATTACAAAGGCTTCTTCAGTGTGATTCTGTTTGCCATGGTGACATCTGATTACAAGTTCCTGTGGGTGGACGTGTCTGGTAATGGCTCAGCTTCAGATGCCCAGATCTTCAACAACAGTGAGCTGAAAGAAGGCCTAGAGAACAACACCATCAGGGGGTGGCCTCAGCCCGATCCTTTGCCTGGTGACAATCAGAATGTGCCCTACTTCCTGGTGGGAGATGATGCCTTCAGTCTCAGGACCTACCTGATGAAGCCTTATGGTGCCAGGAACCTCGCCAGGGACTACAGAATCTACAACTACAGGCTGTCAAGATCCAGAAGAGTGGTGGAGAATGCTTTTGGCATCCTGGCCAACAGATTCCAAGTTCTTCTGAGCACCATGCAGCATCACCCTGATACTGTCAGATTGATTGTCAAGGCTTGCGTTCTGCTACACAACCTGATGAGGACTCGGTACCCTGTGCTCCAGAATCGTCTGCTGGATGTGCAAGATCCAAATGGAAACGTACAGCCTGGTGCCTGGCGAGAGGGGAGAAACTTGGAGGACACTAGAGTTGTGCAGGCCCCCAACACAGCATCCAAGGAAGGCAAGCTCCAGAGAAACCTGCTGAGACACTGGTGTAATTCGCCAGCAGGTGCTGTACCATGGCAAGATGAGATGGTTAATGTGAACATTTAAAATGGACTGTGTCAAAGTGTGCATGGAATAAATGTAAAGATATATTTGTGACTTATAATTTTGTGCAAGTCTGAATGTAAGTGCAAATGAAAGTGAAAGGAATGAAAGAAAAAGCAATAAAGTCCCCAAAACAATTAAAGTCTCCCCCCCAAAAAAAAAAATAATAAAAAAGAAATATAAAAAAGACAAAAGGAAAGAAAAAAATAATTTATAAAAAAAGATATTATTTTATAATAATTTCTTTTTTGTTATTTTCTTTATCATTTTTTTTAGTTTTTCTTAGTTATTTTATTTATTTATTTTATTTTATTTTTTTGCGCACTTTTTTTTTTGGTGGGACTTTTATTTCATTCATTTTCTTTCATTTATTTCGCTTTCATGTGCACTTTCATACCAAGAACTTACAAATATTTCAAAGTTTAGAAATTTATTAATAAGAAAATTTTCCCATTCGCTCACACATTCACACAAAGTCTTTTTAGCAAATGTTCATTCACTTTCCACCATCAGTGACTGGCCGCTGTTCCTCCTGTTAGATCCTGGTCCTCCCAACAGCTGGCTGTCGATGCTGAAATTGCTGAGGTTGAGGGACCCATTCAACACTTCCTGGCTTGTCGAGAGAAGTTGGGTGAAGATGCCTGCTGACAAACGATCCCCAGTGGAGGTAGTTGGCTGAGGCTGCTGCTGCTGGTGGTACTGCTGAGAGGTGCTTGGCTGAGGCTGCTGCTGCTGGTACTGCTGTACAGGCTGTGGCTGCTGGTACTGCTGTACAGGCTGTGGCTGCTGGTACTGCTGAGAGGTACTTGGCTGAGGCTGCAGCTGGTACTGCTGCTGGTACATCACATGTTGGTGGTGGAGGACTGGCGGTGCAGACATCACTTGAGCTGGTTTTGTAGGATCAGGGACTTGGCCTTCATCTTCTTCGTCAATCATGGCTGCTATCTTGGCCTTCATTGCCTTGTACTTGTCAGCAGGTGCAGAACGCAGACTCTCCCCAACATACTTGATGAAGGCCTCTCGTTCTGAAGTGGCTGGTCTGTCTTGTATCAGCTGGGTCAGCAGCTGCTGATTAGCCTTCATAATTTCTGTCAATTCCTTCAACCACTTTTCTTCACGGTCCACTTCCCTCTTCCTTCTCTTCTTGTTCTGTCTGCTGGAACTCTGACTCTGGCTGGCCTGAGCAGATGTTCTCTCCACTGCCTCCAGGTCTGTTTCAAGTGTAGTGGGTGCACGTTCCTGGTCACTGTCCATTTCACTGTCACTGGCTTGTGATTTCGGGGTGGAAGTCATGGGCAAGCTCACCATGGGATCAGACTTGGTTGATGGCAGCTGGGTCTTGTAAAACTGAAGACTGTCCAGGATGTACCTCTCCCTGTCTGTGTATTTCTTGGCTGCTTGACCAGACTTGACCTTCGTTAGTCGGACGTACCAGTCCTTGACTGACTTCCACCAGCCCATGATGTGGTCCAACTCTAGCCCCAGCTCATCAGCCTTGGCAGCCCAGATTTCTCTACGTTTCTTGTAGAGACAATTGCCCCGCCTCCAGACTTCCTCATGCTCAACCATCCACTCAAGGAGACTTGCTTCCATCTTAGCTTCAAGGGAATAGTCATGTTTGGCAACGACTTTTCCCTTGCCCTTGCCCTTGCCTCTGACTTTACCCTTGCCTGGACGTGCATCTTCTTCGGATTCACCAGCAGCAGGGTTTTCAGTATCAGCAGCAGCAGCATGCACCTCCACCTCCACCTGCATTTCAGGAGGTGTTGGTGACCTTGGGGCAGCTTGGTCTTCTTGTGGAGCCTTGGTCTTCTTCTTCTTGGAGGGCTGGCGGCCTTTCCGGGGTGGCATCTTCAGGAAGTGTTCTAATAGTCTTCAAGTATTCAGGAGATGAGGCTGCCTCGAGTGCTGGTGCAAAACTGTTGAAATGTTGTCAGTGCTCGCCTTTTATTGTGCGTGGAGCGGATGCGATAGTGCGCCCTTCATCAGTGATTCATGCGCGATTCATGCGTGATCCGTGCGTGTTCCATGCGCGGACCGTACGTGATTCATCAGTGCTCGTGCGCTGTTCATGCGTGATCCATACGTGTTACATTCGCTATACATGCGTCGATTGAACGTCAGAAATTGTATCGGGGTTGGGCTTGTGCGCTGTTGTGCGTGGAATGTTCGTTTTTTGTTAGTGATTGTAAGTGATACATGCGCAGTTTATACGTGATTCATCGGTGATTCTGACCACGCACAACCCCAGAAAATGACCAATTTCTCCACGAACAATCACGCACAAACCAATTTTATGCGTGATTTGTGCGTGGTTTATGCGTAATTGGCAGTGGGACTGGGTCTTTACGTTTGCGACGCGCACGATAGTAGGCTACGTATGAGACGCGCACGATAGATCCGATCGTTTTGTTTTGCAAAGCATTCAATAACTTTTCTTCTAAATTTGCCTGAAAAGTGGCTGGACTTTCTCCGTCCCGGATGGAGCACTCCCTTGTACTTAAAACACTCTTATGCCTTACATCTGCACTCCTATCCCCCCTCCTATCCTATCCCGTAACTCGGAGGTCGTAGGGGCACCACAGATGATCGTTTAACCAGCGTACTCCATCTTTCCCTGTCCTCAGCAACCCTGATGGTTTCGCTCAGTATCAAACCAGTCCATTCTCGAATGTTATCCTCCCACCTCTTTTTCGGTCTCCCTCCTCTTCTACCTCTTGCACTGTGCCTTGCAGGATGGTCTTTGCAAGACCTGATGATCTGGTGACGTGGCCATACTATCGGAACTCCCGTGCACTAAAAGAGCACTCCCATGTACTTAGAAAAATGCGGGGTCCTGGAAAAAAAAGTGGGTTTATAGCAAATGAGCTAAGAAAGACAAGGTTTGGATCCCATTTGTACGTTTATGCAAGTGCACATACACACACACACACACACACACACACACACACAAACACAGAGCTAGTAGACCTACGTTTCAACAACACTCAGTAAACACTCAGTAAACATGTTAAATAAGCCTATCTTACCCCATCATCCTCATCCTCCTCATCCTCCTCCTCCTCATCATCATCATCCATTCTGAAGTTCAGATCAATTACTCAGGAAGAAGCTGTGTCTCATTGTTGGCCCCACAAAGGCGTTAGTCACCCACCGCAGCTGTTATTTTTTCTCGACTACTGTCACCACGGTCTTTTTCAAGCCTCTGTGTCAGTTCATCACTGCAAACGTTTATCCTGTGTCAACTAGCTCTTATAGGCGTACAAAATACAGTGCCGGCCCAAAATAGAATAGATTCAACATCTTGTTGTGACCTGGGAAAATATTCGTATGTAGTCTACGTGTGTTAGTTTATTATCTTAGTTTTTTTTTCAATATATTTTATGTTGCAGTTACAATAGTAATAATAATAATAATAATAATAAGAAGAAGAAGAAGAAGAAGAAGAAGAAGAAGAAGAAGAAGAAGAAGAAGAAGAAGAAGAAGAAGAAGAAGAAGACTTTAGACTTTAGACTTTAAACGTTTATTGCAAATTACAACATGTTACAAGGATAATAGGCCTAATTTTAAGCTTACAGCTTATTCTTACAATTAGTCCTTGAAGAAGAAGAAGAAGAAGAAGAAGAAGAAGAAGAAGAAGAAGAAGAAGAAGAAGAAGAAGAAGAATGGATGCTATTTAAACGCTTTCCCCCAAATCATGCATCAGACTCAAAGCGCGGCGATCTGTACCAACATACACGCCCACATGTTACACAGGATGCATCAGATATATCACTAAAACATGTGGTGTAAATGCAGGGAGATCGCTATTATAAGACGGAAAGGGCTTCGAATGTTACTTTGATTTTTTTTTTATTGACTGCATCCAATGCCATTATTGAAGGAAGAGAAGAAACCGGAGTACCCCAAAAACGTTGAGTACAAACTACATGTATAGAGCAATATATATTTTGTGAATTGTGTGACCCACCTGCTGAAGAAGAGGGAACTCAAACGGGCATAACTCCTTGAGGTCTCCAGGGACATCATCATCATCATCATCATCATCATCATCATCATCATCATCATCATCGTTATCATCATCATCATCTTCGTCGTCATCATCATCATCATCATCATCATCATCATCATCATCGTTATCATCATCATCATCATCATCATCATCATCATCATCATCATCATCATCGTTATCATCATCATCATCTTCGTCGTCATCATCATCATCGTCTAGGCCTTTTAACTGTAGGTATTTTCCTACGTCTATGCATCTTCTGTGTCAACAACGAACGTTGAACCTGGCCAGGTGAGCACAGGTGCTCCTGACAGGTGACTCTTTTAAAAAAGAATGCTGAGCGGTTCATTGCCCTAAATTCCAAAGTCTATGTTTTAGCTGATAAAGCGATGTGATGGTTGATTAAATGAATTAGGGGTAGAGAGTGGGTGGAGGGGTGGGGGAGTAACGCAGTGTTTAATGTTTCTATTCATTCATTCATTAAATAATACATTAATTCTTTCGGGTATTCGTTCATGAATATTTGCGTGTATTTTTTCATTGGTCGATTGATGTCATAATTGGTAAAGGAATGTACAGTACTCTCTAGCCCATTGTATAATTGTTTAGGGTTGGAATGATGTGTGCGTGTGTGTGTGTGCGTGTATGTGTGTGTGCATGAGTACCTGCGTGCCTGCTTGTATGTGTGTGTGCATTTGTGTGTGTGTGGGTGGGTGTGGGTGTGTGTGTGTGTGTTTGGGGTGAGGGAGGCGATGGGAAGGATAATTGTTTGGTAGAGTTGTTAAGAGTGCATCCCTATAAATTCCAACATCGATAAAAAGGATATTGAGTGTAATTGCGCGACTTCTTGTTTTTTATCTTTTTCCCAAGTAAATGTTTGTGTGTGTTTGCGCGTGCTTGCGTATATGTGCATGTATGTTTGTGTATGCGTGTGTGTGTGTATGTGTGTGGATTTCCGTGCTTCTAGACCAGCATAACTTGACTCAACGATATAGCAGCGTTGGACCCATCCCCGTTTGATGATTCTGATCTGGTGGGTCTGAATCCTGAGAAGTTCTTTGACAACTTGTCAAAAGCACTACCTAAATAGCATTAATGAACCAAGTATTGCAAAACTACCATTGCCGCTAATCTCGGAATCTTGAATAATACTTATCTCTTAAATGCGATCTTATCTTAGAATTTGGCATAATACTTATCTTACCCATGCGATCTTATCTTAAGACTGGGTCGACATTCCGTGTTGTTTTGCTGGCCAGACCGTAGGTCAGGACAAGGGACTGTTTGTACAAATTGTTGTTCTACAAGCCTTCAAGTATTCTCTAATTCCAATCAGGCTGCCTGGCAGCTATGTAATATTGTGGCAGCGGTTAGTAGAGGTAGTGTTAATGAAATCAGTGTTTAGAGTTGTGTATGACTCTGTGTGGACTACGCTCTGTTGTATTTGGCACCAAAGGCAAGTTTACTCGCCGTGTGTTGAACTAATACTAGCAAAAAGACTATTTTGTTATCACACTAAGCTGACATAAGACTATTGAGAACATGCTAAGGTTTATTATTCTTCTTCTTTTTCTTCTTCTTCTTCTTCTTCTTTACTCCTTCTGCACTAAGAAATATCTCCACAACGTTGGGCTATACTATGCTCATTTACGAATTAACTTCCAGCGGCACGGTTATTCATATTGTTCTATATTAGGGTTCTGGTTCTTCATTTGGTCGTGATGTGCGGTCCCTAATACGTTTTTGTACTACAAAGAAACACAACCTCAAAGTAACAAACATTTACCCATTTCTTCGTTCACTTTCGTGCTATTAGATCAAGAGAATGCAACATGTTTCTATTTCTTCGCTCAGTTGTGTGCTATTAGACGGATCAAGATGATCTTAAACAGGACTGAGTGTTATTGGAATAAACAACGTTGAATTCCAAACCATGGTGACCAGGAATTACCTTTTTTTTTAATCGTAAGTCCTGTTACACTGTTACAGAATAAAATATCTAAATGTATGAAACCTCTTTTTTTGTCTAAACGAGAACTCCTTTTCAGTGAAATGTCACATCTCAAACTGAGTTTAGACAAAAAGAGTAATCACCATCCATCATAGCAGAAGGAAGTATTTGTAAAAACGTGATCCAGGTTGCACTGCAAATTCAATATCATATCTTATCCAATCTTATCTTATCCTATCATCCTCTATTCCGTAACTCAAAAGTCGTTGGGGCGCCACAGATGATCGTTTAATAATAATAATAATAATAAATTATACAGGATGCTATGTACGCGCCTTTCCCCAAGGCTCAAAGCGCGGCGATCTATACCAACATACACGCTCACCTGTCTCATTTACCCTCACACATACCAAATACACATACATCACTCAAACAGGTGGTGTAAAGGCAGGGAAATCGCTATTAGAAGACGGAAGAAAATCGAATTTTTATTTTTGAAATTTTTATATTGACTGCCTCCTGTACCATCATATGAAGCCAATGTGTTTAAGTGTAAAACAAAAGCTTATATCACGGAGTTTCACTGTGGATAAAAGTTAAAAGCGTCCATACTTGTCGTTGTGACAGAAAGGTGCAGTATAATGCCACTGCCAACCTAGTGTGCTCCAAAACCTTACTACAGAGTTGGGATCTCTCAGGTGACATGTAACCACAAGTTGCTGTTCTCCTTTCACACTTTATTTTAATTTAAAACCTTGTTTCACTTTCAAAACAAGTGTTTCGAAAATGCTTTTGCTTTTAGCGGATTCTACCTTTATATTCTACAAGGTCTTTGTTTTCTTTAAACTTTAAGCCTACTTCCTTTTAATTCTAGGTTTCAAGACTTCAGGTTTATGTGTGTTTGTGTGTGTTCTTTTTCACGGTCTATTTCTATGTTTCAGTTACATAAATATACCCAGAATGCGCGAGGTAGATCCAATCTGCCCTGTCCCAGGTTGCCCAGGATGGGGCTCAGTTGCATGGGGCGTTACACCAGGCGCCTAAGGCTGCAAAGTGGGCACCTCGGGCAGCTGGACTTAGATCGTTATGTTTAGACTCGATACACTCCAGTTCCATCGCTCTAGGTGAGACAACTTATTACCCGTGTTTTACACAAACATTAGGAGTTAGATCCTGCATCGGCCAGCGCCTTGAGCAGCTCTTGAGCTGGAAAAGCGCTATTTAAAAACAGTTAGGAAATCACATTCCCCCCATGGCCACGTTCCTACAAAATCTACGTACCTCCAGGTCTGCCATACAAATATGTTGTGGTACATAGAGCTCGGAGAATATAAGACCTTGGAGAACATAGGCAATGGGCTGGGATGTACGTGGGAGGTAGAAGGGGGTCATATACAAGTTTCTCCTTTGTACCAAGGACTTCATGCATGTAGCAGACAGTCAGCGCACTAATTCACTTCACGGAGAGATATTGTATACCCACGGATTTCTAAAAATAAAATCTACAGAAATGATTTGAGCCAGTCTGTCACTGCGTAAAGCTGCATTTTGCCACCGTCATAACTCATTACCTCATTACCTTTGAAATGTATACAAGTTTTCTCCCCTTCAGTTTAAATGATTGTGTCTATAATATTAAGAGTGTGCAATTATTCAACCCACCCCTGATAAAAGGGGCTATGCTTCACTGAACTAAAACGCATCCTTTGTATTTGCCATAGAAATAAAGATGTGCATGTAACCAGTAGAACTTGTAGGTTTTCTCCCTTTCAGTTTAAATTATGTTAAGAATATGCAGTTATTTTTTTTTATCTCAACACAAGGCTTTGCATCATTGAACAGAAAACGTTATGCTTTTGTATTCGCCATCGAAACAGAGTTGCATCATCTAACCAGTAGAACATGTAGATTTTTCTCCTCTTCACTTTAAATAATGGTAACTAAAAAAATAGTATGCAGCTGTTTGTTTGTTTGTTTGTTTGTTTGTTTGTTTTGGTCAAAGCTAGGCTTTGCGTCACTGAATTGTCAAGAGTATACGGTCGCGAGAGCTGCATTTAAACAGTACAAATTGGTGGAGTTGTATTTCCTTCATTTTAAATTATGGCGACTATGAATTAAAAGGAGTGCATTTATTTTATTTTATTTTTTACTTCACCAAACAATGGTTTACGTCACTTAACCAAAACTATGTTCTTCGCCCATTATCATTGCAACAAAGATTTTGCATTTATCAACTTCGCAAGCTGCATTTTTCGACTATTATTTTTGGAACTTTGAAACTTGGAACTTTGGAACTTGGAACTTTGTATTTTTATTTTATGCAACAACATCAATCAGTATTAATTTTTTTATATTTGAGTCCTATGTTACATTGGACTCCATGTGAAATAGAACACCTCGCAGTATCGTGTGTTTGTGCATTACATGGGAATACCGCCATTTTATCATCGGTGCCCTGCACTGACATCATTTCCATACTGTACTGCTGGATTTTTGGAGGGGTAAGTAGAATGTTGTTTGGTGTAGCTGACGTTGATGAGGTACAGGGTGTTGACAGAAGTGTTGTTGTTTGTTGTTGTGGTGGTGGTGGTGATGGAGGTGGAGGTGCTGTGGTAGGTGGTGTTGTTGATGATGAGGGTGATTATGGAGATGCGTCGTTTTTAGTTGTTTTGCCATAAATCATCTTTGTATGGGTTTATTACTGTTTCGTTTCCAATAGAAGTCAATAAATCGTATGTTGTGACTTTACGCTTTGTAAAGCAACTTTATCGCATGATTCCTTCCCTCTCCCCCCCCCCTCCCCTCCCACAACACCGTGTATGTTTAATGTGTTTCCTTACATGTGTATTTACTTTAGTACCTAATGCACCGCGTGTGTGTGTGGGCATGTAGAAACGACGTCACTCTGACAAACACTTGAAACTCTACATACTTTCTTTTGACTGTTTTGACGGCCTCGTTATTTTGACGTCAAAATAGTGTTCCGGTAGAGTTACAGCAGTTTTACGCTTAGGGTTAGGGTTAGGGTTAGGGATAGCTTCAAAAAATTGAAAATGTCAAAATAATGTTAAAAAAATGGGAAGTGTGTCAAAATAATGTATGTAGAGTTTCACAACAGTCATCACAACGTCGTTTCTACAAAAATGTGTGTGTGTGTGTGAAAATGTGTGTGTGTGTGTGTATGTGTGTGGGTGTGTGTGTGTGGGTGTGTGTGTGTGCGTGTGTGTGCGTGTTTGTGTGTGTTGTGTTATGTCGTGGTGCATGGTTTGTGTTTTTATGATATCAGCTTAAAGTTTGTGTATGACTGCGAGTTCTTGTGCGCCCAGAGTAGACAGCGAGTCTGGTTTGCGCTCTATACAAATGACTTTCTTTTTATTTAAAACGTATACAGCTGTTTCCATAGCTTTCTTTTGTGTTCGGTCCAGCTCAAAATAAGATGTACATTTTGTTTGCTGTTTAAAGTTTGAACTTAATAATTCCAAATATTAATTGTTTCTTAAAACAATTGCAGCCGTCATAATTTTAATGTCGTGAAACATTTAAACCTACTATAGTTCATCCGAATTTTATTTCGTTTGAAGACAACTGCTGTAATACGGTGATTTGTCTCTACAGCTTCCTTCTTTCGTGACCTGTCACACTGAGAGTCAAGACAGCTGTAGGGAGTTAGTGACAGCATTATGAAGATGACTGCGATTTACCTACCCTCGAGATCACAGGCGCGTCACTAAGTCACTATTGTCTTGAATTAATTGCACCCAGGCGCTTGTATCTGGACACGCGAGCGCCTACCGAAACGCGAGCGCATAATTATGCCTATGGCGCGTCTCCCTTCTCTGGGTATTTACCTAAATACTTGATACCCGAGAGAAGGGAGCTACGTCTTAGTCATAGGCGCTCGCGTATCCAGATACAAGCGCCTGTGCTCCTGCACTACCCAAAGCAAATCTCAAAGCAAATTAATTTTCTTCTGTAAAATTTATCCTGATCCGATCTCGCTTTAAACTGCATCTTCCATATTGCCTCACCCATTATGTGTGTGTGTGTGTGTGTGGGTGTGTGTGTGTGGCTGTATGTCTGTCTGTATGTCTCTCCCTCTCTCTCCCTCTTTCTATCTCTCTCTTTCTCTCTCCCTCTCTGTCTGCATGCTTGAGGAGTCTCTTTGATTTGTACTGTCCCTCTCTAAATTAATGTTCAGTAGTCTACCAATGTTTAACGGGTGTGCGATTGCGTGAGAGAGGTAGCGCGGTTTGAACTGTTTGTTTTATATGAAAAGCTCCTTGTAAATATTATTATTATTATTATTATTATTATTATTATTATTATTATTATTATTATTATTATTATTATTATTGTTGTTGTTGTTGTTGTTGTTGTTGTGTTGATACTATGAATTGCACGTGACATGAAATGTTGTTTTGTATTGCCATTCAGGCTTGTTGTTTGATGTATTTCCCCTCTACACTACACCCTCTCCCTAGCCCCACCTATCTCCCTCCACACTCACACCCTCCCCTAGCCCTAAGTCTCCCTTTGGACTTTAAACTTTGACGTTTAGCCTTGCTTTGTTACACGGATGGATAAATTCGTATAGGGTGAAACATCACATTACATTGCATTATTATTGCTTTAGGTCCAGCGGACTCTTCCGAGCCAAATCAGGACCGGACAACCCCTGATCCGTATAAAAGATCTGCTGAAACAACCCTAGTGGTAAAACTGAAAGCTCTCCGCCAGCCAGTCACTTTACAATAAAGACATCCCACGCAGGGGACGCTGAGGCTGTACTCTAATTTATCGAACCCCCGTTTACAAAAACAAAATAGAATACAAACATCATTATAAATAGCAGATTGATAGAACAGAGCAGGAATGAGAAAGAGCAAATGAAAAAGACAGCAACAGTGGGAATTTAAAGCACTAAATTTCCAGACAGTGGGGATACTATTTATACTGAAACCCCCGGCACCCCAACGGGGGATAGGGTGAAACAAAAAGACCCAGTTCTCAATATTCAAGTATTCAATCCGTGACTATCCTAGTGCAGTGCTTGCAAACACATTCGGGGCATGGTGAGAACTATGGGGCGCCAGTTTGTAAATTACATTATTATTTCGTTATATCTATAGGGCATGCCTTTTATAATAATGCCACCCTCGCTCGCCCGAACGAAGATCTAGTTTGCATTTGCAGATCATAATGTGACTCTGCATCCCTTCATTCTATAGACCCTAGCCGCAGCTCGTATTTGTTCTGCTTTTGGCTATGCTTGTGGATTTGCTGTGATTGTGATGACTTGTTTGCAGAAAGGTAACTTTATGTATTTTTTTTATTTTGTGTGTGTGTGTGTGTTTTCTCATTGTATAAGTTGTTTCATTTTTGTTTATTTCTTTTCATGTAAAGCGCTATGCGCTTGCCTATAAAAAGACAAGTAATAGCGCTATATAAATGTCCATTATTATTATTATTATTATTATTATTATTATTATTATTATTATTATTATTATTATTATCCTTTGATGGCCCGGAACAGACAGTAATAGCAGCTGGGCGGAAATGTTGTAATATTTGTGTGACAACACTACACCGTTCAATGACGTCATTCTTTTTCGAACACTAAGAAATGTTTGGCCATCTTGTGCAATATGTGAGGAAAAAACCAAGGCAGTTTTTAAAAGACAGTGTCGGGTGTCCGGTATCGGGTGTATGTGTTAGTGGTTGATGGATGTTGGTGTTTAAAGGTGGGCGGGTGTGGGTAAATGTGGAGATGGTGGGTGGAATGGGCCGTGGGTTTTTGGAGGGAGTGGGTGCAGCAGAGGGTAGGCACAGTGGTCCATAGCGTTGCGCGGTGCATCATACTTGCAGCAAAATAGCCCCCTTCACTCTATGGTGGCATGACTTCAGCAAATTCTCTACGCAGCGTGATCTTGGAATAAAGTGGCCGCGCCAGCGCCTTCAGAAGCTCTTTGCACTGGAAAGTGCTGTATAACTATATGTTAAGAACGATATAATACCATGTCGCGGATACGGTTGAGCCTGTCTATTTTTGTGAACCTCTGGCTTTAGTCAAGGGAAACTCGTGAATGCCACTTTTGAGGTTAATAATAGACGTGCTATATGGGATTGTATAGATACTCATGAATGCCACCTGGAGGATAATAATAGACGTGCTGTATGAGATTGTATAGATACTCATGAATGCCACTTTTGAGGTTAATAATAGACGTGCTGTATGGGATTGTATAGATACTCATGAATGCCACTTTGAGGATAATAATAGACGTGCTGTATGGGATTGTATAGCTGTGTTTTGACGTCAAATGGAATGTAACAGTGTTTTAACTGAGTTTGTGTCGCACGTTTAGCGATATTTTGTATGAGTCGGTGTGTGTGTTTGTTTGTGTGGGTGTGTGCGTGTGTGTGAGTGTGTGATGGTGTGTGTGTGTGTGTGTGTGTGCGTGTGTGTGTGTGTGTGTGTGTGTGTGTTGGCGGTATGACATTATTAGCCACCACGGTCGTTATCATCATCGCTATCGTCATTATGTTCATCTTCATCTTATCATCATCATCATCATCACCATCATCATCATCATCATCGAGAAACAAAATCAGCACAATCACAAGATCGTCTTCGTCCTCTTCTTCTTCTTCTTTTCTCCCGCATTTGCTCCGGTTTTTTTCTTCGTCGTCTGCTTCTTCTCTTCTGACTACGTGTCCCCATGCTTCTTCTTCTTCTTCTTCTTCTTCTTCTTCTTCTTCTTCTTCCTACTCCCCCTCTTACGCATTTGCTCCGGTTTTTGTTCTTCGTCGTCTGCTTCTTCTCTTCTGACTACGTGTCCCCCTGCTTCATCGACTCCTGTATAGTTTTCTTCCCCCTCCTTCACCTCCTCCTCCCTCTTCTTCTTGGCTTCCCCGTTCTGTTCTTCTTCCTTTAATATTTCGATAGGAATTCACTTAAGGCAAACTATTACACCCACAAACCCCTTATGGCTTTGTTTTAATGTTGGCAATAAACCTTTCATGTTCCAAGTTGACAGGGCAAGTGTAAGCGGAAAAGAAATCGCTCGATACGCGTATCTGGACATTTGACAAGGCGATAAGGGGCGCGAAGGCTCAGTGGTTAAAAAACGACTGGCAAAAACAATTGGAGCATTGAATGTTAAGCGATAATACCAGAAAGGGAGACACGTCACATAAATAGGCGCTCGCGTTTGCAGCTACAAGCGCCTGTGATTGAATGTTAAGCGATTATATTGCAATCAGTGATTCGACATTTGAAGATTGAGGGCCCCCAGTGCTGAAACGTTAATAAGACCCTGATGCACAGTCAAGATAGCTCTCAAACACTGTGCAGTTCAGTACACTAACCACCCAACCGACAGGAGCACATAAGATGGCTTTTCTGAAATTTAGTGTTCTTTTCAGATCAAACTTGAATAAGGTTGAACAACGAACCCTGCGTCCTAAATGTGTAACTGTAGATTATAGTCACACGACACCGAAGCGTATAGGCGACCACTGGTCTCATTATTCTGACACCAGCGAACCAGTTGATGGTAAGGGGAAAATAATATGGTCACACATTGGCCAATCCGGGATTCGAACCAGGTACCTTTCGGTTACTAGTAAGACGCTCTACCAACTGAGCTACCCGGCCCCTCTCCCTGCGTCCTAGCTAGCACCTGAGCTTTTCTACCCCGACCACTTCCACCCTCTCCCCAGTCACCCCTACACCCCTTCACATACTCCGAGGACATGACACAATCAAACTTTTCTACCCAGATTTACCACTTCCATCATTTCCCTATCCCTTGAGGACTCCGTGAGTACTTCATTGACCCGTCGCATCCCTGTGGCCACTCCTGAGCGGTTTACCATGTAGAAGCAAGTCGTACAATAGCAGCGATCGAGTATTTTCGTAATGTGATCTACACAACACAATCACCAGTCAACCATCGCTTTAATTAGTAAGGCTTCAGTTTCCGATCTACTGTCGCTTTAATTTAACCCCTTCTGGCCCCGACGTGCATGAGACGCAGAAGTTGTTTAATCATGGAAAGCGTTGTAAAATGGATGGCCAAAGACCTAAAAAAAATCACTGTGTATTTTATCAGCTTAGGCCTAACTATGACAACGGTGTTTGCACAGCACAGATGACAAAGGTGTTTGCACAGCACAGGTGACAAAGGTGTTTGCACAGCACAGGTGACAAGGGTGTTTGCACAGCACAGGTGACAAAGGTGTTTGCACAGCACAGGTGACAAAGGTGTTTGCACAGCACAGGTGACAAAGGTGTTTGCACAGTACAGGTAGGTAAGCTTAGTTGTCTTGTCTACAGTGATGGGACCGGAGTTTTCACGTCAGCATAGTGGATACATATAATCCTTGCATAGCGCACCAGCAATGTAATTTTATGCTCATGGCGCGTATCGCGTTTAGCTGCAGTTAAGGGTCATAGTCTTTGAAAACTTTATAAGCTGCCTACGTACATCGTGCAAACAAGTAGGGCGATGTCTACGAGCTGTACTGCCTAAAAGATTTGTTTTCAGCTGGGCTGCTGAAGACCTGTAGATTGTCTACTGACACTTCTGGCTTCACCGAATGAATGGGTGACCTTTGGTTTTAGCAGACGTTAATAAAATATAGGCTTACTACTACTACTACTACTACTATTACTACTACTACTACTTCTACTACTACTACTACTACTACTAGTACTACTACTACCAGAGCAGCTAAATCTTAACTACTTCTGTTCCCAGAATGACAAAAGTACCTACGATGACGTAAGATCAGGGAAATCAAGAATGAATTACACGGACTTCAAGCGTAGCCAGACTAGATCTCGGTTCATACATGATTTCTTGCTGTACACGAACTATTTTTCTTTCTTTATAAACCCCAAGAGTAGGCAACCCCACAGGTTTTGAGATTCGCACCTTAGGCACTTTCACTGGGGTAATGCTGCCTATGTGACAGCGTTTTATTAACGCCTTGTAATTTAATTTTAAATTTAATTTTTAATTTATTACTTATTGTCATTTGAAGTTTCTACGAGCACCTCGTAAGAGAAGGAGTTAATACTTCAGCTCTTTTTGGTCTTGTACCGTAAAACCTTATCCCTGGTCCCTCAGTACGTGATTTTCTCTATAAAAGATCACTTGAGAATAGACAATAGCTTGCAGCAAAAGGACGTTGACCGATCCTAAGGCTGATGTTGTTGCTATTTTGGGGGTTTATTGCGCAAATAAGCCTCTACACTGCACGCTGCAATTTCAAAGCCTGTAATGTAAAGGTTGGTTTGGGACAAAGCTTAAAGGAGGCATAAAAGGAAACCGGAGGAGGAGGAGAATGTAAATCTAGGAGGACAAGAAGAAGAAGGAGAAGAAAAAAGAGGAGGAGAATGAGGAGGCGGAGGAAAAGAAGAAAAAGAGGAGCAGGACGACGAGGAGGAATAATAAGTGGAAAAAGAAGGAGGAACAAGGCGAGAATGAGTCCGCTATTCATGGAAAAAAGAAGGAAAAAGAGGAGGACGATACAGGTGAAGAAGAAGAAGAGGGCAAAGCTGAACTTTGACCTTTGACCTATTGTGGATGCGACATGTTACTCATAGGTCTGCGTGACCCTGCTATCAAACAGGGCCAAAGAGAAACAACGTTATTACTATAGCATCCCTTATTACATGCATGCTTGCTTTTCCAGATTTATCTGGAAACACTGTGAAAATACTCGGGAGAGGGTTGGAGGTATAGAAGGGGGTATGATCAGAACGGTCTGTACGTAGGTCTGTCCGTCGGTCTGCCTGTCTGTCACTGCGTCGGTCCGTTGGCCGCCCTATTTTCAGAACCACTAAACGGATTTCGACCACACTTCATGGGAACAGTACCTATTGGTTGGTGGCCTGCCTCCTGTGCCATCATATTGTCTAGACCGCGAAGGTCAAGGTTACTGGAGTCATTTTGGCGGCTAAACCCGCTTTGCTCAAAATCTGTAAACAAAAAAAAAAACAAAAAAAAACCGGCAAAAAGCGATTTTGTTGAGATTTCATATAGAAGTACTTCAAAATCATGAACCTCCTTTCAGTAGCAATCCGGGAGCCAGTCAGTCGGTCGGATACGTTAATTTCATTTCATTTATAGATTAACTGTCCCCAGCCACGGTAGCGTTTAGGGGACGAAATTAAGAAATCAAACATAAATAAGAATACTAGATTTTATTGTCTGATCGTCAGTGTTTGGAAGTCCACCGTGAGACGGGAAGAATTACATCATCGTAATAGACAATAATCATTAAAAATCTAACGCGGAAAGGCAGAGGGGTAGGTCGAACTCGCTCGACAAAAAATAGGTAGCAGAAGCCATATTATAACAGGAAGGCCCAAGGGCCTGTAAAGGACCAACAGCGAGGCAACGGCAAAAGGCCTCTTCTTCGTCTTCTACGAGGTATGCTACCCCCGGACGGACAGAGAGGCATGTAAAAACATATAAAAGCAGGTTAAAATTACAGGACCCACGGTAAAATTACTTACTTAATTATTAAGACCATATAATTGGCTAAGAGGTTATAGATGATTAAGATCGCACACAAAGTTACAAAAACAGAAATGGACAATCACAGCGACCGTAGGTGTAACCCAGTTAATAATAGCCAAGTCGCGTGTGGTGGAAACATATAAATCACACGCGCAAGGCAAAGCCGAGTGATCTAATAATAAGACCCCAAATACAAGGTGTACTAAAAAAAAAAACACCACTAAAACTAAGATATAATTAAAATCTCATGCATACGGGTATACGTTAACTTCTGCTAAGCGCTTTTATGCCACTCGTGTTTGTCCTATTTCAAAGAGTAAGGACATTATCTAAACACGTTTTGAGATGCTTTTATAGATTGGCCGAGCCGATATGGATAATGTTTTGTTTGCAGATCGTTGTGGCAGCAGCCCATCATTCCTTGTTTTCCTTGTGTTTGGTCAGCACAAAGCAGTGTCACGACACTGCCAACAAAATGAACCCTTTTGAAAATGTGTATGTTTCGGCTGCGTCGGTGAGTGTTTGAAAATGCAATTGAATGGCTTGCCATCTTGTTCTGCTGTGTGAGAAAGAAAACAAAATCCAAACTACCGAAGTCCTGTTGTTTGTTTGTTTTGGTTTTGGGTCAACAATAATATTATTACGTGTTGGTAGTAAAGTACTTGTTGTTGTTGTTGTTGTTGTTGTTGTTGTTGTTGTTGTTGTTGTTGTTGTTGTTGTTGTTGTCCTTCTTCTTACCCACGTGGGGGTGCCGGGGGTTTCAGTATAAATAGTATCCCCACTCTCTGGAAATTTAGTGCTTTCAATTCCCACTGTCGCTGTCTTTCTCATTTGTTCTTTCTCATTCTTACTCTGCTCTATCAATCTACTATTTTATCTTCTTCTTCGCTAGACCAGTCACCTACCTTTTTTCTTGAAAACTGTTCCGGGACAAAACTCCTCATTTGTCTGTGAGGTCTGTTGGATCAGCTTGGAAATATTGGACGCTTTCAGCCAGGAGATCACGTACTGGGGCTTCCTATGATGATATTATTTGGCAATTTAGGCATTTTATATGTATGTGTTTTGATGATATTTTATAATGATGTTTATGTTTATGTTTATATTCTATTTTGTTTTTGTAAACGGGGGTTCGATAAATTACAGTATAGCCTCAGCGTCCCCTGCGTGAGATGTCTTTATTGTACAGTGACCGGCTTCTTCTTCTTCTTCTTTTTCTTCTTCTTCTTCTTCTTCTTCTTCTTCTTCTTCTTCTTCTTCTTCTTCTGTCAGTAATAATAATTATTTAATAGGCCTGCCGTATTTTAAACCTCAGTTTCTAGGTAAGAGTATAGTGTAATGACTATCAGTTGAACTACTGTTGGAGAAAATCCCCCACCCACCTACCCACTAACCAACCCCCACCACCCCACCAAAAAAAACCGACAACCTCAAACTCTAATCCTTAGAACTCAGGCCATGAATTATACACAAAGTTGGTGCCTGTAGCGGGCTCTCTCTTGCAATCTATCAGACTATCTATAACACGTTACGGCTCACATGCTCCCGCACCTTAATGTCCTCTCTGTAGGACACGTCTACTTCAGTACAAGTTAGAATAGGGTTCCTGGATCTGGATATATGGAGCAGTCCTAAATATATTGTTCTAGACAATTAACAGTTGTCCACGTTCAAAACGCTTTACAAACATTGGTTTTAATCCCAGACTTCGTGTTATCTCCGTCTATGTCCCATGTTGAGTCCCAGTTGTTGCTTTTGTAGTTCCCAGATATTATCTGGTGCTACTTTGAAATAGTCGGGAATAAAAACGAGATAAATGTCGGTCAGTGTGCTGGTCGGTCTGTCTGTCAATCGGTCCGCTGAACAGAATTTTTGACCCAGCTTCATTGAAACATTACCTAGGTTAGTGGACAGCCTCCCTTACCACCATAATTATTTACTCTACTTCAAAGTGTAAGATTGCTGATGGCAGTTCTTTGCTAAACAGGTTTTGCTCTCGTTTAAGGAATGGCCATTCTTTCCACGTTCTCATCTTTTTTTCTTCTGTAGGTTAAAACCCAGACAGAACAGAACAGGCCCGCTAAAATTAGCAAGTTTGAAATTAGTTATTTTTTTTCTCCCTCTGTTAGAGAATATCAGTAAATACATTTGAATGGCTTACCATCTTTAGCAAAACAAGCCTCTATGAATCGCAATCCATGTAGACCCTCATGCTTATTGGCAGTGAGAAAACGTGCCTTCTTGTCACCACTTAGGGCTCAAGACAGCTATTTTGGGTGGTGCAAAGGAAAAGGGGAGATAACAAAATAAATTTTAAACAGCGTGAAGGGGTGACAGGTTCGGACTGAAGATTGTGTCAACAAGCTGTCGTGCTTACCACTATAGCTACCGCTGTGTGGATGGATGGATGAGAGTATTCATAGACTCGCTGAGTCAGCGGCGATGCTTTTGGACTGCTTCATAGAAATCTTCTTAGGTGAGGCAATTTACTTCCTGTGTTTTGCGTAAACGGTCTGCCTCCCTGTTTGGTGCATGTTGGATGGATTCAATGGCCGTAACCTTGAGCAGCTCATAGAGCAAGATAAATAGCTGTATCACAGTACTAAAATCTAAACGTTTTCCAATTATTTTGATCCTCGTGCCTAATGTAGACTGTTACAGTTTGGTCTTCCCGCGAAACTCGTTTGTTAGTTTTCAGGAGTAAATCTTATGTCCGTCTGTATGAGAAAGAGGTCTGTCGGTTTGTCTGTCTGGTTGTCTGTCTGTCTGTCTGTCTGTCTGTCTGTCTCTCTCTCTCTCTCTCTCTCTCTCTCTCTCTCTCTCTCTCTCTCTCTCTCTCTCTCTCTCTCTCTCTCTCTCTCTCCCCTTCCTGTTTTCATTTTTACTGATGGATGATTGTTGATAGTGCGCGAGCGCTCGCACCGAACTCTGTGTGTGCGTGTGCGTGTAAGTATAGATAGATAGATAGATAGATAGATAGATAGATAGATAGATAGATAGATAGATAGATAGATAGATAGATAGATAGATAGATAGATAGATAGATAGATAGATAGATAGATAGATAGATAGATAGATAGATAGATAGATAGATAGATAGATAGATAGATAGATAGATAGATAGATAGATAGATAGATAGATAGATAGATAGATAGATAGATAGATAGATAGATAGATAGATAGATAGATAGATAGATAGATAGATAGATAGATAGATAGATAGATAGATAGATAGATAGATAGATAGATAGATAGATAGATAGATAGATAGATAGATAGATAGATAGATAGATAGATAGATAGATAGATAGATAGATAGATAGATAGATAGATAGATAGATAGATAGATAGATAGATAGATAGATAGATAGATAGATAGATAGATAGATAGATAGATAGATAGATAGATAGATAGATAGATAGATAGATAGATAGATAGATAGATAGATAGATAGATAGATAGATAGATAAATAATATGTGCAAGTGTGCGTTCCGGCCTGACCCATGTGCGCATGCATACAAAGTGTATGTTCGCGTGTTTGTGAGTATATGAGAGTGCGCGCGCGAGTGTGGATGGATATCTCTATTAATATTATCATGCATAGTGAATAATGCATTACGAATGAGTGTCAGTGAGTGCAAGTGTGTATGTAAGTTAATCAACTCAGGGTATCCGTACTAGCTAATGTTAGCCAAAGCATGCACTGATTGGACTTCAACTCACGTATTTCCGTACACTTGCTAACCCCTTGGTGGGAGGGAGAGAGGATCACAAACGCCACCTTTCTGGTTTACCGTGTTTTTACAATATGCTTACAGGGGTCCGCTGAATACATTCATTGCCTAATGCTGTCGGTACACACGCATTTCAACGGAGCGAAGCGTATTTATTTATTTATTTATTTCATTTCTATAGCGCTTTTCTAGATCAAGAGCCGCTCAAGGCGCTGGCCGTTACAGGATCTAACTCCAGCGGCCCGAGGCGCCCACTAGCAGCCTTTGGGATCTAGTGCGTGCTGGGAGTATTTGTGTAGCCGGCTAGGACATGGGCGCCAGGATCTTTAAAGTCCATGATATGGAATCCTTTCTTGCACAGATTAGACCTCGGATAATACTCTCAGGGTATTTATTTTATTGCTTTTTTAATCCTATCCTATCCTATCCTATCCTATCCTATCCCATAACTCGGAGGTCGTAGGGGCACCACAGATGATCGTTTAACCAGCGTGCTCCATCTTTCCCTGTCCTCAGCAACCCTGATTGTTTCGCTCAGTGTCAAACCAGTCCATTCTCGAATGTTGTCCTCCCACCTCTTTTTCGGTCTCCCTATTCTTCTACCTCCTTGCACTGTGCCTTACAGGATGGTCTTTGCAAGACCTGATGATCTGGTGACGTGGCCATACCATCGGAGTTTCCGTTTTTTCACCACTGTCGGCAGGTCATCGTGTTGTCCAATGGCTTGTGTGATGGTCTGTCGGACTTCGTTTTTTAAATAGTTTTTAATAATTAGCAATTTTTAAAAAAAGTATTATATTAACGGCGTTTGAATCACTGCCTGTCCAGGTTGCAATGTTATCGCTTGACATTCGAGTACAAGGCGTAAACCACCGAGCTAACTGCGCTTTCAAATTCAACCTTAAACGGAATGTAATATTAATGTATATACAAAATGCTATTTCAACAAAGTTCGGAAGTTTAAATTTAAATAGAAGATTTTTTTTTAATAGTTTAAATTAACAGTCATGTAGTCGGGTTCTTTGGAACTCAGTATGACAGAAGTATTCATTTTGCTTCTTTTGCTGTTATGCAATTTAAAACTTGTTGTAATGTATTTACTTAGGTATAGATGTATTAATATTGTTGTTAATATGTTATCTTGGTTAAAGCTTTCACAGCTCAAGAGCTGCTCAAGGCGCTGGCCGATACAGAATCTAACTCAAGCTCCCGAGGCGCTCACTTGCTATCTTGGGCGCATCGTCTGGCGCCCAGACAACTGAGTTCCACCCTGGGCTTGCTGGGTGTATTAACCCGTCCAGGACATGAACGTCAGGATCTTTTAAAGTCCGTGCGAGGGTCTGTATTATTTATTTATTTATTTATTTATTTTCTTCAATACTTATTTATTTCAATATAAAGCTTTAACAATTGTGTATTAAAACAAATTTGCACAGTTACAGTGTATTCAAAAATTCTATGAACTCTTAAGGCGGCGATACACGGTAAGACTAGATCTTATGATACCCGCATATGACTACGGAAATTCCCGGATCGGTAGGAATTGTCGGCAAGTCTTATCGATAGAGCGATTGTTCTATTTTTTCACGGCGCGATACGACAGTGGAGGTCAGACAGCCAATCAAAACAGCTATTTGATTGAACTCCGAGGTGAAGGTCACTGAAAAACCGCGACCTACAAACTGAAAAATGGCAGACCTGTCGAAGCACCAAACCGGAATTTTGATTGAGTTGTACCATGAACATAGCTGCTTATGGGAAACATCATTGCAGGTCTACAAAGACCAAGGGACCAGAAACCGCGCACTTTCATAAATACAGGCGCGGTTTCATGAAGCCTGCAATATTTTGCTGGATCGTAAGCACAGCGCAAGTCGTGTGACTCATGTCAATGAACGATATGAAAATAAAGAATAATATATTTGTGCAATGCATATTATTACTTAAAACAATGTAATGACGTTTTGAAAAACAAGCGTCATCAATTTATCACGCGCTAACAACAATTGCTTTTGCAACTATTGAGATCTAGTTAGCCTTGGCCTTTACCAACAAGCTTATGACTCATACATACCGTGTATCAGCAAAGACATCAGATCTGCAGCGGCATACGCGGGTATCATAAGATCTAGTCTTACCGTGTATCGCTAGCTTTACACATGCAGTGCACTGCATTCATCAACGTGTTATTTGGCCCGTTTGATAATACAGCGCGACTGACTGCGCACAACTAGTTGCCTATATAGTTCTGAGTGCTGTGGCCTTGTGCATACTGCATAGCTGAGACTAGCCAATGCTGATGTTCACCTGCCCCTCCCTTCCTCTCTCTCTCTCTCTCTCCATCTCCCTCTCTCTCTCTCTCTCTCTCTCTCTCTCTCTCTCTCTCTCTCTCTGTTCTCTATGCACACACAAACAATAACTGGGGTCTAATCTGCACACATATGCATTCCATTGCACGGAATTTGTTTACAGATCGGGAAAACGGTCATGACCTAAACAAGTGAGTGAGTATCACACACACACTCACACACACGCACGCACGCACGCACAGAGCAAGCATTTAATATTTCAGAGAGTGCGTCCTGCCTATTCCTTCTGGTTCTGGATGACGTTGTTCTGCGGCTACCCCGCTTTCGAATGGCATGTAAAGGCGACCCGTGGATGACAGACATCATCCAACGATCAAATCTAAATTCAATGCAACGCAGCAGAAGGCGCTCACAAACAAGTTCGCTGTTGAGAGAGAGAGAGAGAGAGAGAGAGAGAGAGAGAGAGAGAGAGAGAGAGAGAGAGAGAGAGAGAGAGAGAGAGAGAGAGAGAGACGTTATCTCACGCAGACGCATGTCGACCACTTCCGGTTCACACTTGCTTAACCTGGGATCAGCAAGTGACTTCATTTCCGCTATGTTATCATGGTGAATGGAGGTTCTTGTCTTACATATATTAAGGTTGACCTTGCAAGTTCCCGCGCCCCTCGTTTGGTTTTGCTGTACTGCGTTCTGTATTAATTTAGCTAGAATGAAGGACTGTATGTAGAAGTTAACACAAGAAAAGAAAACTACAAATACAAACCCGTACAATTAGTGGTCTACAATTTCCCTAAATTTTGCCTTTATAATGAAAGACTTCCTCAGGATAATAATGTAGACTGTACATCATAAAATGAGTCACAAACAGTTGTCATTTATTTGCAGCTAAAAAAAAACGAAATCATAATTCATCATACTCACTGGAAGTCTCTATCTAGATGTTTTTCTTCCCCCCCCCATCCCCCCGCCGTGGGGGTGCCGGGGGTTTCAGTATAAATAGTATCCCCACTTTCTAGAAATTTAGTTCTTTAAATTCCCAATGTCGCTGTCTTTCTCCTTTGTTCTTTCTCATTCCTACTCTGTTCTATCAATCTACTATACTATCTTCTTTGCTAGACCAGTCACCTACCTTTTTTCTGGAAAACTCTTCCGGGACAAAACAACACTCCATGTCTGTGCGGTAACTGACCCCAATGTTCAACGACCACAGCTGCATCTGCACCTTTCAGATGAATGGAGTGAAGATGGACCTTCGGTACATCAAGTCAAGTCAAGGCATTGAAGTCGAGTCATTGAAGTCAAGTTTTCATCGTGTTGTTTTGCCAAAGCAAACACAGAAAAGTCGGCCTAGGTCAAACCCAGCATAAATTATGCAAATTTCCACACGTCAAGGTCGTGTATGAATGTAATAGAGCATGTGACCTATTCTGGCAAAACTGACCATAGTCAGTATCAGTAATTTAAGGTCTAAGTACTGCACATTTGTTCTTTTCATACATAATACACAGGTCAAGGTCGTAACATGTGTGTAAAAGTATATTTGATCTTTTTCCGTCTTATCATGATGGTCAGTAATGGTAATGTACGTGCTAAGCTCCTTACATCTGTCATTTTCATCGGCCATCGGTGTGCCTGGCGAATGCTCTACAACTGAGCTAAGGCGTTGGGGCAAAATGAAGGAACTAAGTCTTTTTTTTTTTTTTCTTTTAGGGAGAGCACGCTCATCCTTCTTTTCATTAAACCACACAATGCACAGTAAATCCACATGTCTTATGCATAGTAACGATAACCAAGGAACTTAATATTTTCCACAAATGTAGTTTGTCCACATTCATAGTACAGTCATTGTATAGTTAACATAGAAAATATCGTCAACAATGGTGTTCTCTTTTTAGTTTTTTTATGATATAATATGCATATATACACGCATGCACGCATACACACACGCACACACACACACACACAAAGAAACAGATGCTAAGCAGAAAGAAACCAAAAAGGGCTGAGCGAATGAGACAGGGGGTAAGAGAGGGGAAGGGGTGAGGTTGGGTTGGCAAATTCTATTACAGTTTCCAGTATCTTGCATAAAAAATACTAATATTAATGATAATATTAAAAAGGATTTACAGATATGGAGCATATTGTTGCCAGTCGTCAATCCAGCGACCACCATTAACATTAGCATAATATTTATCAACAACATACGAATCTTTTACAATACTCTTCACTGGCTTTGTGCCCTTAAGTTTACAAACAAAAATGTGGTACTTGGCAAGGAGCAAAATCAGATCAAATATTCTATCAGTTAACAATTGATCCTTACAGCCGAAGATGACCAATTCCAAGTCGAATCGTACATTACTACAATGCTGAAACTTAGACTGCAGCCACACTTGTACATCAAACCAAAAATCTCTTATTATGTTACATTCCCAAAAAAGATGTGGCAGTGTTTCTTCAGCACTGTTACAAAAACAACACACTGGACAATCAACTAGCTTACGCATGTATAAAAATCTTCCTGTCGGCAGAATCCTGTAAAGGATTTTATACTGGAACCAACGTAGTGTGGTATCATTTGTTGTCTTTTTAAGTTTATAAAACAATTTCTTGACATTTATCTCAGTATCAAAAAATCTGCTCCATTTATCAATACTTTTTGGTATTTCAGTGTTACTAATAATACAAGAATAAACAGACTTCACACCCTTTACACAAGTGTTCCACCACACTGGCTTAGACGTTACAACATTTTCTAAGTCTGTAAAATTCATCTTATGCTGGTATTCTTTCACTGCATGAACCACACCTTGATACAGTAAAAAATTACACTCACTATTGTATTTTGTGATAAATTCTTCGTGTGTCATAAATCTATTTGACAATATGAGATGACCGACTTGTGTCACTCCTGCAGCAAGCCAATTTTGTAGAAACACTGTTTTACTTTCTCTACGAATATTTATGTTAAAAAACAATGGTTCATTAACAAAATCCCTTTCTGTGACAGGAGCACATTTTATCACAACATTTTTACAATGTTTGAAAACATCCATCCAGAAAGGATTTTTTATACGTTGCATCGCAACTTCAAAAAAATTACTACCAAAATGAAGACAATGTTTCAACAATGGACATTGCATAAGCAAAATGTGACTTATTTTCCCCTCCGAGAGCAAAATTCTTTTAAGCCAAGAAACTTTTAGGGCACACAGAAAAGCTCTTACATCTGTCATTTTCAAACCACCACTCTCGTACGCTTGACTCGCAATTTTCCTTTTTATTTTATCTGTTTTACCGTTCCACAGAAAAGAATATAACAACTTTGCTAGTTCACTTAAAAAACTTTCGCTTGGGTCTGGAATATTAGTAAATAAATATGTTAATTTTGAGAGTATTTGACTTTTTATTACAGCAATCTTACCAAACGGAGTTAAATTTCTTTTTGACCATATCGCAATAATTCTTTCAATTTCTGTTAACTTGTTTTCAAAATTTAATCTTACAATATTTTTTATATTAACTGAAAAAACAATCCCTAATACCTTAAACACAAGAGGATTCCAGACAAAATTAATTTCAGTCATGTATCTCGCGTTTGAGTTTTTAGCCGAGCCTATCCACACAACAGCGGACTTATCATAGTTTATATTAAGACCAGATATACGAGCAAACGTTTTCAGAGTGTCAACACAAGCCTGGAAGGACTCTCTAGTGCCATCTAAGAAGAAAGTTGTGTCGTCTGCAAATTGAGAAATAACGGTTTCCTTTTCTCCTATCTTTATTCCCTTAACGTCCTTATTCTGAAGAATCATTTGAGCTAATACCTCTGCACAAATAAGGTATAAATAACAAGATAAGGGATCTCCCTGACGTGTTCCCCGACTTACATTAAACCACTGAGACAGCTGCCCGTTCACTGAAACACACGACTTGATGTTAGCATAAAACGTCCGCACCCACTTTTGTATGTCTAGACCAAAATTAAACGCTTTAAGGCAGTTATCTAGGAACGACCACGAGATAGAATCAAATGCTTTTTCAAAGTCGATCGTAAGGAGCAATCCCGCTCTACTATCTCTCTCCAAGAACAACATGGTATCATACAGCAATCTAATATTTTCCCCAATGTACCTCCCTTTAAGAAATCCTGTTTGGTTTTCATTGATTATGTCAGGAAGCACTGGTTTAAGCCTATTCGCTATACACGCAGATGCTATCTTATAAACCGTATTCAACAAAGTTATAGGCCTCCAGTTTTTTAAAAATCTTTTATCTCTTCCCTCTTTTGGAATGCAAGTTATTACCCCCTCCCTTTGCGTTATTGACATTTCTCCTTTTTCAAAGCCCCTATTTACAGACCTAACTAATAGCTTACCTAAATCAACAAAGAAAAACTTAAAGAACTCTGCAGTGTAGCCATCCGACCCTGGACTCTTGTCGTTCTTCATATTCTTTAAAGTGTACAAGGCCTCATCACGAGTAATGCGTCCTTCAATGCTATTCTTCTTCTCTTCCGTAAGCTTGGGGAGATTAAGGTCATCGATAGTATGATCACTAGCATCATCTGCTCTAGCAGTGTACAAACATTCATAAAAATCCTTTGTTTCTTTCACTAACTCCTCCCCATCATGAACAATACTGCCGTCCTCTTTCTGTAAAAATGCCATAGATTTCTGTACATAATTCCTTTTTTCTAAATTACAAAAGTATTTACTATTCCGTTCTCCTTCATATCTCCACTTCATACGCGAACGTATAATCATACCGTCTATTTTCTTTTTACGCAGTGTGTACAAAGACTGTCTTTTTTCTTCCAGGATGTGTATGTTTGTGTCAGAAAGATTAGCCTCTAAGTCTTTTATTTCGTCCAAAAGTTCTGCCTCTACTCGAGACTCTTCTTTTTTCTTACGAGCCGAGTATGGGATACATTTACCACGCAACTCAAGTAAAATCATTTCGAAAAATAACTGATCGTCGATCATAAAGGTTATGTCGTCGTCGTCAATAAGATGTATATTGTCTCGGTCATATACAAGAACGGCATATTGTTTCTTAAGTTCCAAAATAGTGGACTTGACAAGATCTACAAAAGTTTGGTCACGCAAAAGGGAATTATTGAATTTCCAGTATGCCCTGGCTTTACCTGAAATCTCTGTTTTTAACCCAAAATAAACTATTGAGTGATCTGATAAGTATCCTGGAGCAATATCACTACTGCCAACACAAGGTCCAAGGTCAGAGCTAACTAAAAACCAATCAATTCTACTACGTTGCACGCTGCTATTAAATCTCTTCCAAGAATACTTTCTTTTATCAGGATTAAGTACTCTAAAAATATCAATTAAATCATATTCCTGCATACAATTTTTGACCACCTGTCTACTTCTTGGCCTATAGATCCTAGTGGGCTGGTTAGTGTCCAGTGAGGGGTCAAGCGCAAGGTTCCAGTCGCCTCCAACAACCATAGTGCTGTTATCCATCAAAGCAATCTCCAAAAACAAATTAGTGAAAAATGCCGGATTATCTCCGCTACTTGGCGCATACACATTAGCGACAGTCATACGCTTATTCAAAAATTCAATGTCCAGTAGTATATATCTACCTTCATTGTCTTTCTTAACAGCATGAAGTTTATATTGAAAGTTATTTTTAAACATGATAGCAACGCCTCGACTATCGCTACTGTTGCCTGCGACCACGCACTCAAACCCCCACTGGGACCTTATAAAATTCTCTTGGTTAGTTTTCCAATGTGTTTCCTGGAGAAAAACAATATTGCAAGCCTGATTCCTTAAAAAGTCGAACACGTCCTTACGTTTTCGAAAGTCTCCAAGACCATTAACGTTCAAAGTTACAATTCTGAGTTCTTCGTTTCTAGCCATTACGTGTGTTCAAAATATATTGATGATATCAAAAGAAACATTCCGATAATGGTATTTATACATAAACTTGAACAATGTTCATAACGACTAAGGAAAAAAAATCAGGCATTGTATGCGTTTTTCCTCCCATCAAACTCTCAGTTGTATACATATATGAGAATACATAATATCAATACAGTAAATAGTACAGGAGGCAACGTAGCGTACATGTTCCATCATTGACAGGCATTTATAAACAACAAAGCAACACATGCTTGAAAACAAATCAAGTATAAATAGACACACATAATTGGCTTCGCCATTCGTACATGGTTTTCTGAATCTGTAATATCGCCAACCACGGGGAAGGAGTGGGGAGGAGGGGACGGGAGAAGGGAGGGAGGGAGAGAGAGAAAGAGAGGGAGGGAGAGGGAGAGGGAAAAGAAAGAGAAAGAGAGATAGGGAAGGAAATAAAGAGAGAGAGAGAGAGAGAGAGAGAGAGAGAGAGAGAGAGAGAAAGAGAGAGAGAGAGAGAGAGAGAGAGAGAGAGAGAGAGAGAGAGAGAGAGAGAGAGAGAGAGAGAGAATTACAAAAACGGAAAATATCTACAGTCATGGATATCGTGAACGGCTGCACTCACTGCAGGCCCAAGCATAACAAAACTAGACTTATAAGTAACGAACAAAGTTTACAACATCAGTCCTGTAAACATCGTCTATCGACAGTGAAACTGAAATGTATCAAGTAAGTATTCCAAGTCCATGCACCGCCATCCTCCCCCCTTTTGCCTATTTTTGCCCAATTGAACAATAACGGTGCATGTTACGTACACCAAGAGCGGCATTTCTTTAAGCTAACCTCGTACTCGCTTTGCGTTTCTGCACAAGTCTAACGGTACAATGTAGGCTCATCTCCCCTCAGCTGCCCAACGGGACAAAGTAAGTGTCCGAGTATAAGTCTATAGGTTGTTAGGCAAGTGCACGCTGGCGGCCCTGACATTCACCTCCTTGAAGCGAAAAGCGAAAGTATCAAGGAGGTAAAAAGGGCCCCACCTGCCCGCCCCACAGTGCCAAACACCCGTCAGCCAATTCTGACAGGAGATAGATCCTTGGTTATTGTCACATCTCTTTACCATTACAATTTCGATGAGAGAGAGGTGATGTACCTGTAAGGCGTTATCACAAGATTGCTGCTTAATGTTACATTTAAAAACAAAATCTGTATCAGTTATAGACTCAGATTACAACATTTACATTCTTCAAGGGGCGAAAAGGGCAGTAATTGATCTTTGAACTTTTTAGCTAATCATTACGCTGTCGCACGCTTCGCACGCGCACCTGCATGTTTCAAGAGCAACAACAAAGCTACAATTTCAACGAAGCAACTGTTTGGCGTTAAGAATAACATCATGTCCAAAGGAACAGAATGTAAACAGCAAACTATTGTCACAATAGTCAGCATCAAAATTATTATCCCAAATTTGTATATTAGCCACTTCAATAGTCAGCATCAAAATTATTATCCCAAATTTGTATATTAGCCACTTCATTCCTAACAAGCGAAGAGAAAACTGGAAGGTAAACCTTTCCTGTAGTACAGTATTTATAGCATCTAAAGGTCAAGGAAGATTAGAGCAATATTCATATTTCTAGTTGTTCTCAAGCATTTCATTATGCTACATTTATACTTCTTGATACATTGTTTGAAGAAGGAAAAGCCATTATCATCATGAACATGAGTCATTAACCCTTATTATACCTTATCTGCATGCTTGTCAGATTGGCCGCGTGCCCCTCTTCCTCCCCATCTCCCCCTGCCACCGCGACCCCATGCCCCTCCTCGCCCACGCACGGTAGATCCGATGAGCAGAGGGTCGCAGGGGGAGGACAGGTCGGTGCTAGAGCCAGCGAAGGGCACCTTCAACTCCAAGTCACTGAGTCTTTCAATCCTGTGCTTTCTGTCCTGCTTATCTTTCACCATGATAACACCATTCACTGTCCACACATCCGCCACTGCACAATAGTCTTGGCACTGTCGCAGCAAAAAATAATTTAACTGCGTTAAATCATCCACAATGACGACTTTCTTGCTTTTGAGTTTTCTTCTGTTTTTAACAACTTCATCTTTGGTTTTCCGTGACACAAACCTAACGATAATTGGTCTTGGGGTGTTGCCGGTTCTCTTCCCCACACGGTGAGCGGCTTCGATGTGGTCAGCGGTGATGTGGGTCAGGCCCAGGGTAGTCTGGAACAGTGCCAGAGCCTTCTCCTCCGCCTGGCTGGCCGTCTCTCGCTCCCCCTCCTCCACGTACAACAGCTTCACGTTGTTGCGACGAGAATATTGCTCGTTGCTGCTGGAGCGCTCGTCAGCCTTTCGAGCGTAAACAATGCTTTCTTTGGCCAGCGTCTCGGTGTCTTGCTGTTTCTTCTTCAGCTCCAGTATTTCTTTCTTTAACTCTTCGTTCTCGTTTTTCAATCCAAATATCTCTCCATTCATCTCCTCCATCTTTTGCTGTTGAGCACTCAAGTCCAAGCTAAGAGTGTCGAGACGCTTGTTGATATCGGAGCGCATTGACTTCAAGCACAAAAAGATGTCTGTAAGAGACGGCTCCACCTCTGCTTCTTTGTTGTTGCGTACCGTATCGTCAGGGCTTTCATCACTAGTACGATGGCGTTTTGCAGGCGAACAGTCGCGTGACGCTGATTGCTTGTTGAAATGGCGCAGAATGTCCCCATTGCTACTAGAGCTACTCTGTTTTCTGCTGTTCACACCTCCTCTACTCTTACTGCTGGCACTGTCCTTGTTCTTCTCTACCTCCTCCATCTCTACAGTATCCTCTATGCTCGAGTTAGAGTCCTGCTTTCTTTTCTCTCTACGTGACACAGATAGAGAGCGACTTCGTTGACTGGCTGAAGACATCGTGATCTAGTATGCCTACTGTTATTGTTGCTGCTTTGAACCACACGATGACGTGGCGGAAGTAAGCCTAGGCTAACCGGCGATTGTCACACAAGGTAAGTGCAGCAACGAGTCCGTGCAGGGCGTGCGTTTTTACGAGTGCACAAGTACAAGGTTCTCACCACTGCAGTAGACCTACCTTGCGAAGAGGCCTACAACTAAGCACACATAGCACCACATTTCTCAATTCCACTATGTCCACAATTATTAAAAGTCCGTCACAAAAAGCACATCACTATGATCCTGAGGGCCTTACGCAGCTAACTGCACTGTTTTCAAGCATACATTTTAAGGCTAAATTCGGAAATTAGTCCAAAATGTCAGAGCTTCTGACAGCGCGTCTGGTTTAGCCACGAGCCTCGTCGTTCACCTCAAGGAACTAAGTCTATCTATCTATCTATCTATCTATCTATCTATCTATCTATCTATCTATCTATCTATCTATCTATCTATCTATCTATCTATCTATCTATCTATCTATCTATCTATCTATCTATCTATCTATCTATCTATCTATCTATCTATCTATCTATCTATCTATCTATCTATCGTTCTACGTAGCTACCTAGCTAACTATCTATCTATCTATCTATCTATCTATCTATCTATCTATCTATCTATCTATCTATCTATCTATCTATCTATCTATCTATCTATCTATCTATCTATCTATCTATCTATCGTTCTAAGTAGCTACCTATCTACCTATCTATCTATCTATCTATCTATCTATCTATCTATCTATCTATCTATCTATCTATCTATCTATCTATCTATCTATCTCTAACTATCTATCTATCTATCTATCTATCTATCTATCTATCTATCTATCTATCTATCTATCTATCTATCTATCTATCGTTCTACGTAGCTACCTAGCTAACTATCTATCTATCTATCTATCTATCTATCTATCTATCTATCTATCTATCTATCTATCTATCTATCTATCTATCTATCTATCTATCTATCTATCGTTCTAAGTAGCTACCTATCTACCTATCTATCTATCTATCTATCTATCTATCTATCTATCTATCTATCTATCTATCTATCTATCTATCTATCTATCTATCTATCTATCTATCTATCTATCTATCTATCTATCTATCTATCTATCTATCTATCTATCTCTAACTATCTATCTATCTATCTATCTATCTATCTATCTATCTATCTATCTATCTATCTATCTATCTATCTATCTATCCATCTACCTATCTCCCCCAACCCCCGTTGGGGTGCCGGGGGTTTCAGTATAAATAGCATCCCCACTTTCTGGAAATTTAGTGCTTCAAATTCCCACTGTCGCTGTCTTTCTCATTCCTGCTCAGTTCTATCAATCTGCTATACTATATTCTTCTTCGCTAGACCAGTCATCTACCTTTTTTCTTGAAAACTCTTCCGGGACAAGACTCCTTATTTGTGTATGAGGTCTGTTGGATCAGCTTGGGAATATTGGACGCTTTCTGCCAGGTGGTCACTAGGGCTTCCTATGATGTTATTTTTTAGCAATGTAGGCATTTTATATGTATGTGTTTTGTTGATATTTTATAATGATGTTTGTATTCTATTTTGGTTTTGTAAACGGGGGTTCGATAAATTAGAGTGCAGCCTCAGCGTCCCCTGCGTGGGATGTCTTTTTTGTAAAGTGACTGGCTGGTGGAGAGCTTTCAGTTTTACCTCTAGGGTTGTTTCGGCAGATCTTTTATGCGGATTGGGGGTTGTCCGGTCCTGATTTGGCTCGGAAGAGTCCGCTGGACCTAAAGCAATAATTATGTAATATAATGTAACCTATCTACCTACCTACCTACCTACTTATCTACCTACCTACTTATCTACCTACCTACCTACCCATCTATCTATCTATCTATCTATCTATCTATCTATCTATCTATCTATCTATCTATCTATCTATCTATCTATCTATCTATCTATCTATCTATCTATCTATCTATCTATCTATCTATCTATCTATCTATCTATCTATCTATCTATCTATCTATCTATCTATCTAATCAATCTATCTATCTATCTACTATCTATCTATCTATCTATCTATCTATCTATCTATCTATCTATCTATCTATCTATCTATCTATCTATCTATCTATCTATCTATCTATCTATCTGTCTATCTATCTATCTATCTATCTATCTATCTAGCTAGTTAGCTATCTAGCTATCTATCTAGCTATCTAGCTATGCAGTATAGGTTGCAACAGGCAAACTCCGAGCATAAGACGGATTTCATTTAATATTTTTTGTACATGAACATTTCGCAAGTTTGACATGTTCCATAGTAATTTTATTTTATTTTATCTATTTTTTTAAGAGTTTTAAAATATTGTTTGAATACTTAATTTTTATTTAATTTTATTTATGTTATGTTACTGTACTATTTTGTTTAAATGTTATCTCATTTTCCCCCACCTTCCTTTTATTTTCTTGTCTAAAATCACTTCGGTGAATAGACGTTAAATGAAATAAACATACAAACAAACAAACAAACGGATTTCATCAGCGAAAACAAGCAACGTTTTGTAGGCTCTCCGTAGCGAAAAGCGCAAACCGGACAGTTACCATAGAAAAGGCATCAAAACAATTGATGGAAATCAGCCTAAACCGTGATACGAATTCCACTACAAAGGGTCAAAATCATTCATCCTAAGATCAGATAACTTACTATACAGTAGGTATATAAAGAGTATAGTATAGTATAGTATAGTATAGTATAGTATAGTATAGTATAGTATAGTATAGTATAGTATAGTATAGTATAGTATAGTATAGTATAGAATACTATAGTATAGTAGGTTAGTGACCGGCTACATGTACAAACAATTATAACACCAAACACATCTATCAATTCTGATGGCATTAGGATGGAGAGAGGGGGGGGGGGTGTCAGATCGACGAATTCAATTTGTGTGAAAGTTTTTAAAAAAAAATTAAGATCAGACGACAAAAGCCCTTGGAGAAAAAAAACTGTTTCTTTCTTCTCCCTCACCCACCCCTACTCTCCCTTTCCATCCCCTCCCTGATCTTTCGTTAATGGCGATTATATGGTATTGCCTTTCGTGTTGTTGTTGTTTTTTTTAATTGGGAAGTCTTTTGTTCTGAATATCTTTGATCTACCGTGTTCCTGCCGTTCGTTTTATACTATAGGGATTTCTATAGTTATATACTGACAATAAACAGGCCATACATAACATTATTGAATGTATTAGTATTAGAAAAGCGTGTATGAATTGATGAAAGTTTGCATGAATGAACGAAAGAGCCATCTGAGGAACCTATCAACTCGGGGAAAGAGCATACAGACTAAACGAGCCACTAGGATGGCATTTTCAGCTTCTGATATCGTGTGTATGTTTGTGTGTTTATGTATGAGAGAGCGCGCGTGTTTGTGTGAGAGGCCTATATAACATGTTCAGAGAGTTGTGGTAATGTATTTTGCGTGTGTCGGATCCCAAGATGTTTTGTTTTTTCTCTGTACATCATCATCTTGTTCTTAATGTTTATCAACTTCTCGGTGTGCATATGTTCATGCATCGGGTTAAAGCATATATTTTCGATATATATGCGTGTGTGTGTGTGTGTGTTGGTAGGTATGCGCGCGCATGTGTGTGTGTGTGTGGGTGTGTGTGTGGGTAAGTGGGTGCGTGTGTGTGTGGGGGTGTGTGTGTGTGTGTGTGTGCTCGCGCTCACGTCTACATGTATGATTTTTTTTAACCTGTGAACGCGTGCGTGTTCTTGTCTTTCAAAATAACGTATATCGTGACATTGTCTTTATCGCTGTGGCAGCATTTCTTTTAGGCATCAAATCGTTCTTTTGTGCTGGTACATAAAATGTCTTTAGATCAGGTTTACCATTCTTCTCGTATCGTTTGTTGACCGGCAAAGATCCAAAACAGTCAATGAACTCTTTATATCTTTATCTGTACTTTTATCTTAAATACTGCTAGCTTGGTTTGGCTTTTTTTTTTGTACATTTGCCTTTGTTTAGGTATAGTGCAGGGTGGAGAATTTTCCGCGAATACGCGGATTTCCGCGGAAGGCATTTGCATTTCCGAGAAAAAAATATTTAGGTCCGAGTGTGAGAAGCTGAGGGGCTACACTTTACTGGGCATAACGGCCAAAAGCGGCCGAAGGTCTAAACAGGCGAAACGTCCAGGCTTCCATTTATCGGACATTAAAGTGAGAGAAATGGACTTGGAGTCGGAGGAAGAGTTCGGTACTGACATTAGACAATTAGTGTCAGTAGTGTGCATGCATACGATCTTTCAGACTGGCATGAAAGTGAAGAAGAGGGGGCTTGTTTGGACTTTTTAAAACTTTTTTTTTGTATACACATGGAGTAATAAACAAAACAAGACATGACAAGAGAAGTATAAAAAGGTAGATAATCAAAATAGAATTTATTTCTGTTCATTTTGCATTTTATTTCATTTAAATCTATACACTAGTCACTAATACCTAAGATGTGATGTTTTTACTAACGTACCCCTAAATATCTCTAAAATAAAGAAAAATTCTTGCCTGTTTACAGCTAAAAAATAGACAAACGTGTGCCCAGTAAAATTGGAAATGTGGAGTTTGTGTGTAACAGTGGTGGACCTCAAACTTTGTTAGGCCTACAAATCAAGATTCTTAATGTTTTTGAAAGACATGTGCATAAAACATTTTTTAAAATTCATGTTTACTTTTTGCTTTCAGGAGAGGCCCTAAATTACTTTCAAAATTGCATAAATTCATTTTCTTCCAGGGGGCGAATACCGGGCTTGGCCTTTGGGCCCCTGCCGGATTTCAGAGATTTCTTGATTCAGTTGTTCTCCACCCTGATAGTGGTAATGGATGTGTTCAGGTTACCGAGGATTTTTATTTTTGGGGTAAGCCTATTCCAGTTTCCTCTCTTCCTTTACTAATGGATATCGGATATAATAGACTAAAATTTGTAAAATAGAATTCGATTCCCTTTCCGTCTTCTATTTGTGACTTGCCTGTACACCACATGTTTGAGTGACGAATGTGTTTGTTGTATCTGGAGGAGTGTCTCTGACATGTGAACGCGTATGTTGATCACAGGTCGTCGCGCTTTGAGTCCGACCTAGGTCTCTTGGTATTATTATTATTATTATTATTATTATTATTATTATTATTATTATTATTATTATTATTATTATTATTATTATTTTTTATTATTATTATTATTATTATTATTATTATTATTATTATTATTATTATTATTATTATTATGAAAGAAAATTTAGTTTCACAAAGAAGGAGCACAACTCCCGGACACGCGAAACCGAAAGTTGCCAGCGCCACCAAGCGGTCATCGTGGTAGAAAATGGCCTACGGCATGGAACGAGACACTATACGTAGCGGAAATTTTACGAAAAGAAATGTGGGAGTGATCAATACAAAGCTATTTACTGCACAAATGGTCGTTACAGGTGCCATGGACTTTCATTCTACAGAGTACCGAAGGTTGAAACAAGGTATCACAAATCATTAAATAATATGCTAATTTGTAGATGAACCGGCCATTTTGCCATCAAACTGTATAGGTCTACGTGACATCCACTACTACTACTACTACTACTACTATTACTACTATTACTACTACTTCTACTACTACTACTACTACTACTACTACTACTACTACTACTACTACTATTACTACTACTACTACTACTACTACTACTACTACTACTACTACTACTACTATTACTACTATTACTACTACTACTACTACTACTACTACTACTACTAATAATAATAATAATAATAATAATAATAATAATAATAATAATAATAATAATAATAATAATAATGTGTTTGTATTCGCTTTTTGTTGTCTGGAAACCAATGTACACTGTAGTGTCGATAACATCAAAGCTAAATCTATTTAAAAAAAATTTAACTCAGACATAAGCCTATACTGCACTGCTACTTCTCATCGTATTAAACTCTGCCCAGGTCAAATTTTGTCTTGTTCAGCCTTTCTCGAATAAATAACGATAGCATGTTCGTTCGTTGTGCAGATTAACGTCCCCGGACATTTTCGCATATAGGGGACGGATAGCATGTTCATCGCCAGTCTTTCTTATAACGGGCTTGAGCTACGGCTATTATATAGGGATAGGAAATGAGTATCAAAGGTGTGCCGGATCTAGGCATATGCAGTATGCTGTCATTGCCGCAATTGATAGAAAACAGCGTTCAGTGCTTATCTGGATATGCAGTGACTTCACATCGATGAATATGGCAAGATTTTGGTTATCAATTAGCATAGCATAGCAATAGTGCATTTTTACGCTGGCAATTTTGCCCTCGGGATGACGTTTTTGGAGTGCTGGACTATCGGTTTTGGGTCATTAATTTTGGTCTCATGCTTTGTCTTTCTAAAACAATTGGTGTTTGTTATCAATCTGTTACCCCCGTTGGGGTGCCGGGGGTTTCAGTATAAATAGTATCCCCACTTTCTAGAAATTTAGTGCTTTAAATTCCCACTGTCGGTGTCTTTCTCATTTGCTCTTTCTCATTCCTGCTCTGTTCTATCAATCTGCTATACTATCTTCTTCTTCGCTAGACCAGTCACCTACCTTTTTCTTGAAAACTCTTCCTGGACAAGACTCCTTATTTGTGTATGAGGTCTGTTGGATCAGCTTGGGAATATTGGACGCTTTCTGCCAGGTGGTCATTAGTGCTTCCTATGATGGTATTATTTAGCAATGTAGGCATTTTATATGTATGTGCTTTGTTGATAATTTATAATGATGTTTGTATTCTATTTTGTTTTTTGTAAACGGGGGTTCGATAAATTCTCAGCGTCCCCTGCGTGGGATGTCTTTATTGTAAAGTGACTGGCTGGTGGAGAGATTTCAGTTTTACCACTAGGGTTGTTTCAGCAGATCTTTTATGCGGATCAGGGGTTGTCCGGTCCTGATTTGGCTCGGAAGAGTCCGCTGGACCTAAAGCAATAATCATGTAATGTAATGTTATCAATCTGTTTACAAAAAACAAAAAGATCAAAACCATTGTGGTTTTTTCTTGTTCAAGCAGATCTATTTTACGCTGGATTTCTTTTGCCATCTGGAGGAACTTTTTGGAGTGCTAGACTATCGGGTTTTGATCACCAAGTTTGGTCTCATGCTTCGTCATTCTGAAACACGTCTACATTTATCTGATCTATATACAAACCATTTTCTGGAACTTATATTCTTGTTCATTATTTTATTACCCAAACGGATAATTTACTTATTGTTTCACACGCGTCTGTGCGTATTTACTGCACATTCTGGGTGGTTTAATTTTAAAAAAGCGACCGAGTTGCCGCATTCGACCCTCGAGGTTTGTTTAATTGTCCCTATGCATCGGATTGCCTCCCCTGAGTTTTCTAACACGATGGCCGCTTGGGGAGCTTCGCGCGGAATGTCCTCCTTATTTGTATAGCAGTCTTTCGGAATGATCCTTCTTTGTATTAACTGAATATTCTTTGTTATTATGGATAGATGATGTCAAAACATGGACGTCGCTGCACGTGTCACGCCTCCTGACAATAGCAAGAGGCAGACTAATGTGGCAAAAACTCTCCGCGACAGCACCTTCATGTCTACCCAACGACCTGACAGGGCTGAGGAATTAGATAGATAGATAGATAGATAGATAGATAGATAGATAGATAGATAGATAGATAGATAGATAGATAGATAGATAGATAGATAGATAGATAGATAGATAGATAGATAGATATTTTATCGTTTCCAGGCGCTGGGCAATACAGGATCTAACTTAAACCACCTCAGGCGCCCTCTTGCAGACTGTGGGCGCATAGTCTGATGCCCAGACGACTGAGAATAATCTTGGGCGATCGGGGATTGAGGAGAAGGGACCTAGTGCTTGCTGGGTGTATTTTTTGTAGCCGGCACTCACCCGTCACAGACTAGACCTCGGTTTATACTCTCATCCGAAGATAGTTAGAGAAACGAATAGATAGATAGATAGATAGATAGATAGATAGATAGATAGATAGATAGATAGATAGATAGATAGATAGATAGATAGATAGATAGATAGATAGATAGATAGATAGATAGATAGATAGATAGATAGATAGATAGATAGATAGATAGATAGATAGATAGATAGATAGATAGATAGATAGATAGATAGATAGATAGATAGATAGATAGAATGGGGAGACTTAAAATTCTACATTATTCAGTATACGATTCCCCCCTCCCCGTTCACTAGCATCGAGTATAATTCCTTTTTCAATACCAACCCAGCGGTGCAAACGTTATTTGAATTGGACTTATCCGTTACCCAAGAGTGTTTATATAACCTACTCGCCAAAGATCGTTTGCTACCCAGGTTGTATAATTGTGGGTACCGTTGCAACAGAATCACAGAGCAGAATTGAAATGAACTGTTTGACAAAGGCGCCGTGTCGTATATTTTGTCCTAAGAAGCCGTTAATTTTGTGTCACAGTAATAATTAAGGTGACAAGCCCAAAATAGAAAATATAGAAAAAGACAGACTGATATACAGACAGACACATGAGCAATAACACACTTAAACACACATGTACGCCTATATATACATATAAAATATATATACAATATATACAACACACACACACACACACATATACATGCACACACAGAAAGAGAGACTGGAGTGAGACAAAGAGAGAGAGAGAGAGAGAGAGAGAGAGAGAGAGAGAGAGAGAGAGAGAGAGAGAGAGAGAGAGAGAGAGAGAGAGAAAGGGTGGTAGAGAGAGAAAGAGAGAGACAGAAAGGAGTAGAGGTGGCATGGAGCGAGAAAGACAGAGATAGAGAGACAGACGCGAGACAAATAGAAAAACTGAGACAGAGAGGGACAAAAAGACAAACAGCCTTGCCTGTTTAATAGTACCTGTCGTTCACTACTACGTAAGTCAATGTGTGTTCGTCCTGCATACTGCACTGGTTGGGAATAGGACAAGTTGCGTTCCCAACAAACACTGGCAGTCCTAGGCCCATTCAGTGAAAACGGGTTTAGACGGACGTACAGTACTCAAAGCAATGCAGAGCGAATGAGGCGTTTATGCCAGTACAGCATCAGTATTGACTTAGCACGCGACCAATGTAGGTAAACAGCTGGTCAAATATTGAATTAAAGAAATAAAAGCGATAGACGTTTATATCGGTGGAGCATCAAATAAATAGAGTTTGTTGTTGTGTTTTTATTTCATTTTTCTAAAATTATTGTATTAAAAGAATAGAATTGACATAAAAAGAATTGCACTGGACTGAACTGAACTGAACTTTTGTTTTCTTTTCTCTATCATCCACGTTCCTTCGACTACCACCACCCCCACCTCCACCACCACCACCATCACCTCACACTCTTCTGTTTGACCGCACTTCTCCATTCTCCCTCCCTTCCCCCATCCCCCACCCAACAATTAATATGAGTCCATAATCTCTCTCTCTCTGTCTCTCTCTTTCTGTCTCTCTGTCTCTGTCTCTCTCTCTTTCTCTCTTCCATCTCCCATCACTCTCCCATGGTCGCACGCATCTCCACCACACACCACACCTATCCCGCTTACATATAGCCTAGTCATGCATTTAATGCATAGCGTCAACATTTTACTTCATTATTGTGACATAATTATGCTATCTTGTCTATAGCCTTTCATGTCGTGTTGCGTGTATGCTCATAATGTTCTCACACTTTTACACGCACACACACATACATACACACACACACAAGCATGTAAAAACGCCGTTATTACTTTCATAAAACGCCACATACGTTGTCTTTGTAGCCGAGCGGAGGATTTGACTCCCGTCTCTCGGCCACGACCTTGCGAACATTGCTCCACCCGAGCTGTTATTTTCATTTTATCCCTCAAAAGAGGGACATACAAATATTTGCCCTGCAAGGCGGTGAAGCGTGGTTGGGAGTACCGGGTTGCCGGCTGTGCCACGCATTCTACTGCAAAGTCGCTGCCACCGACCTGCATAAAATGCCTGCCGACAATGTGGTCCCGCTCGCCACCAAACTCAGCAGGCGAATGGTCAGCCGAGGAGAACAAATGTCGTGTCGCCTTGTCCTGCATAACCCAATGGCATACCCAAAGGATTCTGCAAAGCCGGAGCCACCCAAGGCTAGTCTAACCAAGAAAGTCAAGGTAGACAATTTCTCTCCCAAGCCTCAACCAGTCGCCTCCCTTTCCGCTACAGATCCCACAGCTCAAATGGAACCATGTCCCCATGGTTTCCCCGTTCGCAACAGGTATGTCTGGAACCGACACTGACTACGCCATGTCAGTCCACACCACGGTCCAGCATAATCCTGTTCCCGGTCGTTGCACCACTTGTAGCCGAGCGGAGGATTTGACTCCCGTCTCTCGGCCACGACCTTGCGAACATTGCTCCACCCGAGCTGTTATTTTCATTTTATCCCTCAAAAGAGGGACATAAAAATATTTGCCCTGCAAGGCGGTGAAGCGTGGTTGGGAGTACCGGGTTGCCGGCTACTGGTGCCACGCATTCTACTGCAAGGTCGCTGCCACCGACTTGCATAAAATGCCTGCCGACAATGTGGTCCCGCTCGCCACCAAACTCAGCAGGCGAATGGTCAACCGGGGAGTACAAATGTCGTGTGGCCTTGTCCTGCGTAATCCAATGGCATACCCAAAGGATTCTGCACAGCAGGAGCCACCCAAGGCTAGTCTAACCAAGAAAGTCAAGGTAGACAATTTCTCTCCCAAGCCTCAACCAGTCGCCTCCCTTTCCGCAACATCTTCATTTCTTTTCTTTTTTTTAAAAATTTGTCATTTTTTTAAGCTAACCCTAACCCCAACCCTAACCCTTAACCTAACCATAAGCGTAACACAGCCCTAACCCTAACAGAACACTGTTTTAAAGACAAAACAGCACGGTCGTCAAAAGAACGTACGTAGAGTTTCAAGGATTTATCAAAATAACGGCGCTTCTACACCCACCCACACACACGCACAAACACCTACCCACCCACAAACACACACACATGCTTACACATACACATGCACATACACACATACAGACACAGTTTCACAAACACACACACACACAAAACTACACACACATAGTATAGCTAGACATTAATGCTAAGTATTTTTTATTTTATTTTAAATAATAGCTCCTTACACCTCTCTCTCTCTCGTTCAGTCTCTCTCTCTCAGTCTCAGTCTCTCTTTCTCTTTGTCTGTCTTTTTCTCTCATTCTCTCTCAGTCTCTGTCAGTCTCTGCTGCAGTCTATCTATCTCTCTCTCTCTCTCTCTCTCTCTCTCTCTCTCTCTCTCTCTGTCAGTCTATCTCTTAGTCTCTCTCTCTCACTTAGTCTCTCTCTCCTTCTCACTCGGTCTCTCTCTGTCAGTCTCTCTCTCAGTCTCTCTCTCTGTCAGTCTCTCTCTGCCAGTCTCTCTCTCTCTCTCTCTCTCTCTCTGTCAGTCTCTCTGTCAGTCTCTCTCTGTCAGTCTCTCTCTCAGCCTCTCTCTCTCTGTCAGTCTGTCTCTCAGTCTCTCTCTCTCTGTCAGTCTCTCTGTCAGTCTCTCTCTCTGTCAGTCTCCCTCACAGTCTCTCTCTCTGTCAGTCTCCCTCACAGTCTCTAAGTCTCTTTCAGACTCTCTCTCTCAGTCGCTCTGTCTCTCTCTTCCTCTCAGTCTTTCTCTCTCAGTCTCTCTCTCTTCTGTCTCTCAGTCTCTCTCTCTCTCTCTTCTGTCTCTCACTCTTTCTCTCTCTCAGTCTCTCTCTCCCTTTCTACCTCTCACTCTCTCAGTCTATCTCGCTCTCTCTCTCTGGCTCTCAGTCTTTGTCTCTGTCCCTCACCCTCTATCTCTCTCTCTCGCTCTCTCTCTCTCTCTCCCTCTCTCCTATCTCTCACCCTCACGTTTTACTCCTGTTGTCCATCACCCCAACCGTCCCCACCAACATTGATTGTCGCCAGAGACTAGTTCAACCCAGCACTAAGGCTTCTTGCAAAGGCTTCTTTAAGTCCTGTTGACATCTTTTGAACGTTCAGTATGCTTTGACCTGGGTAAAGTTAAGTCGCTGACTAGAAGACGATAGAAGTTAGGTTGTTCTCAGCATGTGTATGCTACAGCTTCACTAGATAAGCCGTGACATCATCCAGCTGACCAATCACCCGCAACCCCCACTAGGTTGTGCTACGATTCTCCTAGTCTCGCACGATAGCAGACCCCAGCGGGAGGATGTCTGAACAGCACGGTAGAAGGACGCACATTAAAAAAATCTCTCTCAGAAAGACTAAGCAGGTGACGGTTGAAATTCAGTTAATTGCAGTATAGCCAGAGCCTGACATTGTCAAGAAGGTAAATGATCAATCGTTTGTTTTATCGCGATTTATTGATATTATTGTTGTATTATGCTTGCGAAGTCTTGCCATGTTTTATCATTGTGAATGTTAGTTAAATTTGCTTGGCCACGTGGCGGGCACGCGACCGGTTTCGCCACCATGAGGTTGCCCCTACTGTCCAACTGTTGTTTCTCCTATGTGTATTATTGCAGACCAGTGGCTGTACCAGAGAATGTGTATATTGTTAATTACTTCTCCATGTGTTTAGCCATGATGTATGTATATATGTATAGGAATTATGTTGGAGATCCCATGAATCACGGACGTAGAAGATTGTTCGTCCCTTGTTTGTATAAGTGGATGCGATCTCAACTGAGGGCTGTTTCTGCCATCAGTGAGATGCTCTGCACAACCTTTGTATACAAGGCGTTGCAGACATTCGTCTCATATTTTGCAGACGAGCAGGCATCTTGGTCCACGGCAGGGAAGAAATCCCACAGAGAGGCAACCCTGACATGTGGCCTGCAACCTTGAGCAGCGAGAGCATTTGGGCTCCACTAGCTCAGTAGTCAACTACCAAGAAGAAGAGACAACAACACCGCACATCGACGATAAAGTTAAGTCCCCTGAAACCGTGCACAAACACTGATCTGCGATAGTCTACTCTTCCAGAAAAAGGAATAATAGGACAGAAAGAACTCATAGCCCAACGATGAGACAGTAACAAATATTGAGGACAGTAGCTGCATAGACCCATCAAGGAGCGAACTACTCGAAGTGAAATTTGGACATTTAAGTTAGTGTGGAGATTAGAAGATTTTGTATAGAGTACAGGAAATAAATGTGCGATATTTACTGTTAACAAGTGGCTGGACTACCTATGTTTCATAGCCGTGCGAGAGCTAGTGTGTCAGTGAATCTTTACACTTTTCTCCCTATCTCTATAACCCTATCCTAACACAGACCGGGCCAAACTTATAACTGTATTAAGATTAGTCACAGGGTGATTACTGTATACTAGCCGATCCCCGCAGACAAAGACGAGTGGGTAATAGCAGTCCGTTGTGCAGAGCCCAGTAACAGTAGACCCACCGTCACACTGATACATGCATTTCCTCTTCCCCAACTAACACTCTGCCCTCCAGCCCAATACACACGTATGTAAGCTAATATACTTACCCCATCCATATCCTTCTCAGTACCAATGCATATTGGGTAACATGCCTCTCTGCCACTTCTGTGCAGTCATGCATCGCAGTCCTGTTGACATCTTTACAACTACCTTATCGTCGATTTTCTATGAAAATAGGACAAGAATATGCTATGTAGTATAGATTGTAAAAGCATTACTTTACTTCTCTCTCTCTCTCTCTCTCTCTCTCTCTCTCTCTCTCTCTCTCTCTCTCTCTCTCTCTCTCTCTTATGTGTGTTTATGCATATGTGCGTGTAAAAGAGAGTGGACGCGTGTTTGAGCGAGCGTCTGTAGGTGTATGTATGCGTGTGTGTGTATGCGTGATGTAAACGAGTTCATGCTTCTTGTGTGTTCATGTGTGTGTGCGTCCGTCCGTCTGTCTGTCTGTCTGTGCCTATATGTTGTGGGTAGGTGTGACTTTGAAATTTCTCTTTATACATTGATCATCTTTACATTCTCTCTGGTTTTAAAGTAAGTGTTTAACTGGTAATCGTCAAGTGCCTCGAGTATAAAGGTCAAAGGTGAACAACTGGTATTTTAAACGTTACCCGACAGATCCGATCAAATAATAAGGATTTGGGCAAGACAACTATAGGGTAAAGCTGAAGATTGTGTGGAATATTTCAGGTTTACTTAGTGTCAGTTGTCCAGGTTAAACATAAATAATCCTATCTAGTTTTAAATTAATCTTGTTTGGAGAAATGATAAGCTGGTGTCTCAAGTGACATCTAAAACTCGGCCGCAAGAATCCTTCCTCTTCTTCTGCGAGACTTTTCATCGAAAAGAAGAAAACTTCTCTTGTGCCCCCCGTGGGGGTGCCGGGGGTTTCTGTATAAATAGTATCCTCAAAATTAATTTTGTGCTTTAAATTCCCACTGTCGCTATCTTTCTCACTTGTTATTTTTCATTTCTACTCTGTTCTATCAATATACTATACTATCTTCTTCTTCGCTAGACCAGTCACCTACCTTTTTTCTTGAAAACTCTTCCGGGACAAAACTCCTCATTTGTGTGTGAGGTCTGTTGTATCAGCTTTGGGAATATTGGACGCTTTCTGCCAAATGGTCACAGGGCTTCCTACAATATTATTATTTAGCAATGTAGACATTTATATGTTTGTGTTTTGGTGATATTTTATAATGATGTTTGTATTCTATTCTGGTTTATTTTTTAACGGGCGTTCGATAAATTAGAGTATAGCCTCAGCGTCCCCTGCGTGGGATGCCTTTAATGTACAGTGACCGGCTGGTGGAATGCCTTCAGTGTTACCATTGGAATTGTTTCAGCAGATCTTTTATGCGGATAAGGGGTGAGTCCTCTTTCAGCCAAGTTGTGGTCCTGATTTTGTTGTCCTGGTTCGGATCATTGCAGTCCGCTGGAATCTGTAAGCAATGATTTACTATTTAACTAACTGGGTTATTTAATTTAGGTCTGCTTCTAAAAAAAAACTTTGTTTGGTTTTACCTGGCTGGCTGACGTGACCTCATCAGGTGCTACGACATGGAAAAATAATTTTAAAAATTAGAAATGTGCTTGTGTGTATCCGTGTGTGTGTACGTGTGTTTGTGCGTATGTGTGTGGGTTGGTGAGTGAGTGCGTGTGTTTGTGTATGATAGTGATGTATTTGTGTGTGTATCCGGTAGTGGGTGTGTGGGTCTGGTGTGTCTGGATGCTTTTGTGAGAAAGTGAGTTTTGCTTAAGTACGAGTGTATGCGTGTGTTAGGGGGGTGGGGAGGGAGGTACCTACGTGCGTGAGTATTGACGCGTGCGCGTGCAGGTCTGTATGCAAGAGGCGAAGAAGAATAAGAATAATAATAATAAGAAGAAGAAGAACAACAACAACAACAACAACGAGAACAAGAACAGTAACAACCACCACCACCACACTTACAACAAGAAGCGTTGTTAACCCTCTAACCACACCGAAGTCAAACCGAAAGTAAAATGAAAATCGACGCTCGCGACATTCAAGCATGGTCTATGTGCAACACCAACACTCACACACAGAGCGCACAACGCAGCCAGTAGTCTACCGGCGGCTCTCTCTCTCTCTCTCTCTCTCTCTCTCTCTCTCTCTCTCTCTCTCTCTCTCTCTCTCTCTCTCTCAACCCTACCACAAGCTGTGCTGCAGTCGGAGGATACGGGAAGGACAGAATACAGTTGTCCACTCGCTTTCGGGGAGGATTATAGAATATTTACCTGTGTTGTGATTAGTTTTAATTCAGGTGCGGAGGACAGTCAGATACAGGTGTGTATGCAAGTTTTATATTGGAGATTTTTGCTTTTGAATAGGTGGAGGTTTTGATCACTGAAGATTGTAAGACAGTATAGTAGGCCTACGTGTATGTTATATAGAATGCCAGCTGCGATAATATTAAGCACATTAGTGTTTCTGCGTGCGATCAAGAAATACTATAATGTTAACAAAATACCAAGTCAAGTCTCATGTTCAAGTAGGTTTCTATTCAAAACCGCTAATAGCTTCCGTTCTTAATCTTTGCCTGTGGCTCAGTCGTCAGAGTGCTCGACTTGTGTACGCGCGACTCGGGCGACGTGGGTTCGAATCCTGACTTCAGCAAACTATTTTGTGATTGCTGGATAGTAGTGGCCAGCGCTTTGAGAAGCTCTCTGAGCTTATAAGTGCGCTATATAAGAGTAATCTCTTTCTTTCTATGATCTCGTATATTCAAAAGACATTCAGAGATCGAAAATATTCAAACAAACCCATCCCAGGTCTTAAAACCGGCATCAATATATGCGAAACATCTGACCTAATGCGATCGAATCTTCATGACGTGCGTGTATGGTCGAAAGTGAGAACAAAATCAATCAAAAAGTTGTATTGTTGTTGCGTCAAGTTTTATTCATCAGATTAACATAAGTTGTACTGATACAAACTTGTATAAAACATACACATTACATTACCTCGCCTTCCAAAAGAGATCCGGAGTCCGTTAAACAAGAGGAGACACAGATGCTGTGTACACTATGTGCATGAGGTCGTCTCGCCTTCAAAAAAGGATCCGGAGTCAGTGAAGCGAGAGGAGATACAGATGTTGTGTACACTATTTACATTAGGTAGTCTCGCCTTGAAGTTAATGAAGCATCTGCCACATGATTCCATTTCTAAACTAAGGGTAAAGTATGCGGTGGTCTTCATTATTATGGTAAATTCGTATTGTAAAGAAATAAAATTAATCCTTTAGAACTAGCTGTAGCATAGTCAAGTATGAAGCGCTTCAAACGATTTAGAAACGGACTAGGTATATGGTATAATATAGGAAATTATCAGGAAGTTGGTTGTGTTTTAAAGCAAGCTAGCAGTGTTTTTGTTTTTCTTTAGATATCTTCATTGTCCTCATAAAATTCAAGTCGATGTATGTAAGGCGCACACAAGGACACAAATATCAACAACACTCCACAAAATAATTAAAACATTAAAAAGCATAAACACACTGCAAACAGCGAAGCAAAAATCACACCACACCAGGCCAAACCACACACCACACCACACCATAGCATACTACATCATAGCAAACCACACCATAGCATACCACATCATAGCAAACCACACCATACCACATCACACCACACCATACCACGTCATTGCAAACCACACCGTACCACACCACACCATACCACACCATACCACATGCACATCACACCACACCACCCCACTACACAAACACAGCACGGAATATCAACATGTAGCTTCGCATCTAAAAAATAAAAACACTGGGTAAAACTAGAAACGGTTATCCTTTGCGAACATGGATTGACCATGCTAAGGCGTTCCCGTAACCTTCCGGTCGTTGGGGAGAGAGGCGTTTGGATACCTCTCTTTTCTCTAGGCCAGCTTTATGAGGGCAGTGCCTATCTTCCCTCTCTCTCTCCCTCGCTGCTTTACCTTCCCCGGTTCTAAACAGATCCAGGTACACCCATTCACAGCTGGGTGGCCTCGGGGAGGGACGGGGAGGGGGGAGGGGGAATGGGCACAGGGGGGAGGTGTCGAGCGCTTGTTTCATTCTTTTTTGCGTCGCTGGGTAGTTTTGCCTTCAACAGTACGGTCGCCCCATCCTAGTTCCAACCCAACCCGACGTTGCTTAACACGAAACAGTGCTAGGTTGACCGTCACAATTGACAGCACGACTCTGCCTTATATTTTCACGGTAAGGCGAAAGTCTTCCTGGAACTTTCCTCCACTCTGTATAGGAGGACCACTTATATCGTAACTACCGTACATACATTGCATTATAGTAGGACCTAAAACTCTCTCGGAGGTCATTATTATACTAATGGTACATACAAAATTTGTAACTCTCAAGAAAAGGGGGAGTGGGTGGGTGGGGGTGGATGTAGTCTTAAAACAAGCTATAGAGCAAGTCGTTTGTTGAAATAAACATGTTCGACGTTGTCTATGACACAGTTAATTATTTAGACGCGATGCGTGTCATTTTCGAACAGTCCAATAATAGGAAAGTGTTCCACCGTAACATTTTCAGACGACGAAACTCACAAGCGTACTGCGTAGGCCCTTTAAAAAAAAGAAAATTGCCTTTTTATATTGCGTGTAGGTTTCAACAGAGTCAGTCAAGCAGCTAAACAAAAGCGAGCTGCGGGTTTGAATAAGCAGTGCGTCTGGTGAAGATTTTGTATTGTAATATGCTGCATGTAGTATATTATAGTATATATATATCTATATATAGGGGTGACCTCCTGGCACAGGGGATTAGGCACCGGTTTCCAATGCCGAAGGTCGCGGGTTCGAGTCCCGCAAGGGGACGAACTTGCATGATTTTAGGCCTTTCATTGTCAAGTCATTGAGGGTTTTCCCGAGTACTCTGGTTTCTTTCCCTCCCTTCCATAATCGTATTGGATGCAGTCAATTTTTAATTTCAACATCAACATTCTTGTTTCCTTTTCTGTCTTCTAATGGCGATCTCCCTGCTCTACACCACATTTTTGAGTGATAAAAATGTATGCTTGTTGTGTTTGTGAAAGTGGGTAAAGAATGAGAGCGCGTATGTCTTACAGATCGCCGCGCTTTGAGCCGGAGGGTTATTGTGGGGATATAGATAGATAGATAGATAGATAGATAGATAGATAGATAGATAGATAGATAGATAGATAGATAGATAGATAGATAGATAGGTAGGTATAGATATAGATATATATGTACAAAGCACATAAATGTTAATATTATAATAAAGCATAAAGGTTAATATTACAACGAAGCATCTGTGTTAATATTATAATAAAGCACATATGTGTTAATATTATAGTGAAGCTCATAGGTAAATATTATAACGAGGCACATGTATTAATATTATAGTGAAGCACATATGTGTTAATATTATAACGAAGCACTTGTGTTAATATTATAATAAAGCACATATATGGTAATATTATAATAAAGCACATAAGTTTATATTATAGCGAAGCAAATGTGTTAATATTATAATAAAGCACATATGTGTTGATATTATAGTGAAGCTCATAGGTAAATATTATAACGAGGCACATGTATTAATATTATAGTGAAGCACATATGTGTTAATATTATAACGAAGCACGTGTGTTAATATTATAATAAAGCACATAGGTTAATATTATAACGAAGCACATGTGTTAATATTATAATAAAGCACCTACATGTTGATATTATATTAAAAAGCACATAGGTTAATATGATAACGAGGCACATGTGTTAATATTATAATAAAGCACGCGTGTTGCCATTGGTCTAACACGGAAGTGTAACGGTTGAGCGTGTATGTTGGTGACAGATAGCCGCGCATTTATTTAGGTCTATTGTGGAAAATGAAAGCGCTGTAGCCTATACAGCATCCATTACGAACCATAATAATGAAGATAATAAAATTACTATAATAAAGAGAGTACATGATATTTAACACACACACACACACACACACACACACACACACACGTGCTATAAAATTGATCAACAACGAAGTTACATGGAGGAGTGATAGCAGTATAATGTGTATTCACAAATGGACAATTGAGCGGGAGATATCCATGCAAACGTTTCTTTCTACTATTACGATCTCGAGAGCGCGCGCGCGTGTGTGTGGTGTGTGTGTGTGTGGAGAGAGAGAGAGAGATGGGAGAAGCACTGGGTGGCGGATTTTACATCTTGTCCTTAGGGCTGGAACAATAACAATTAGTATAACAAAATCATTTTATAACAGTAGCATAATGTAACAACACAAGATCAGTACACACAGAAACAGGTACTCATACGCACGTAGGGGGGGAGGGGTGGGAGATAAAGAGAGAGTGAGAGAGGGAGGGAGAGAGGAAAAGAGAGAGAAAAAAAAAGAAAGAGAAGAGGAAGAAAGAGAATTTTGCAAGGGTAAAATAATAAGCGCTGGGTTAGCTTTTTAAAAAAAAATAACATCCTGTCCTTGATGCTTGTAACAATAACTATGGAATACAACAAATTGAGAGAGAGAGAGAGAGAGAGAGAGAGAGAGAGAGAGAGAGAGAGAGAGAGAGAGAGAGAGAGAGAGAGAAAGACAGACAGACAGACAGACATAGACACAGACAGAGATGATTGTAGCCAATCACTATGGAACGACATTTGAGCGCGAGATTTTCCCGTGAAAGTGTTACCATAAAGTAGCGAGAGCCACGGATTTGGATTACTCCGGGCTCAGCCTCCTCTGGACCCACCGCTGATACCATCTTGACTAATCCTGAATTAATTATTTACGTCAGTGATGTCATGGTGATTTTTGAATATTTTATGCAAAGCAGGTACATAGGAGGTCGTCTTTGTTGATGATGTTGCTTTAGATGCTTGTTCCCGGCCCTGGGATTATGAGTTCACATTGTAATATTAATCTGGAACGAAATAGGTTGTTAGTGAGCGACTGACTGACTGAAAGAAGGAAGAAAGAAAGGAACTAATGAAAGAAAAAAAGGCGTTGTTATGAATGAATGAATGCATGATTAATAAATAATGTATGAATGAAAGAATGAAGAAAGGAAGGAAGGAGTGGTTATGAATAAAATCATGACAACTTGCGTAGCGCAATTCCTCACTGTGGCCGATGTGGTTTTAATACAAAATATAGCGTAGAAGCTGAAACTAAACTAATCTAAACTAGAGACGGAAACAGGAACCGTTGACAAAATTAATATTGGTGAATGCACTGACAAGGCCTTTAGGCTTTTAGGTCTCTTAAGTGCACACTGCGTAGCGCCCACATGCCCAGGCTTATACTACTCGGCGAGTGTCAGCTACGCTGCAGTATTGTTTGTGAGTGTGTAGGCCTATAGGAAACAGGCTGTGCACAAATCTCTTGATGACTTGCTAAACACACGTTGAGCTGGGCAATGTGCATAAACTGTATTTGCAAAATTTATTGACTGTGGACAGCAAAATGAGAATCGATGTGTCTGGGTTTTATTTCTCGTTTCATCTTGTCATGTTTGTGTGTTGTGTGTGTGGAATGTGTGTGTGTGTTTGTGTGTTGGCGAGATGGGGGGGGGGGGGAGGGAAGAGGAGGTATTGTAAGTGTGAAGAGATACTAAGTGTATGTATGTATTTGTTTATATGGGTTTTTATTGTGGGTGTAGGAGATATAAGACGTACGCAGTGTATGATTTCTACTCGTATGCATGGTATTAGTGTATGCTACATAAAGACTGAGACTGGCGCTTCTTATTAATCTATCAAACATAAAAATACATAAAAATGCGCCATAAGAGAGAGAGACCGACCGACAGACAGACAGACAGACAACGGAGAAGATACAGGAAGGAGACAGAGAGAGAAAGAGAGAGAGACAGAGAGAGAGGAGAAGATATAGGAAATAGACAGAGAAAGACAGAGAGAGACAGAGAGACAGAAACAAAGAGAAACATATATATGTATACAGACAAAGACAGAGAGAAGAGAAGATATAGAAAGGGAAGGGAGCTTGCGAAAAGCTTCGTGTGTTAGTGAGTGTTAAGAGAGAACGTGTGTTAAGAAAGAACGTGAGTGTTAAGAGAGAACGTGTGTTAAGAGAGAACGTGAGTGTTAAGAGAGAACGTGTGTTAAGAGAGAACGTGAGTGTTAAGAGAGAACGTGTGTTAAGAGAGAACGTGTGTTAAGAGAGAACGTGTGTTAAGAGAGAACGTGAGTGTTAAGAGAGAACGTGTGTTAAGAGAGAACGTGTGTTAAGAGAGAACGTGTGTTAAGAGAGAACGTGTGTTAAGAGAGAACGTGTGTTAAGAGAGAAACGATGTGTGTGTGTGTTTGTGAGTGCCTGCGTGCGTGAGTGGCCGTGTGAGCGTGTCCACATGTATGTGTGTATATTAATGTAGAGTGCGCACCTTTTTGTGCGGGTGACTGTGAATGTGGGTAGACGTCTTGCGTGTGGACACGTCTATGTAAGTATAGCTTCATAGGTAAGCAAAACGTTTAGCGGAGTTTGTAAATACATATTTGAATGGAGTTGAGAATTGTAAATTGTAAACGAGAATTCGATAGCTAGGTAGAGACCCACGGTTTTGATTCGCAACGAGCTTCTGTGAAGGAAAAAGGATTACCTGCGCCATAATTCGAATCAGTGCCTTGAGTTGTTCTTTCCAATGATAAGTGCACTGTTATAGTCTAGAGGAGAGCAGTCACCACGAACCTTCGTTAAAAATGTTACTTCTTACGGTAATTTTGATTTTTAAGAATCTTCCAGCACCAACATCGGTGGTTGGAAGTTTGAAGTTTCTGTACGGGCTAGAGAGCAGATTTTGTTTTTTCTAAAGTGCGATAGTGAAGGAGTCGGGAGGGGGTGTGAGGGGGGGGGGGAGTGGAGTGGAGGAATAGGGAGGAAGGGGAGTGATAGAGGAAGAGAGGAAGAAAGATGGAGAATGGGTGAGGAGTTTGGTGGAGTTGGAGGGTGTGATGTTCCATAGTGGAAATGCAGGGACGTGACGAAGTGTTGTATTGTGTCCCCCTGACGAAGAGCTTAACTCAAACTTTTGCCACTAAGTTGTTCGATATTAGGCTTGTCTCTTTGTTGTTGTTGTTGTTGTTGTTGTTTTTGTTCAAATTAACATTTTTGGTGGGGTTATGTACGGTATCAAAATTTTTCCAGATAATCTGGAGGTTCAAAATAAGAAAAGAAGTAAAAAGTTCATGTCAAGCGCTCTGAGAAACTTAAGAAAATATATTACATCTTTGAAACAGAGCCGGGTTGACTTTAACAAAGACGTAAACTTATTATGCCTAACACATGCAAGATTTCTTTATACCGACCGGTGTAGACTGGTTCGTCATATAAAAACCAACCAACCATAAGCTCTCAGTAATATAGTGCATGTTCAGCTGCAAATATTCGCCTGTCATGCACTTTTCTATTGCAAAGCAAACACTAATGCTCCAACCTTCGCTAGTATAAACAGCAATTTCCCATATACAACTTGTGGCGTCCTGCAAGTCTTCAATTCGGTGCCGCAAGTTCGAGTCGTGTATGCATGTTTACATAATCTATACTACTACTACTACTACTACTACTACTACTACTACTACTACTACTAATAATAATAATAATAATAATAATAATAAAAACAATAATAATAATAGTCACTTTGACTGTGGAAAAAAAAGCTTACGATGTTCAAAGATCGTATGCATCTAAACGGGCATTGTGTGTGCGATGCATAAAGAAACAATTAAGTTACCTACGTGCGCGCCTTGAGCTGCTCTTGAGCTGGCAAAGCGCAATATAAGAACAATTATAATAATATTAATGATTATGTTCCATGGCGAGAGACATCTTGATACCTGATAGAAACAACAAGCCTGAGCACGACAATTCGTCACCACGAATCTTCTTCCAGTTCCAGCTTAGTTACTCTTCGTGCTCTACCTTGTAACAGAACACTAGGGAAAAAAAACAACTTTTTTTTAACAGGCAAATCGTCTCGACCGTTTGAGAGGCGGCCAAAATAGTCTTGTGGTGGCACACGAGCCAAGGTTTCTGTGTCTCCCCAGCCCCGTGGCCACTGAAGACGCTCCCAGAGTAGAAACAGCTGTCTGGTCAGGATGGCTAACAGATACAACTGAGATCTATTTTCAAAGCAATAGTGGACACTAATAAAAGAGAGGCAGTGTGAAAGTTATGGTTGTTGAATGGTGGTGTGCTGCTGCACAATGACTTCATCTTTACACTACAGTGGCTCTGTCCTAAACCTTACTAAAGGTTGGTCTATCGGGTGCCGCAGAGCTGTTCACTCCTCCGATTTGACCGGATTTTCTTAGTTTTGACTGTAAAAATCCGCTTATCCGTTTTGAAAACAAAAACTCCGGTTTCAAACGCGAGCGATGAAAAAAAAAAATGTAGTTTTCTCGGTAGAAAGACGCTTTTTTTCCCGTTTCGTAAGTTTTCCGTAATAAGACAAAAACTGGAATTTCCTGTACAAGTTTCGATTTCCGGCTCTCGCACTTTATTTCGTGTGTGATCGAGCATTTGTGCATGTTTTCGAAGTGACTAGTCTGTTCGCGATGCCGGAAATAAAAAACGCAGAAGATGGTGGACAAACACCACCCAAAAAGAAGATTTTTTACACGCAGAAGTGGAATGCTTCTTATTCAGAACTGCATAAGTGCTTAACGAGCTCCGAAAGGTCTGAAAACTATGTTTACTGCAAAATTTGCAAACTTGACTTCAGCGTTGCGGACGGCGGTAGAAATGCCATTGAAAGGCACGTGAACTGTGGTAGACACAAGCAGTTGCAACAAGAGCAGGCTAACCAACGCACAATAAGCTCGTTTATTGCTAAAGCAATAAATAAGTGAATGCTTTTTCAAATGTACTTTTAAATGTGTTTTTTGTAGTAAATTTAACTGTCTTTGTTTTCTTTTATCTCAATCTCTCAAAAAATGTATTCCAGTACTGTACTCCTGACAGACAGATGAAACTCCTGACAGACAGTCTGCTTACTCCTGACTGGCATTGGTAGGGGTGAACAGGTCTGGTGCAGTTATAACACCAGTTGTTCTCATTATCACACCTTATTGAGACATATAGAAAGTTTCTCTGTTTTCATTGCAGTTGGTGGGATGGGTTTTTGTGGGGTGTCGTAGGGAATATAGTGTTGCTTGCACAAGGATCCATCCTGAATACATTTCCTTTGAAAGGGGGAGATTTTTCCATGAAATTTAAGATGACTAACTCCAGGTTTTTATTGCATTGCGTGCGTTGTGACCGTCTGCGTTTTTTTTTTTTTTTAAATTTTAATGTGTGTCTGTCTGTGCATGTGAAGGACGGACAGAGAGAGAGAGAAAGATAGAGAGGACGAAGAGACAGATTGACATTCCGTGGAGAGAGAGAGAGAGAGAGAGAGAGAGAGAGAGAGAGAGAGAGAGAGAGAGAGAGAGAGAGAGAGAGAGAGAGAGAGAGAGAGAGAGAGAAAGTCGAAGTCGAAACTTTTCATAGGATTATAGCATTAGGTCCTAAGGACCTGTCTTACAGCTACTCCTTAATAAACAATTCAGAATAAACAAAATAATTAACATAAAATAATTCGAAACTGACATATTTTATACCTTAAGGAAGGTTTTTAAAAAAGACACTATGCTTATTGATACATAAGTAACTAACCATATTGACACATACGTCGCTAAGCATATTGATACATAAGTCACTAAGCCTATTGATACATAAGTCACTAAGCATATTGACACATAAGTCACTAAGCATATTGACACATAAGTCACTAAGCATATTGACACATAAGTCACTAAGCATATTGATACATAAGTCACTAAGCATATTGACACATAAATCACTAAGCATATTGACACATAAGTCACTAAGCATATTGACACATACGTCACTAAGCATATTGATACATAAGTCACTAAGCATATTGACACATAAGTCACTAAGCATATTGACACATAAGTCACTAAGCATATTGACACATAGGTCACTAAGCATATTGATACATAAGTCACTAAGCATATTGACACATAAGTCACTAAGCATATTGACACATAAGTCACTAAGCATATTGATACATAAGTCTCTAAGCATATTGACACATAAGTCACTAAGCATATTGACACATAAGTCACTAAGCATATTGATACATAAGTCACTAAGCATATTGACACATAAGTCGCTAAGCATATTGACACATACGTCGCTAAGCATATTGATACATAAGTCACTAAGGATATTGACACATAAGTCACTAAGCATATTGACACATAAGTCACTAAGCATATTGACACATACGTCACTAAGCATATTGACACATAAGTCACTAAGCATATTGACACATAAGTCACTAGGCATATTGACACATACGTCGCTAAGCATATTGATACATAAGTCACTAAGCATATTGACACATAAGTCACTAAGCATATTGACACATACGTCACTAAGCATATTGACACATATGTCACTAAGCATATTGATACATAAGTCACTAAGGATATTGATACATAAGTCACTAAGCATATTGACACATACGTCACTAAGCATATTGACACATAAGTCACTAAGCATATTGATACATAAGTCACTAAGCATATTGACACATAAGTCACTAAGCATATTGACACATACGTCGCTAAGCATATTGATACATAAGTCACTAAGCATATTGACACATAAGTCACTAAGCATATTGACACATACGTCGCTAAGCATATTGATACATAAGTCACTAAGCATATTGACACATAAGTCACTAAGGATATTGACACATAAGTCACTAAGCATATTGACACATACGTTGCTAAGCATATTGATACATAAGTCACTAAGCATAATGACACATAAGTCACTAAGCATATTGACAGATACGTCGCTAAGCATATTGATACATAAGTCACTAAGCATATTGACACATAAGTCACTAAGGATATTGACACATAAGTCACTAAGCATATTGACACATACGTCGCTAAGCATATTGATACATAAGTCACTAAGCATATTGACACATACTCTCACCATTCTCACCCTTCCCATCCTTCTCTTCCTCTCTTCGCACACACACACGCGCGCGCTCCCCAACACACAAATAAATTCACACATTCTCAGAAACTTAAATTTTGTGCATGGCAGAGAAGAACAAAGAGTTATACAATGGTCTTAAACATATAGCAGCAAAGGGGACTTAAATTATTATGGAGTATTGTTTCAATTTAAATTGTTTTAAAAGCTGGTGTGTGACTGCCTGTTCCTGTCTGTGTCTGTCTGTTTGCGTGTTTGTCTAACGCTCTGTCTGCCTGTGCGTTACTGCAGAAACATGTAATGTAATATTGGTACCCCCTTACACTTGTACAAGATTTAACGTGTCTGTGCGTGCGTTTGTGCATACATAGATCTGTTCGCCTGTCGTATTTTTTTCTTTATGCTCTATCTGTCCGTCTCTCTGTCTCTATGTCTTTCTATCTTGTCTCGGTCTTATGGTGGCACATGAACCGACCGATGTGTCTGTAGCTTATACCCACGCCGCGACCACTGAACACGCTTAAATTAATTCCATACAACAGAGGCGGAATTTGGTTTTCGCTGCGGCTCGCTCATAGACCACTTTCCTTGTTCCTTTGGTGCTCTCCCTTGAGGGGCCGGGTAGCTCAGTTGGTAGAGCGTCTTACTAGTAACCGAAAGGTACCTGGTTCGAATTCCGGATTGGCCAATGTGTGACCAAATTATTTTCCCCTTACCATCAACTGGTTCGCTGGTGTCAGAATAATGTGAGCAGTAGTCGCCTATACGCTTCGGTGTCGTTTGACTATAATCTACAGTTACATTACATTTGCTCTCCCTTGTTGTTACAGTGTTTTTGATATGATGATGATGATGATCATTGTTGTCAAGATGGCGGCGTGGTGATTCGTCCTCAACGCTTACGCAATAGGACGTTAAGCTTCGTTATTCCCCATTCTCCTTTGTTGCTAACTTAGGCTACATGTTGTAAAAGCTATGGCCAGCAGTTCGATTTCGAACAGCTCGGAGAGTGAGAGAGAAGATTGTTTTGTTTACCATATTTAGCAGTTTTAGTAGCAGATGAGGAGAAAACTTCTGGCCATGGGTCGGGAGGAGGGAGGCACTCTGGGCTTATTCTGCTCTTTGATCCGATGACAACCTTTGTTTTGTGGTGTCGGCCATTTTCTTCAGTCGCACTGTTGTGATTGGTCCGGACTTATGATTTCATCGCAGGAATTAGAATATGTTATATCCTCTGAATCTACAATGGATCTGCTTGAGATTTCATCGTAAGCTTGTTGTACAACTTGTTGCAGTGTGTGGCCGGGTTAAATCTTACGAGAATCGGTAGGTCTGACCGGGGCCTAAGAGAATGGTACTGTAAACGTCATGGTTTGTTGCTGCAATCTTCAACTTTACACTACTACAGTTGTTCTGCTCAAAACCTTGTTAAAGGCTGGAGTTTATCGGGTGGCATTTAAACAAACAGTTGTTTCCATTTACACTTCTTTCTTTCTTTTTTTCCTTCTTTCTTTTTTTTTTTCTTAAACCAGTATGTTGTCTATCTCACTGTACGACGATATTGTGGAAACTTACAATGTTCAACAGTCAGTGTAGTGTCATGGTATAGCTAACTGATGACAGAACAAGACCGGTACCCGGTCACAATGTAAAATCGCTGACCTAGAACTCCTAAAAACCTGTGAAGTGGGCACAGGTGTGTCAGTAATCATATAGTTTTATTTGTACAGTTAATATACTTGCAGGTAAGACGAGAAGGAGGAGAGAGAGGGAAGGTGGGCAGGAGAAAGAGAGAGGGCGAGAGAGGGAGAGAGCACAGATGATGATGATGAGGAGGAGGAGGAGAAGGAGGATGGAGAGAGAGAGAGTAAAGGATAGAGAGAGACAGACATAACATTACATTACATGATTATTGCTTTAGGTCCAGCGGACTCTTCAGAACCAAATCAGGACCAAAGAGAGAGACAGACAGGTAGACAGACGGAGATAGGCAAAGACAAAGAAAAACAGGGTGAAAAAATGAGAAATAAAGAAGAGAGAGAGAAACAGACAAAGAGAGACAGACAGAGAAAGAAAGACAGACAGAGAAAGAGAAACAGACAGCGAAAGAGAAACAGACAGAGAAAGAGACAGACAGAGAAAGAGACAGAGAAACGGAAGAGAGAGAGAGAGAGAGAGAGAGAGAGAGAGAGAGAGAGAGAGAGAGAGAGAGAGAGAGAGAGAGAGAGAGAGAGAGAGAAAAGAGAGACAGACAGACAGATAAAGAGAGACAGGGAAACGGACAAGAGAGAGAGAGAGAGAGAGAGAGAGAGAGAGAGAGAGAGAGAGAGAGAGAGAGAGAGAGAGAGAGAGAGAGAGAGAGAGAGAGAGAGAGAGAGAGACTAGCACACAGAGAAACGGAGATGGACAAAGGGAGAGAGACGGTGGGGAGAAACAAAAGAGAGAAATGCCGGATACAAACAACAAGTGAGAGAAGTTGCGCCGGGGCGTGTGTGTGTGTGAGTGTGCGTGTGTGTGTGAGTGTGTGTGTGTGGGTGCGTGTGTGTGTGTGTGAGTGTGTGAGTGTGTGTGTGAAGAAGCGAGGGAAGGAGAGGTGGATTAAGAAAGCTAAACGTATCGGTTGTGAAATGCACTGCAATGCTTTGTTGTCAGTATAGTGCACCTGGCCTGCCAGCTAACTTGCAACTCTAGGTCTATTTTAATGTTTATTTCCAGCGGTGCAGACGCATCGAGATTTATAAGGGGGCGTGCTTAGCGCCTTGGACAGCTCTTGAGTTAGAAACAGAGCTATATAAAAACTATCCAATAATAATAAAAAAAGAAATAAGTCTATGTTACATATATCTTACTCCACTTTGCCTGATTGTGAAATTGGGTTATATAAATTTTGGGGCGTCTGTTTCTAACTTCTGCAAAAAAGATGAGCGATATTATAAAGACCCAATAGTCCATCATGTATTCCCGTAGCCAAATAAGGATAACACTGCATTTAATTCAAAGTCTGCCTTTCTTGATGAACGCATACAATGACGTTTTCGCTGCGTACTCATCTGCTCGTGCATGGAGACTCCGGGAGGCGCGGCCTGAGTTAGATACTGTATCCTCACCTTGAACACTTTTTGTGCTATATAAAAACTATTAAAAATAAATAGATAAATAAATAAATAAATAAATAAAAATACCGCTGGCACTAGCGATCGTCAACTAAAGGCACGGCTACGATTTGCTGTTACGCTTCATGTTGCTAGCAGCGTTTGAGGCTAAATGTCTGCTTTATCTAAAGAGTATACATTGCCTGCAATAAAACCTACATGATGCTGGTTAAAAAAAAAAACACCTTGGCTGGCCACGTTATATGTCTGCTTGTCTAAGAAGAACTTGCGACGGTTGCAACATACAAGGAACCTACCGTACCTAGCTGTTGACTGTTTAGTAGTTCCGTATCTACTTACATGTACATAGCTGCAGATCCCTTCCTTTCTGTTAACCCATATCTATATATTAATCGAGAAGCCGTTTTAGATCACGAGGGGCCGTTTTAGCCAACCAGCGGCTTTGATGTGAAGCTCAATTTGAGCTTCACTTTGCTCGAATTTGTGCAGATTACAGCTGAACTGTCCGTATAATTGCTTCCACGCGAGTTTTGCCTTTCGCCGCTCGATCACGCGCTGCCGATACAACGAAACTTAACATTATTTTCGATCGCAAAACGGCTTTATTTTGCATTTTACTGCCTTGAAAATGTACTAAAAAACACGTGGGAAACATGTGCGAGTCCAACCAATCACTCTTGACGTTGCCTACGGCAGGCCCCGCCTTCATTTCCGGTTGGCGTTTAGTGATTTCGCTCCGTAGCCTTCATTTCATAAGTTTGGATTTGATCTCGCTTTTAAATCGGCGTTATATTGTTTAATGCAGTTTAAAGTTTATAACACTAATAAAATCGAGGGTTCACCATGTTTTATGATATAGGACCTAAAATAAGGCTGTAGAATTATAGCAACCCGTGGATCAATGGATGATGCGTTTGACTATCATTACGGCGAACCGGGTTCGAATCTCGCTGGGGATATTTTCTTCTTTTTTTTTTAAATTTAATAATACAGTGAGAGAGAGATAAAAGAGAGAGGGAGGTATAGATACTAAAGGAAAAGAGAGGAGAGGCAAATAAAAAAACAAAAAAGGGTGCAAGTAAAATGCCAAACATAAATAAATAAATAAATATATAAATAAAAATAAAATCATAGCACGGGTATTAATAACTGCTTCATATTACATTTTTTTCATTTATCCATGATGCATGTACTTTTTAGAACACTTAACATCTTATGCTTTTCTTTTTTTTTTAAATTAGGTATAGGTAGGTCTATTAAAAAAAATTAGAAAATAACATTATAGTTTTATTGTAAATTTCATAGCATAATTAATTGTCATTCGATTCATCAGAAAAAAATAAATAAAAATAAAAGCAAACTTTACATTAAAAATAAATATTTAGAATATAAATTAAAACTGAATTGTTCCAAAAATAAATATCTGGTGCTTTTTTTTAAATGATTGCCTCAATTTGGTATTTCATTGGTATGTATTATAATTTAAAAAAATTCTGTGCATGCAGTGATAGCATTGCCTTATTGTTTTAATCACATGCATGTGCAATAAATCAGTAATGCTGTTCTCCTCAAATAAATGGTTTTTGTGTTTTATTACAATTATAAGTTTATCTTTAATCTATGTCTCTTTTTAGTGATTCACCACTGGCAGTGCACTTCAGCCTTCCACTTCCAGAATCATAAACACAATAAAGATTATTATATCAAAGATACTTTTATACAATATGAATTATGTTTCGAGCTAATGTTAATTAAAAGTATCTTTGATATATATCTTAGTTGTGTTCATGATTTTACTTTCAAAATACTTAGCAGTTCCTGTTGTGTTTACAATTTCTTCCACTTTCAGGCAATTGATATATTTTCTAAAGGTAGTTATTGTACCAACACCACAACATAAACTATACACAATGTAGGCTACAATGGAACATTATAGTCTCAAATAAATTTGACTTCACTCAGTGGCTGACAGCTTGGACACCCAAAGATAACCTATAACGGGCATAAAATCATTAAACACAACAAAGAAATATATTAGATACTTTTAATTATACAACAATACAAGACAAATGAATTTTCGTGCTTTGCTCTTCTTCAGATTAAAAACAAACATAAAATGACTAAATGAAGACCCTAGGATTAAAAGTACTTAAGTCACAAAATGTCTGTTCTGAGAAAAACGGCTTCAAAGTTTAAATTCTTTAGTGAAATCGGGTATTCGTGCTGATGTTATTCTGCTTGGGTTATATTCTTAGTATATGATTATATAAATGTGAAAATGCCAAATAATAAGATATTTTATCTTTCTACCTTCTATTAATTGAGTTAATTAAAATGGACTTAAGTACTTTTCTGTCAAATCAACGACTTAAGTACTTTTAGCACTAAACTGCTAGGACTAAGCTTCCACAAACAATCAGTTGTTTTTTTATGCCTAACACAAATGAATGAACACGTGTGTATTATTTTTTTAATTTAATTTTTACCCCAAACCCAGCAATATTTTTTTACCATCCTCAAACACAATGTAACCACAATTAACAGAAAAATATTGTGCCCTTGCATATACTGAAGAAAAATAAAAGACAATGTCACATTGTCTTTTGCATAATTAGCTTGTGAATCTTATTCGTCCTCATCATCATCCTCAACCCTTTCCAGTCCACGGAGGTTGTCATAGAATGTAGCTTCTGGTGGAAGATTGAAAATATTCAAGACAGTGCATGAAGATACGAAAGACTATGATAATAATAAGACGCTGAGCTCAACGATGTCTATTAGCAAATTTTTTAGACGTCAAATACAGATTACGTCACCCTCTGTTTGTGTGTTAAACCTTCGGCTCAAGGCATTAATAACGTGGTTTTTATAGTTATATTTATACCACGTTGAACACGCAGACAGGCATGGATATTTGTTGTTGTTGTTGTTGCATCAATTTTTATTCATCAGATTAACATAAGTTGTACTGATAAGGCATGGATAACACTTCCTGCGGTTTCGCGCTTCAATCGCAAGTTCTGTTTCTTGTATATCTATATTCTTTGAAGATACTGTAACAATTTTGCTTATACATGGGCCTTTGCATGTACAAAGACATTAGTTTGCACAAATACGCACTGAAAATTCATGCTTGTGCATATTAGGCAAAGTGGACTTGCGTACCTTTTTACTGTTTGACCCATATTTCACTCGTTTGTTTACATCGAAGCTTACTGTGGTCATAACAATATTATTTCCTTTGAAATAAACCAAATATCCTTACGTCTGACTTTTGCAACTTTTATCTTGCTTCGTTTCCATTCAGACGGCGTTAATCGTCTCTTTTTTCCCTTCGGTGCTGCAGCATCCTCGTTGTCGTGTGCACTTTCAGCCATTTTGTGTTACTGTTTCTATGACGCCAAGGGCAGCGGTGATTGGCTGTCATGGACTAAGGTCAATAAATCAGTCAATAATTTTATTTAACGTCTATTCACAGTTTGTGATATTAGACCATACATCCAAGCATACACACAATCACACGCAAAATACAAAAAGCACATCCAAGGATCAGGCATAATAATCACAAAAATTTGCTCACTGGAGACTGGCTAATAATTTGCGCTATTGTAATAACTGTTGGATACTGCAGCAGTTCGGGGTGTCGAATAGCGCAGTGGTTGGAGCACTCGCTACTGTGTCGCAAGTTAAGCACCGTCCGGTGCGGTTAGCACTTGGATGGGTAACCGCAAAAACGTGAAGCGACAAATAACAACGCCCCCAGTTGACTCAACTGTGACTGAGTACCTACTCTCTTAAGGGTGGGGAAGGTAAAGCAGCGAGGGAGAGAGATGGGCATCACCCTCATTACGCTGGCCCAAGATAAGTGTGATCTCCAACATCACGCCCCCCTACGGCCACAAGGCTATGGGATTACCTTTACCTTTACCAGCAGTTCAACAGTGGAAAGTTCACTTGTTTTAATATTTTTGTTTACGAATACGAATACGAATCTTTATTGTCCATAGTTAAAATACAATAACATATAAATTTGTCTTTAGTAGTATAAAGACTAAGACTGAAAGATTACAAACTAAAAGAAATATTAACAGTTTTTGTTAAATAAAACATTAATTAAGACAATCATACGCATAACAAATAGCTTACTTCATTGCACAACTCACCACATATTATTACATTACATCATCACAGTACACAGAAGAAAAATGTAGGTAACTGGGGGTATTACAGTTTGCTTAAATTTAAGATGCGGATTGCACTTGGTACATAAAAGTGGCCATACAAGTTTCTTTCCCAGGCTGGGGTTCTAAACCTCCGACCTGAGGGCAACAGTTCAAATGATCTACACATGGGATGACTGTTATCAGACATGATCTTTCTAGCTTTACTTTTTACAGAAAATTTATATATTTCTGTTATTGGCTTTTGTGTCTTTCCTATCACTCTGCTAGCTAGGTTTACGATGCGGTTGAGTCTGTTCCTGTTTCTAACGCCAAGATTTCCGAACCAGGTAACAATGTTAAAGCATAGAATACTAAATATTGTGAAGTTAATATGGGGCAAGTTTTTAACAGATGTTCAACGGAAATTGGTTGAGAACATGGACACATAGCATTCTAAAAAAATTAGTATTCCATGAGTTGACTCTTAGCTTATTGATTATTCTACATAAGTCTCTAGAAAATGAGTAATGATCTATTCCAGTACTTTGAGATAAGGTGGAGAACATTGATCTTTCTACCAACGAAATAAGTTCCGATGCAGATGGTCTAACAATGTAGTTTTCACTTACTGAGAATGACCCTTCCTTTGCTAAAGTATCCACAACTTCATTAAAATAAATGCCACAATGTGAAGGAACCCAACAAAAAGAAATTCCTACACCATTTGACATAATAGCATGAATTAATAATCTAATATAGAAAATAATGTCTGATCTAGTTTTACAATACCAATTTTGAAGGGCTTTGAGAACAGCTTTAGCATCAACACATAGTACTATGTTAGAAAAGGCAATAGGGGTGTTGCTAATAGTGTCCAAACCCATTAAAATGGCACACAAGTCTGCTGTGAAAATTGATACATCTTACCAACATAATACGATTTTTTAATTTTTAGATCAGGAATAGTAAAACCGGCTCCAGCAAATAAAGTTTCAGACACAGATCCGTCTGTATAAATTTTCAAATGATTACCACACGTTCTTTCCAAGAACTAAGGTACTTTTCGAAGAAAAAAAACTAGACTTGAGTACTTGTTGTGATAAAACCTGACACCAAGCCTTTTTCAAAACGGGACTTAGGCACTTCTTAATGATTCACAATTAAGTGGGTGGACTTAGCACGCGTAGGAGGACCATTTTCTGCACTCAACTCCAAATATGCAAAAATGTGACTTAGGTACTTCTAATCCTAGGGTCTTCAAATGCTGCAGAATGCACAAAAAAAGTCACTTCCAGGAAAATGTTTGAAACGGGCATATAACATCAGGCCCAGCAATTGGGTCATCAAAAATTTATTTGCACGGGTAATAACTGCTAGTTATTATTGAAGGGACACAATGTGACCACGCCCCCTCCCAGATCGTTTTAACATTCACAATGAATGTTGCCCCACTGAAAAAAATAGCATGCAACAAAACAAAAACAAAGAACCGCAACTCTTTTTGAAAGCATCGTGTGTGGGTGCGTGTGCGTAGACATGAGCCTTGAAATGGGTGACTGACCTTGCTTTTTATGCGGAGAATGGGGGTGTGTACTAGCCACCCACTTGTTTCCAGCCACCCACTTTTTTCTAAGTGCACAGGAGTGCTATTTTAGTGCATGGGAGTGCAGTTGTAGTGCATGAGAGTGTTTTAAGTACAAGAGAGTGCTCTATCCGGGACGGAGAAATTCCAGTCAATTTTCGGGACAATTTTGAAGAAAATTTGACCTATTTCGTCGCCTATAGGAGACGTGTTAGGTCAACTTTTAAGACGGAAAGGGCCGATTTTGCTTTAGATTCTTACATTTTTAGAAGAAATTTGCATTATTTTCGTCAAAAAAAAACACTTTCCGATTCCTACAATCTTAGTAAAACCCAGTTTTGGTGTTCTACATACTTGTGTGTGTGAGTGTGTGTGTGTGTGTGTGTGTGTGTGTGTGTGTTTGTGTGTTTTAAATTAAATTCCGCAGTTGTTTTGCTTGTTAATAGCAACCACTATCTACTTTTCTAGCGCTAAAAATAGCATTTAGTAGATCTTAAAGCGTATTGGTGTGCCGTTAAACAAGGGTAATCACTCACCCTGTCAGAACCGAAATCCTATCCTATCCTATCCCATAACTCGAAGGTCGTTGGGGCTCCACAGAT